>LPNX011219582.1:130492-149281 GCA_001517045.1 Pseudotsuga menziesii
AAGGTCCTAGGTAGCTGAGACAAACCATGTGGGGAGGCTCCATGGTTGAGAGGTATGAAATAGACCAGAGACACTAAGTGTCGTGACCAAGAGGGATTGATCCAGCATTCATGGTGAAGTGAAAGAGGTTGAGAGCATGAAAAGCCATAGCGGTGGTGTGGGTTCCAAGATGGAATAAAACAAAGAGGGGAAAAAACTCTTGCTGCTCTCTCTTTCCATTTTTATTATATGTGTGTGTGTGTGTGTGTGTGTGTGTGTGTGTGTGTGTGTGTGTGTGTATTTATGCATTGTGAAAACAAAATATTGTTGAATGCATGTGTGACTGAAATTGGAATGTGTGTATTTACTTAAAGTAAATTGTGAATGCTAGAATGGTTAATTCCCTGCCCAAGAATGGACATGAGTGAGCTCATGTGCCTATTGGGAAGGCATGAAAAATATGAAAGTTTCCTTGATGAGACTTGGACTGTCATGCCAATTGGGCAATTAATTGACTGATTTTAATGCCTACATTATGCTTGGTCTAACAGAATTTCAATGGTGCATTTCACAGGTGAGAAAAGTGAAATCCAGTTGTGCACATTGATCATGGAAGCAGACCAAAATCTGCTGGACTTGGTTGGAAGTCTCCTTCAAACGATTGCAGGAGCCAAGAGAACCTTGGAGAGATGCTCAAGATATAGAAAAGGTAGAATGAGATGAACCACTAGATTTTCCAAGACTCTATTGGTTTGCAAAAGGAGGTGAAAATCCTTCTAGGAGAAATCTGTAAAGGCTAGGAAAGTGGATCAATGATGGGACATCCATCCAAGCAACCCATTAAGAAACATTCCAGGCATGAATAGTCAAAGGAAAATTGAGCAGGTAAATATGAAGCAACCATCAAAATGTTGGAAATGTGGAGGACATGATTTACGCCGAGACTGCCCAATGAGGGAACATAAAGAGGGCAGTAGCCACAAAGTTCCTCGACTTGGGGATGAGATGAAAGCTGAGAACCAGCAGGAGAAGCTCATGGAAGCTGAAGGGCTTGGTCTTGAAAGTTCAAAGTAAATAATTGAACATGGGACAGATCTGCAAAATTTTGAAATTTTGATGTGCAAATGGTATATTCATTCCTATGTATTGGAACACTGAGGACGGTGTTATTCCGAGGAGGAGGGGATTTTAATACCCCAATTTTGACCCCATTTGCATTAAAAGGTACATTATGTATATTTTTCAATTAATCATGGTGTAAAACTAAAGGAAAAATCCCAAACCATCGATTTGGTTATGTATGTCTCAGCAATAGGGATCGTTGTCGATGGTATATCATGCTATCCGACACATTATAGTTTTGGCATCATGTAAATATGCACATCAATTAAAATAAACCTACATCCAGCTATGACGATGCAACGTTAAATGAAAAGGGCATGATTCCTAAGGTTAAGGGGGGTTGTCTAAACCATGGGAGCCATTGGGAGATTTCCATGCGTCGACCACCCACAAAAATTCTGTTGTTCGATTAGTTGGGAGAAGTTATGGCTGGGGAGTGGTGGGTGGTAGGAATTCCAGTCTTTGCCCCATGTACACTCCACCAGCAAGATTGCTCCTCCTCACGCGGAGGGCATGGGGACGGTTACCACTCTCTCCACTCTTCCACTCATGGTTTTTGTCTTGACCATTTCACGCATGCAGGGGTTGGTTCTGTTCTCCCTTCTCTCGACGATTACTGGTATCCATGGTTCTTCACGAAGAGATCGGCTGTGTTCTTCCCACGGCGTGTGAAGAGGATCGATTTTGCTTTTGTATTATTGAACTGTGTGTATGTGTGTTACCCTCACGGTTTTGTGGTATGTGTACCTATTTTTCCCCTGTCCAAGATTGATAATTAGACTTCTCTCCCATTTTTGGGCTGTGTAATGTTTCTGTGGCTTAGCAATGAGATCGGTTGATGTTCTACCCCTGAAACTATGGCTTGTTGTGGTTTTCCCCCATGTTGTTCGTTGCTGGGAATTCAATCATATTTTGGGTGCTGCTGAGTTGTTTTGGCCATGCTAGGGCCAAGAACAACTATGAATCGTCTTATCTGACTGGAGCTGTGTTCACCCTTTTTTTTGGGTTGTCACCATGTTATCTTTATTTTCTTCACAGAGCTGTGAGATGTTTATTTTACTATGGTATGTAGTGGTTGGTCTTCGGACTGTTTAGAGCAGGATTAGAGGCTAGGTACACTTGAGAAACCTGGTGTTGGGAGCCACTCAAATAGAATTAGACTGATGGCTTTCTTCTCCATAACCCCTGAAGAGTATTGGAAAGGGAGTTCGGGGCCTAAGGGACTGCGAAGTAGAGAAAGGACTGATTCCTGGTGTTGGATGTGTGGATGTCTTAGAGGTCAGGTTAGCTCTGATGTAGGCATCCTTAGTTCTCCATTGAGACCACCAGCTTAGAATTTATCCTTTCCTAGCTCCTTGATGACTTGAAAAACCCAACTGTCTTTACTTTGTTGTTTTATGTAACCTTGACTATGTGTAAGCCTGCTTTGACCCTTATTCCTTGGGGAACCATGCCCAAATCAGGGGTGGCAATGTTGTTGAGAGATTGATGAGCATGATGGCCTACATTTACTTTTATTGCCTAATGTTTAATGAATCATGATGAACATGTTGATGCTGGAATGTATATGTTGCTTCCGTTGTATGTTGAATAACTATGCATCTGTGTATGTTTTATGCATCTTAGCATATTTTATGTTTTAAGCATTTTATTTCAGCTTTATGTGCATGTTCATGGGGCTAGTTTCCCGAAGGTTTATGATGGTTTGCTATCATCCTCTTCACCGGTCGAAGGGTCGGGGACGTTACAATTAAGATCAAATTATTCATTGATGTAATTTATATTTCATCTTGCCAATTTTTTTTATAGTATTCCATTAATCTCTAGATGGAAGCTCTAGACTTGTCATCTCCTTTTCTAGAACTATTAACTCCAAATGTGTTAGATATTTAACATTAAGCTAGCATTATATTAGGATCTTTTAACTGAGAGAATAACAAGCACAACAATCAAACACAAGAGACAATGAACAGAATGGTTTTCCTCGGGGAAACCATAAATGGAGAAAACCCCGCAACTTCCTCAGAGATAGAATCAACACCAAAAGTAAAACCCCAAAACAGTAAGATGATCTTCCGACAGCAGTAGCCTCTTTCTTCCTAGCCCTAGTGTCTTGTTCTTCCTTAGCTATGCGCTACAACTGAGTGTGAGTGAGTGTGTGATAAATAGAGAGGCTCACTCTATATTTATACTAATTCCCAACTTGACAATAACCTACTAGGGCCGAATTTTATAGGATATTCTAATAACCCTAGTTCCCCGGAATTGAGGGGACTTTAACCCTTGACCAATAGGAGGGTTACCCCTTGACCAATAGGAGGGTTACCCAGAATGACTTGACATGACTTGTTTACATTATAAAAACTCTTGATCGAAACATTGGGGCATGACATGACTCAATTACGTTGCAGACACATCCTGGAATAAACATCGGGTTACAATACATAAGAAATACAAGTGAATACATTCTGAAGTTACAATTACATCAACACTCCCTCTTAACTAGGAAGGTATTCTCTCAACACAATTTATCAGCACAAGTATTCTTCTCTGTATCATCTGGATCATCCTCTAGTCCTCGTCATCTTCATCTTCAAGTCATCTTCATCTTCAATTTATCTTCATCTTCAAGTCATCTTCATCTTTGGATCTAGATCATCACTCGATCTGGATCATCACTAGAGAATCATCACTGGATCTGGATCATCATTCAATCTGGATCATCATGGGTGCTATCTCATGATTCTTCTCATCACAGTAATTTATATAGAGCCATCCCTTTTTCATGCTGGGTGTAGTCCTAGCCTCCATGTAGGTCTTATTTAGCGCTTATATCTGACCCTAAGTCAGAATGGCCCGCCCCTTACATCTGAACTTGACTCGTCAGAATGGCCTAACCCTTACATCTGACCTTGACTCGTCAGAATGGCCCAACCCTTACATATGACCTTAACTCATTAGAATGACACAACCATTACATCTGACCTTGACTCATTAGAATGGACCAATACTCATATCTGATCATGTGAGAACACATCCCACAGTCATATCAGAATGGCCCTCTGTCCCATATTGAGATTTCATGGTAATTGACCAGGTGCCTCCATTCTGCTAGAGAATGGCATCAGCCCTTATATATGATCAAGTGGGAACCAATCCCTCAATCACATCAGAATGGCCATGCACTCACATCTGATCATGTAGTACTACATCTCACAGTCATATCAGAAAGGCCCTCAGTCCTAGACCGAGTATTCCTGGTAACTGACTAGGCACCTACATTCAAAGAATGGAACAGCCCTTATATCTGATCATGTCGGAACCAATCCTATAGTCATATTAGAATGGCTCAGCACTCATATCTAACATGGAAGGAACCAATCCTCTCACCATGACATAATGGCTCTACCCTTATATCTGAACATGGAAGGAACCAATTCTCTCACCATGTCAGAATGGCTCACGGACTCATCACTTCCCCTTGGAAGGAACCTTGATCTGGAGAACACCAAGCTTCTCCCTGAAGTAATCAAACTTCACTCTAGCTAATGGCTTTGCCAGCACATCAGCTATCTGTTCATCGGTCGTAACATACTGGAGATTCACTGCTCCTCTCTGCACCATATCCCTGATATAGTGATATTTGATCTCAATATGATTTGACTTGTCATGGAAAATTGGGTTCTCCAACAACTTCACACAACTCTATTTGTCATAATATATACAAGTATCATCCAACTAGACATCAAATAAATCAGATAGTAGCTTCCTTAGCCATACTTCCTCACAACTAGCTGAACAAGCTGTGACATACTCTGCTTCAGCTGTACTCAGTGCCACAGAGGATTGCTTCTTGCTAAACCAAGAGATCACACCTGATCCCATACTGAAGCAACACCTGGAAGTGCTCTTCCTATTAATGGCACTACCCGCCCAACCTAAATCAACATAACCCTCTAGGTTAATCTTCTAACTTGCTTCATACTTGAGCCAATAATCAACTGTACCCCTCAGGTATCTCAGAATATACTTTGCAGCAATCAAGTGAACATGTCTCAGATCTGTCAAGAACTAGCTCAAGGTGTTCACAGCAAAGCAAATATCTAGTCTCATGTTCATTAGGTACATCAAGGACCCAATCATATGACTATACATCGTAGCATCAACCGCTTCTGATGAAACATCACTCAATAGCTTCAGGTTAGATGCCATAGGTGTGGTCATGGCCTTGCAGTCCATCATCCCAAATCTCTTCAGGATCTCTACCATATATTTCCCTTGTCCTAGGGAAATTCCATTTGCATTCTTCCACACCTCCATGCCTAGAAAATAATGCATCATACCCAAGTCCTTCATTTCAAACTCGGTAGCAAGATTCCTCCTCATATAAGCAATCAACCCATCCATACTTGTTACAAACATATCATATACATACAGTAGGAGCATCACTGGGTTGCCATCTTCAACCTTCTAGTAAAGGTTGGAATCTGCTTTACTCTTGCTAAAGCCCAAACTGGATAGAAAGATGTCAATTTTGTTGTACCATGTCCTGGGTTCCTGTTTACGACCATACAAGGCTTTCTTCAATCTACATACATGATACTCCCTATCATGTATCTCAAAACAGGATGGATTCTCCACATACACTTCCTCTTCCACTACACCATTCAAGAAAGCAGTCTTGACATCCATTTGGTGTATCTTCCATTTCATCACTGTAGCCAGAGCAAGTACTGATCTAATGGAAGTGTATCTGCCTACAGGTGAAAAAGTTTCTTCATAATCTATTCCTTATTTCTGGGAGAAACCATGAGCAACAAATCTTGCTTTATATTTTTCTATGCTACCGTCTACAGCATGCTTGATCTTGTAGATCCATTTGGAAGTTACAACAGACTTCCTTTCTGGTCTTGGGACAACATCCCAAACATCATTCTTCATGATCGATTGATACTCTTCGATCATAGCATCCTTCCATTCTTTTTGTTATGTCGCTTCTTCATAATTGGAAGGTTCTTTATCGATAAAATCACATAATAATGCTACATAACTAGAGCAGGACCTCGTTCTCTTTCTTTCTCTATGATTCTCTTCTAGAGCCCCATATCTTTCTACACCTTGGATAGCTTCTTGTACCCAAGCAGGTTTCCTCTTATGAGGATTCTTCTCTTGAGGTGGATCTATAGATTCTTGAGGTTCTTAAAATTCTCGATCTTCTTCTTGAGTTTCTTCATTCATAGTTGTATCATGAATTCTGGGTGCTTCTGCTACTTCAGGTTCATCAGCAGGTCTCTTTATGGATTTGTTGTAAGCTGAGTCTTCATCAAATGTCACATCCTTACTGATGTCGATATTCTTGAATCTTGGGAAGTATATTCTATAATCCTTCAAGCTTTCAGAGTATCCCACAAATATACCCTTCTTTCCTGAAGGATATAATGTTGTCCTCTTGTCTTTTGGAATGTGTATGTACACTAGACAAATGGATATTCTGAGATGGATGACTTCTAGTTTCTTGCTGGAAAAGACTTCTTTAGGTGTCTTGTTCTCAAGTACTCTGTGTGCAGTACGGTTCTGTACATACACTGTTGTTCTAGTAGCTTCTTCCCATAAATGCATGGGAAGATCTTGATCATGAAGCACAGCTCTTGCAGCTTCCATGATAGTTCTGGTTTTCCTTTATGCAATCCCTAAGTCTTTGCATAACTCTTTGAATTCATTTGATGTGAATTCTCCTCCATTATCTCATTGAAAGGTCTTGATCTTCTTTTCAGTGTAGTTCTCGATCAAGGCTTTGAATTCCTTGAACTTGCTGAAAACTTCATCTTTGTTCTTCATGAAGTAAATCCATGTCTTCCTAGAAAAGTCATCAATGAAAGAAACATAGTATACTTACCCACTTAGTGAACTTGATGACATTGGTCTTCATACATCGGAGTGGATGATTTCCAAGATTCCTTTTTCCTTTCTCTCTCTACTTGGAAATGTCTTCTTTGTATTCTTTCCTTTCGCACATCCTTTGCAAACTCCATCATGTTTTGCTTGAATTTTTGGAAGACCTTCAATAGATTTTCTTGCAAGTGGTAGTGCTCTGTAATGCACATGTGGAAGCCTTATATGCCAAAGTTCATTTGGCTTTACTATTTCATGGATCAAGGTTTTTTCTGGATGGCCCTTCAATTTGTATAGACCTCCCTCTTGTTCCCCAATCACTACTGCATCATCGAAGGTCTTTCCTTTTGGACACATGAGAACTTGGCCATCTACAAATGCAACCCTCATTCCTTTTGCATCTAATGTAGATATGGAGAGGAGGTTTTTCTTGAGTCCTGGTACAAACAATACATCCTTCATCTTCATGGACTTTTCAAAGTCTAGATTATTGGAGGATTCCCCACTACCTTTTATTGGATACTGGTAGTCATCTTCGAGCTTCACCTTGTGAGGTGATTCATGTTTTTACAGTCTCACAAAATACTCTTTGAATCTCGTCATATTTTTGGAATCCCCAATGTCTATAAGCCAATCATTGCTTCCATGTGTGATGTTTCCTATGAGAGAAGAAATCAAAACATATTATTCATCACTTGAAGAATAGTCACTTTCTTGCTTTTTTTTTTTGAGGAAGGTTCATCATCTTCTGTAGCATGAGCATGATGTCTTCTCTTATTGTTTTTCTTCTTGTCAGAGTTTCTTTTGTTTCTAGGATAATCTCTGGCAAAGTGCCCTATTTCATCACAAGTATAACATCTGAGTTGAGATTTCTTGTAGGAGGAGTGCTTACCTTTAGAATGATGATGATGATGGTCCCTTTTGGGTTTCTTGGATTAAACTGTGAGAGCTTGATATTCACTTTTCATCTTTTCTTCTCGAGTAGCTATCTCAGCTTATTCTTGTGAGCATTCTTCCCAAAATTTGTTGAACTTGATTAATTTATTTCTGGCACAGATCCCTTGAATGAAAGAGTCCCATGTCCTAGGGAGACCATTCAAGGTGGTCATTACAATATCTGCATTTTCCACTTCTTCATCTACTACTTCTAGCTGTTCCTTGATCTGAGAGACTCTTATGAAGTAAGACTAGATGATATCTACATTCTGAATCTTCACATTCTTCAACTGGTTCCTTAAAGTCATTTTCCTATTTATGTTCTTTCCTTCAAACAGTTTGGTTAGGGCATCAAACATAGCTTTAGGTGTCTTTAGGGAGGACACCTATGGTATGAGGTGATCCTTGATTGAATCAACAATAATCCTCTTTGCCATAACCAACTTCTTCTTGTGTAAGGCCTTAGCCTCATCTCCCTGTGGAATTGGAACCTCCTCATTGATGTAGGATTCAACCTCATTTTCTTCCAAGACCAGGGAGATTCTATACTTCCAGGCTCGAAATTTATCAGCTCCCTCAAGATTTTCATCAAGCTTCGTATGATGAGACATCTTAAATGAGAACCTCAAATGGAAATACAAAAGATTTAGATCTTACCAGGTCAAGATGTTGGATCTAGATTTGGAGCTGAAATTCTGCAGTGCTAGTTCAGGAGAAGATTAGGGTTTGGCTTTTCCGGAGTTCTGTCCAACCAAATGCTTTGATCTTGATCTCTAAACTTCGATTTTGAGGAGGAGATCAATCCAGGCCTGGGCTCACTGAAAAATTCCACTTTTGTGGAAGCCCTAATTTCCGACAGTAGTGTCAAGTCCAAAACTGAAAAAGCTCAGAATTGGATTATGCTTCTATAGAAAGATGCGCCCTAGGGAGGAGAGTTAGTCCAACCTTCTTTTGCTGAAAATATGTGGAGAGAGATCCAGAAAGTAGGAATCCCTAGTTTTCGCAAGTGCACAATGTCTTCTTCTCAGGTTAGCTCTAATACCATGTTATATTTTTAACATTAAGCTAGCATTATATTAGGATCTTTTAACTGAGACAATAATGAGCACAACAATCAAACACAAGAGACAATGAACACAGTGTTTTTCCTTGGGGAAACTGTAGCAGGGATTTCTTCTTACTATAGGGGTAGGAATGGCTCCCTTCTATCTATAGGAAGGGAGGGTAGGTTCCTACATGGATAAATGCTGAAAATAAAAATGGAATGTAAAGGGACAGAAACTAAACTAAGAACAGAAAGAAGAAAATGGAGAAACGATGGAAACAATGGTGAACCCCTCTGTAAACACAAGTTAGGGTTCCGCTTCCAAAGACCTGCAAACAAATTCTAAGCAATAATAAACCTAAATACATGCAAAACAATGTTAAACATAAAACTACAAATGAAACATGGGTTATAAATCAAAGAAAACTAAGAAGCAAAGAAACAAATCGAGAATGACAAGCTATACCTTCTCTGGTGGAAATGGGCCACCATGCCCTAGGTTTTGGAAGCACCTCTCTTGGATGGGGAGAGCTATGGCTCAATGGAAATGAAGGAGAGGGAATGTGGGTGTCTTGAGAGGCAAATGTGTCTCAAGGCATCCACGAGCAGCATAACAGTATGCAAGGGAGAAGTGTTTTGAGAGTGACCCCCCACCCTTCTTTTATAGATTTTTTGGGGTTTTAGGGTTTTAAGCCCTTGGTCCAGGATTTTAGCCCCTTTCGCCCTAATTTTAGCTCCTTTATGGTTTTAGCCCCTTTTGGGGGGATTTAGCTCCTAGGAGAGTATTTTGGGATCCTTTTTGGGGTTTTTAAGCCCCTTTCTTCGTCCTTAGGCTATTTTGAGGGTGTGGGGGTCTAATGGAGGGTCGTGAAGTGGTGTCCTTAGGTGGTGTAGGTGATAGAGAGCTTAGTGAGGGATTTTTTGGGTTAACATATTTCCCCCTGATGTGTGAGAGTAGGAGCTCATCATATGGCTGACAGACATCATAGGATTTGTTGCGGTGAGGTGGTGCTTCTAGGGCTGGGGCATGGTGGCTTTTGGTTTTTTGTATTAATATTGTTGCCATCAATGGGTGAGAAACAAATAATGTGTGACATGTATATGGACGAGGCGGGAATCCCCATGCTCATGACAATGTCAAAAGAATAATTTGATCTATGCTCTAAAATACAAGAGCCGATCATATACAACTGATGTTACAATAATGGTTGCCTCAATGTGAGGTTGAATACAATATTGATCTGGTACATTGGACCCATGTCATTCTCATGGCATGATATATATTCATGACTGACACTCTGCTGGATCTGGAACGGTACATATCTATATGGACTCACTGATTGAGAACTAAAGTCTCCGTGGTAAAAGTATGTTGCATCAATCATAAAGGTATATCGAAGCATTGTTGGGGCTTCTGAATACTATCTCCAACACAACCCGAAAATCACAAGGGACATAACCTATTTAGGTCCCTCGAATAGACTCATCAATGTGCTAGAGTCAGGTGACATCCGGGGTCTTCGACCAAATACTACATGGACCAAATCCTGTACGAATCTCAACGGTGCGATGATGTAGTTGAAGTAGAGCACATGAGAAACAACCATCCCAAGAGGCACTAAGGGATCCTCTCAAGTGGTACAAGGAACTCATCAATGATGTTAATGAAACCAAGATACAGGGACCTCTGGGTCTATCCTCTAGAATATGTGTGTTGGCATCGATAGAGGGAGACCTACCCCTAGTCAAGGAAATGATGTTTCCTTGACCAGGAGCGCGAGGGAGATAACCGAAAGGTGTGAAGCAATCTGTGAACTGACTTAATGAATGGGGGGGGACGGGGAGGGAAAGAATTGAACAAGGGCAGGGAGAACCAGGCAGAAAATGAAACTGACTCATGGGAATGGGATCATAGCTATAATACTGGGAATGACACTGCAGATGGGAAATACTTGGAGGAGGTAGACACTTTTGAAATTGATGGGATCCAAGGAAGACACATTACAGAGTACTCTGAACAAAGGTGACCCAAAGGGGGAATGCTGCCAAACTGTTTTCTATGGGGTGGTGTCTAGGGACACCGTTGTTGTATGATCTTGTGGATTTTTTGCGAGCCTGAGAAGGTAAATTCTTGATGGTGCTTTCAATTTTAGAGAGTCCGAAAGCATGAAGAAGACTCCAGTGGGGGCTCTTTTTCATTGGTAGTCTCTTGTGCTCAAAAAAGGATAAAAGTATACATAGGAGAGCTTTCCCATCCTGTAGGGGATGAGATACTTCTTTACCATTGGTAGTCCAATCAGGCTGGAAAAGTTTAAACCTATACTGACTGGATGGTCATTCAGATACTTTTATGAGCATGAACGAAACCAAGTTTGCTCGACAATATTTTCTTGATGAGATGGCTGGAAAAGAGCTTAACGACAACTGGTAGTGAGCTTTTTCGTAAGGTACAGCTCCTCTGCCCAAGAAAGCATAAAAGTATGCAGAGGGGAACAGTATTGGATTGAGTGTGCGAAGGAGGTCCTTTTCATTTGATGGTCTACATGGTATGGAAAAGGAGGTAAATGAGATGATGTAGACACCCTTTCTTATACTTTAGCGAGCGGGAAAGGAAGCAGCTGCGCTCAACTATATTTTCATTGTTTTAAGGAGTCAAAAAAGAGCTTAATGAAACTCCAATGTGGTCATCCAATTGTGGTGGCACAGGCAGTGCCTCCTATTAGGATGGTGGATAGAGGTCCAATGGTCATCCGCGTAGTATGGACAGAGAAAAAGGCTCTCAAACATACCAATACATGCGTTGGATAGATCGCGGTAGAGGCTCACGAGTCGGTGTGACAGAACGCACACAAACTGAGGTGGATCTCAAACAGAGGTCAGGAGACCATGTGTTTGTGTTGTGGTGAATGGAATTGACTACATGCGATGTGAGTGCAAGTCCGGGGGCAATTATATGCCAAATACATGCAAGAAAAAGAAATCATTTTTTGGATAGTGGTCTAGAGATCCGTGCAAGGTGCGGTGAATAGAAAATCCAACTATGTGTTAAAAATACAAAACAAAAACTAAAAATTACATTCCTTAACGAGTGGTGGCCTCAGGACTCACATGAGTTGCTATCGGGAAGTGTGATACAAGTACAAGTCTGTAGACACTCGCATCATCATGTCATGGCTCGTAAATCGAGGTGACTGGTGGGAAATGGTCCTGAAATTGATTTATTAAACTTGAGACGATGGTCTCATAAAGAGATAGAGGGTTTGAGTCCGAAGATGTGAGAGGTGTCTCGAACTGATTCCAGGTGACTTTGGATTAGCAGCTAATGGTGCTGCTCCTAACTTGTGCTAAAAAAAACATTGAAAAACAAGAAATGAAAATGAAGCGACTCATTGGTGATGTTAGGCGTAAAATATCTTGAGGTGGATCCCGTTGCGCGACTTCTTCAAAAGTCGACCATCTAAGTCAGTGAAGAGGTATGCCCCCTTGTTGAGATGAAGGTCATTGGCAAGGCAGGATGAGAAATCTGGTCTTTTATGGGAAGAACCGATTCCACACTGTGGTTTAAAGGGAATGGGGTAAAACTAGAGGTGGTCTTACATATATCTCCTTCATCACACAAGTGGTGTCATGATAGATCAGGTGGATCTTCCACAACCGACGAGATGGAAGGGAAAATGGTGCTAGAGATCATGTAAATGGTATTGGTTGTGGTTTTTGTGGCCTTACCCCCAGTCTTTGTTGGAGGAAGAGGGGCAGGCCTGGAGAAAAGAGGAGTCTTTGATGGACCTAGAGGTAGGTGAAACATCAAATCAATTGGATGGACATGAGTCAACACATCCTGGGGCCATAGAGGTAGGGTAGGCGGTTCAAGGTACCACATAAGACCTCCCAATGTGAAATCTTGTAGATTGTGGATTGGCAAGACAGACTTACTCATGATCCTGGATGGTAGGAAAAGGAAAAGGAAAAGAAAAAGGAAAAGGATCATGTTGATCAGGAATGAACCCCATGTTTCTCTGGTAACTAAGGTTGAGGTTGCGACTGAGGTTGCGGCTATGGTTGGGGAAACAACAGAAAAGACAGGTCTAATGGACCGTCAGTGATGGTGGAGACAAGAGGATTGGTAGAACTAGACATCATGTAGATGTACATGGTGTCTGAAGAAGGAGGTGGGGGGTGAAATTCTTCGATCAGAGTGATCTCATATTCAAGGGAATGTTGACGGAGGTCAGCTAGAGCCATTCAAAATTCAGGCAAGTCTTGGCAATGGTGAGAATAATGGCCATACAAATCACAAAGGGCACAAGCATGGTTTGTTCTAAATGCCTTGTTCCTGACTATCGGTGCGGTTGGGAGTTCAACCACAGGGATGTTTTCGCTTGTATCCATGGCATCTAAATGCGCATGGATCATTGGGATTTTAGGGAAATTATGAGTTGGATGGCCTTGTTGCTTATAGACAGTGAAAGGTGGGGCGAAGTGGGTGCGGGTGTGGTGGTTGGCTTTTGCGGTCCGGGTGGAGGGTGAGACTCGACCACAATGAGTTGCAACGAAGTTAAGACAACCTGGGGCATTGGTGGTTGAGCTGGTGGATCAAGATACCACACCGAAATTCCCAATGTAAAGTTGGGTAGGATTAATGTAGCTATTACCGGCTTGCTCATGACACCAGGCGAGGGGGAAAGGAAGGGAATCGTATGTATTGGAGATAAGCCCAGATAAATCCCTGATGGTTGCATGTGGGGATGCAGTTGTGGTTGCGGCTACGTGAAACATTGCTGCTGTGGGTGATGTTGCGGCTGCTGTTGGTGTTGTGGCTACGGATGATGTTGTGGTTGTGGTTGGGGCTAGGGTTGTGGTTGTTGTTTGGGTGCAGCGGTGTTGGATGAGACCATGCACAAGTACGCAGTTTCATTTTGTGTCGGTGGTGGCAACACTAATGGGAAAGGAGCCGTCATGGTGGTATCGACAAATAACCCAGGGCCCACATTCAACAATGGGGAGGCTGGTGTGTTTTCAACCATAGTGTTGGTTGTAGGGATGACATTAGTGTGTGTGGTTTCCCCTTGTGCCTCAATAGTGATGATGGTAGGGATAACATTGGCAGGTGACATTAACCCTTGTGGATCATGGTAGGTGAGCTAACATCGCATGTAGTCAATTCCATTCACCACAACACAAACACATGGTCTCCTGACCTCTGTTTGAGATCCACCTCAGTTTGTGTGCCTTCTGTCACACCGACTCGTGAGCCTCTACCGCGATCTATCCAATGCATGTATTGGTATGTTTGAGAGCCTTTTGCTCTGTCCATACTACGCGGATGACCATTGGACCTCTGTCCACCATCATAATAGGAGGCACCGCCTGTGCCACCACAATTGGATGACCACATTAAAGTTTCATTAAGCTCTTTTTTGACTCCTTAAAACAATGAAAATATAGTTGAGCGCAGCTGCTTCCTTTCCCGCTCGCTAAAGTATAAGAAAGGGTGTCTACATCATCTCATTTACCTCCTTTTCCATACCATGTAGACCATCAAATGAAAAGGACCTCCTTCGCACACTCAATCCAATATTGTTCCCCTCTGCATACTTTTATGCTTTCTTGGGCAGAGGGGCTATACCTTACAAAAAAGCTCACTACCAGTTGTCGTTAAGCTCTTTTCCAGCCATCTCATCAAGAAAAGATTGTCGAGCAAACTTGGTTTCATTCATGCTCATAAAAGTATCTGAATGACCGTCCAGTCAGTATAGGTTTAAACTTTTCCAGCCTGATTGGACTACCAATGGTAAAGAAGTATCTCATCCCCTACAGGATGGGAAAGCTCTCCTATGTATACTTTTATCCTTTTTTTAGCACAAGAGACTACCAATGAAAAAGAGCCCCCACTGGAGTCTTCTTCATGCTTTCGGACTCTCTAAAATTGAAAGCACCATCAAGAATTTACCTTCTCAGGCTCGCAAAAAATCCACAAGATCATACAACAACGGTGTCCCTAGACACCACCCCACAGAAAATAGTTTGGCAGCATTCCCCCTTTGGGTCACCTTTATTCATATTACTCTGTAATGTGTCTTCCTTGGATCCCATCAATTTCAAAAGTGTCTACCTCCTCCCATAGTTACCTACCTTAGACATTAATTTAACTATTTTTGTCTTATTACCTAGTTTCCTAGATTCCATTCTATGCTAGTTGCCTTCTACAAGTCCTAGAAGTCAACACATGCTAAAAATGAATCATGGAGCACTTGGGAAACATCTTGGAAACCAAATTTAGCATGTTTTCTTTATTCCAAATCCTCCAAAGTGCATATCTGCTTTTTCTGAAAAATTGCCTTGTTTTATTTTGATTTAAGGCAAAAGGAAAAGCTAGACTAGGTGTAGTTGACTTGTTTTTTTCCCACATCATCCTCCCTCCTTTTATCAAAATAAAAGCATGTATGAGTTTTCTTTCCATCCCTCTTTAGCTTTCCCACTTGAATTATCAAATTCGTGAGCATCTTCATAGATTTGGAAACTGCTTTATGCACTTATGGGGGATTTGACTAGATTTAGTAAGCCTACTTTTTGACTATTTCAAATGGAATATTTATGCATTCAATTCTCTCATGTGATTATATATTGAAACATCCTATTACTTCACAAATTTGGCTATTATACACTTATTGAATACATATTAGTGTTATGCTCCAATTTCAGTCTCCTTTGGTGTGGATTTTGCATGTTTGATTTGAAATTTTGTGAGTGTAATTGTTCTATCTCTTGGGTTCAATTTCCACATGGTATCAAAGCCTGTGTATATCGATTTATCTCCTTATTTATTGCTATTTTAGGTTCAACATATTGACTGCGAGTGCATTCTGCTGAGTGGAGGGCACGATTTCTGAGCTATTGACCAATCTCAGAAGATCATCTTGACTCCATTCAATTTATTTGAGTGGAAAGCTGAAATGGAGATATTGTTGAGAGAGAAATGTCTCTATAGGGTGACTATGGAAACTGAGGTAGAGCCCAATGCATATGTATAGAAAATTAAATGGCATAATAGGAGGGATGAGGCCTATGGTCTTTTGTGTCTGAGCATTTCAAGAGACCTCCTCTTCCATCTTGATGGATTGACATCACCTAATGAAGTGTGGGAGAAGCTAGAATATATTTTTGGAAAGACAGATGAGATGAAAGGACATCAAATCGAGAATGATCTAATCTCCTTGAGTCCCAGTAGCTTCGAATCATTGCAACTCTACTTTTCCAAGTTTAAGGCCCTTTTTTTGCAGTTGAAACAGTGTGGGATCGAAAAGAAGGAAGATTAACTAGTTTTGGCCATACTCTCTAAGCTTGGTCCTGACTATTCAGTGTTTTTTTCGGCCTTCCATGCCACCAAGTTGACAGCTCAAGCCTGGAAGATTCCTAATCTTGCAGAGTTCATGGAATCCCTCACACAGGAGCAAGATAAGTTGGTGATGATGGGCACCATCAAACCTTCCAAAGACCAAGCTTTGGTTGCCAGAGATTCAAGGGTGGATTCAAAAAGTAATAAAAAGCTAAAAATCCACCTGAGCAAAAGAGAGACAAGTACAAGTCTCAAGAGGAGCCCCAAGGTTCCAAGAAGAACTCCCAGAAGAAGAATAACAAAGGAGAAATGAGCAATTGTGCATACTGTAGTAAGGGCTATCATCCTAAGAGCTCTTGTATGAAGAAGCAAATTGACATGTTGACCCAACTCCTGGAGAAGAATAAATTATCCCTTCCTGATTTCTCAAAGAAGAGGGAAAGAGGATCAAATTCAGAGGACAGAGACAGAGTACATGCCTTGGTTTCTAGCACATCAAGCTCACCTAGCTTCATCATAGACTCTGGAGATTCTAGAAATATGGTTTCGACAAAAGAGACATTCTCCTCTCTTGACATGTCTAAAGGTCCACCAATAGTTTTGGGAGATGACTCTCTCACTGATAGTTTGGGGAAGGGAAGGATTGATCTTGACCATGGTAAGTTCAATAATGTGTTGTATGTTCTAGGTCTTGCCTCTAATATCTTGTCAGTGTATCAGATGACTCATACTAGGTCTCAAAAGAAGGTCGTCTTCTCCCCTGATGACGTTGAAATCACTAAGATTTCGAATGGTAAATTCATAGGAAAAGGTGTTGTAGATCACACTTCAAAGGTATACAAGTTTTACCATTTTCTACCCTACTCAAACCCCTATGCTCTTTTGATTCATGATAATGAAGCAAGCAATATTTGGCCATCTTAACTACAAGTATATTTCTGATTTGAGTGAAAAATATATGGTCATAGGGTTACCAAAGATCAAGTTTTCTAAGGGAGTCTGTCAAGTTTGTATCCTAGGAAAACACCTAGAGCACAAGTATGAGAAAGCTAGTCATGAGAGAACCTCTGCACCTCTTGAGCTGATACACAGTGACATTTCTGGTCCATTCCCTCATATGTCCATGAGTCAAGCCAAATATGTACTAACCTTGATAGATGACTTTTGCAGGTATTGTTGGGTTCACTTCCTAAAGCATAAGTCTGAAGTTTTTGATCTCTTCAAATTCTTTAGAGCCTTGGTTGAAAACCAGTATGGGAGAAAACTCAAGATCCTCAAATATGAAAATCGTGGTGAGTATGTCAATTCTAAGTTCATTCAGTATTGTAAAGATGCAGGTATTCAAATCCAACATTCAATCCCTTACACACCACAGGAAAATGGTGTTGCTGAGAGAAAGAACATATCACTGAAGGAGATGGCAACCTGCATGATGGAGGCTAAGACTTTGCCACCAAATTTTTGGGCCGAGGCTATAATATATGCATCCTACATCCATAATAGGGTTCCTCATAAGCATATTGATGGTATTACTCCTTTCAAAGCCTTGAGTGGGAACAAGCTAGATGTGACCCATTTCAATATTTTTGGCTCAAAGGCTTGGGTTAGAATTCCAACTAAAAAGAGGAAGGATTTGCAGCCCCAAAGCCAAGAGTGCCTATTTGTTGGGTATTATAAAGATTCAAAAGGGTACAATATGATTGACTTGAGCACTAACAAATCTTTTATTGAAAGAAGTGTTCAGTTCCAAGAAGAGCCTTTAGTAGCAGTTGAAGTTGGAGAGTCTTCTTCACCACCAGATCCATTGATTGTAAGTGAAGAGACTAATGAGTTTTCTGATTCTGATATGTATGATAATGATGATTTGATTGCATATCCTAACATTACTACAAGACAAAAATGGGCAGCAAAGACCATTCATGCAACTGGTGAACTAGCTTGAAATCCTAGTGACACTAGGAGGACTAGATCTAAATTTGAGAGTGACCTTTGTGTGAAAGATCCTCTATTTGCTGAGAAGTACTATCTGATGGTTGAATCAGATCCAAAAACATATGAATATGCAACACATGATCCAATATGGAAAACATCCATGAAAGAATAATTCAACTCGCTCCAGAAGAACAACACTTGGGAATTGGTTGATCTTCCCCCAAGGAGGAAGCTAGTTCAATGTAAGTGGGTTTCCAAGACTAAGTTTGCTACTGATGGTTCACCTTTGAAATATAAGGCAATATTGGTATCCAAGGTCTACTCACAAGTACATGGTATTGACTACAATGAAACCTTTGCACCAGTGGTAAAGATTGTCAAAACCCCAAATTTTTCACAAATTTCAAATTTTTTTTAAATAGCATAATTGTATGTTAACACAATTGTTAAACACTGTTTAGTTAATGCTATTTACTTTGTAACTGTAAGATCATTACTTGGTTGGAATGTTAGTTGAGTTTATCTTTCTTCAGTTTTCTAATTGTTC
>LPNX011219597.1:0-10809 GCA_001517045.1 Pseudotsuga menziesii
GTGATTTTCCATCACTCAGGCCAGAAAGCCCCAAAAATCAATTATTGATTATTTTAATTAATAAATTGATGAATAATGGAGCAAATCCAAAATCATAAATAAATGGATTCTCAACTGATTTGATTGAAATCAGTCAGATCTGAAGCAGATTGACTGGATCTGACAAATCCTTGACTGAAAGAGGTAATCAAATCAGATCCAGAGTTGATCTTGAGCATCCTTTATGAGGAATTTCGCCCTCCCTCTCTCCTCAACACGTTTTTGGCTCAACTGGATGATTTTTGGTGGATTCTTCAGTCAACAAGTTGAGGTGTCAGTCAGATCAGCCCCCCGATTGACAGTTGCACTCAGTGAGACTCAGATTTGGCTCAGCTAGACACAGATCAGGCATTGATGGACTCTCCATCAGTTGATTTCACTTGATTCCATGAGTAATTGTGCCCCCCCTGGGCTAGATGGTCCGCAAATTGTATATATCCAGGAACAACCTCCTCTTCCAAGCTAGTTAGAACTGGGATTGAGGTGATGTTTCTCTTGTACTATATTTTTTTTCCATTCTGGAATAAAGAAGCTTTGGAGGCAAGATCTATGGTGTAATGCTCTTCATGTGTGGATGTTTATTGTCAAATGCTTATGAGGTATAATCTGCTTTTGTTTATCATTGCTTTGCTGGTTAATTGTTGGCCTTGAAGGAGAGAGCTCCCTCCTGTTAGGGTAAGAGTTTATTCTAGTTTTATTTATGCTCTTACTGCCACTTGTTCTATATCTATTGGATTTGTATGTATTTTAAGTTTAATTGCATGCTTTCCAATCATCTCTTTCGGCAGCACCTATGTTTTAACCATCTGTTTGTGCAAGGGTTTTCAAGTTGCAGATGATCTCGCTGGTAGAAGAGGTTGAGCTGGTTTGAATATTCCTCATCTTCAGTATTTTATGAATGACATAGTCCCTCGGTGTACCACCAAAGCAGAATCCAAAGCCCAACATTCCCAGGCTCCAAACACTCTTTCTCTCTCTTCCTCCTTTAAAAATTATTAAACTTTCCTCAAACTGTTACTTTAAGTTTAATTTTTAAATCTGATCTATCTCATCAAGAAAATAATACATAGATCTAATTATCAAGATCCCTTCAAATTTCTAGATCTTAGTTTCATTGTGCACATAAAGTTCAAATTCAAGAGATCTAGCTAAAAGTACCTTAGTTTCGCAAGTAATTTAGTGAAAATTCATAGCTTGCTGTTAAGGTAGTTTCTTTTGCTGTTCGATAATTTCAATATTCTGAAATATCAGTGCTTTTAATTGGATGCACAAACAGCAAGCCAATATCCCAAGGAAAGCTTGCTTTCTTTGGTTCCCTGTTCGCCGTTTTAGCTAGTTTAATTTCATTATTTTTTGAGATAAAGTAGGCTGACCCAAAGGTACTCTTAAAGTGATTTTGGGAATTTGTTATTCTAACTCTCTCACTGTAATTTATCATTTCTGACAGAGAATAAAGGAAGCTTCTGTCCAAAGTGGCTTTTGGAACACTCAAATCCCCCCAGGGGTCTCTCTTTTGTCACATAATTTGTAAATTTTTTTGTATAAACTGTAATATCTTGGTTTCAGCCTGTATAAGGACCAAGAAATCTCTGTTTTATCAGTGCTTTGATATTGTAACCTATGTAATAAAATCATCCTTTGAATAGGCTCTTTCGAGCCCATTCCCCATCCCCCCTGGGGGGATTCGCGTCGGTGCCATTTTCGTCTTTTTCTGCTTATTTCCTTTTTACTAGAATTGATCTGATTTGCAGGGTAGTATATTTTATATTGTTGTTAATTCCATATTCCATATCTTACTTTCAAAAGTAATCATAATACTTACCCCACGATTTCCCGAGTGACCCGAAAGGGGAAAGAGATTCGTGGTAGGATTAATTCGAAAACTAGATTTGAGTAGTTGTTTTATTTTTTTCTATCATTTGTTTATCAGCAGCTTTAAAATTAACCCCTCCTCGATTCCCCGATTGAGATCCACTTGGATTGAAAGAGGTTCTTGGAGGCTTTTCTTTTAATCAAGAACACATCTCTTAAAAACTTATTAAAATTTACAAGACTCCAGTGTGTATGCTCTGCACTTGGCTGCGGTTCATCCGATCAGTCAAGTTGTACCAAAATCACTTGGGTGACTAGCATAATTAGGACTCACCCTCCCCAATTAGCAAACCATCAGGTGAAAATCCAACACCTTGATCGAACCTTTACGGTGGCAAAATACCCAAAGGAAGCGGGAACCTACTGAAAAGTGACCTCGGGATGCCGATCTCTGTCACACCCTAACAGGTGCGTTACGAACATAGCCCCAGAGACTCCATTTCAGCTTGCAGGTAGCCGTGTAGGTTTTGCTTTGGACATACTCCAAGTACTCTCAGGTATATCTGGAGTCCCCCTTTTAGCCTAATTTAATCAATTCATACTTCAATTTTAACTTAAAACATACCAAGATGCAATCGCAAAACATTTACTCCAAACACATGCAAGCACATTGATCTCTTTGATTTGACTCCATTATTAAGGCACTGGTCATTTTTGCTTCATATATATATTGTTTATTAGCTTTGTGCTTTCGTGTTTTATTTTCGTATCTTGTCATCTTCAATTATTTATACTTAAAATATTCGAACTCCTAAGTAACTGTTTCAGTTTAATATCACCACACTAAGAAATCATCCTTAGTAACTTAATAGGGTATACCCCCCTTGGCTCCATTAGGAGTTGAGCCTAAATGGAGGAGTCAAGAACAAGGTGACAGCCTTGACTTGAGACTTGCCCCCAAGGACACACCGAGTGGCTTGAAGATTTCTGCCACGTGATCCAGATGTGTGAAAAGGAGGCAACACTTTTTGGCGCCATTGCCGGGGATAAATCTTTTTATTCTCGGGTACGACTTTTGTTTTCTTTCTTTTTGTTTTTGCTTTGTTTGATGAATGCTTAGAGTAGATCTTTAATTTTCATCTGGCGACTCCACTGACCTTTTTCCAGTTTTATTTTTACAAAGAAAAGCAAAAAAATAATTTTTCTGAAAAGATTTATAAATGCTTATTTTTCTTTTTCACATGGCGACTCCATTGAAGGGATAAAACCCTGCTATCTCATAAACTTGTGAATTTTTGTTGTGTGTAGATGAGCCCATGGGACATGTTAAAACCTTTAAAGGTCATCACTTGACAGCTCCACCTTGTCAGTACAAGGTTTAATCATTATATCAAATGGATACTATTTTGGATGAATTAAAGGAGAAATATGGTGCCCAGTTAGCCTTAAGGTTTCAACCTATCGATTTCTCAAACATCCTGGGTTTTCCTAACTGTTGTGATGGTTCGGCGGATGTGTATAACTGGCTTCCAACTTTTTATGGAGATTATGGTGACTCAGCCATCTGGCATGTCAAATCTTTCCTTCAGTTGATTGTTGACTTCAATATTTTCCATGAAGACGATATGATGCAAATGTTTGCTAGTACTTTTCGGGGTGAGGCTTGTTATTGGTTCTATCAAGGCCTTCCTGACAAATGTATAACTTCTTTTCCAAGATTCCTTTGGATGTTTTTAGAGCAGTGGCATGATGGTAGGGGTAGTATGAATGGTTTAAAAATGCTCCTTGAAAAGATCTATACCTTCTACCTATCTGGAACAAAGTATCACACAGAAACATATGATGGACCTTTTTCCATGATACAAAGTATTAAAGACTTGGAATCACTTCTTGAACATTTAAGTAAAGAGGAAGTCAATGATACTCCCATAAAAAAGCATCCTAGAGGTTATTTAAGAAATGAAGAAATCAAGCGTATTCTTAAAGAAAATGAGGTATCTCCCAATACACAGCAAGATTCTGAGGAAGGGAAAATCCAAGATGATCATATTAAAGAGCTCCAGGAGGAGCCCATGATGGAACACATTGTTGAAGACTCTCCTCATGTCACCATAGATGAAGACATTGAAGATTTGGTGTATTCTCAAGTGTGTTGAAATGATGATACCTTTCCAGAAAGCCCTCTAGAGAAATCCATTGAGCAACACATACCAAGTGATTCCATTGAATATGTCCAAAAAATATCCTTGATTGAAGATAAGATTGAAGATCCTCTCCATGATATCATAACAAAATCCTATAAAGAAACCTATGATAAGATCACTACATTGTATGGTGACACTAGACCTTGTTCTCCTCATGTTAATGAAGGTTTGGAAAGTTTATTTCCTTGTAACATTTTTTGTTATGAATATAAGGAGGACATGGATAGGTAGGAGCATGATACCATGGATGAAGAGTCCCCCACATATGACATGGATGGGAGTGATGACTATTGGAATTTCATAGATAATCCAACCTGTGAAAATATTATGGAGAATCCCATCCATGATATGTCAATCGATGGGAGTGTCTATTCAAAAAATTGTGGAAGTCCAATCTACGATACATCCAAAGAGGGGAGCATGGATCTGGATTCCTGGGAAAACCTTAGTATGGAAGAGGAGCATTCATAATTTTTGCATGATCATTCAAAGTCGTACCATGCAGAGCCGCACAAGGGTATCAGTAATGAAGACATTGAGAAACAATATTGTGGAAATTCAGATGTGATGCAGTCAGTGGAAAATCAGTCTCAGCCATCTTTTTCACATATAGAGGTTCCTTATGATTTGGAGCTACTTGGGGCTTGTGCAACAAGTTATCATTTGATAAGCCCCGATGATCAGTATGATGGTGTAATTAGTCTACCTCATCGTTCTGATTGGTATATCAGTCCTATCTAGTCATGGATAGAAGTAGCCTGCATGAGCACATACAAGTTGGGTAAGAATTTTTATGACATTATTCATGCCTATGATCTCCCATCTATCCCGCCCATCCTGAATCATCACACAGGTTTGCATTTTCTAAATAAGGTATCCTTACTTTGGCTAGTAACCAAAGATAAGGAAAAAAAAATTTATGTTAATAAAATGCTTAGGTGGTTACATTGGATTTCTGATTACACTTAACCCTTTTTATGTCATGCTTAGAGTAGGAAAATAAGCTCCTTGAAAGAGAGCATTTACTTTCTGCATTTCTTTTTTATACTTAGCTATAATAAAACTTTGCTTATTTTAGTTAGTTACATTTATGTTGTTTAAATAAATCAACTTAGTGGTTCATTTGGTTCTTTTATAAAACTTGTGCTACTGAGGTTTTTCTTGTCAAGTTGAGATGTTTTTATAGGCTATATAAACCAGAAATTCTGGTGTTCTCGTATCCTCTCCTTTCCTTAAAGAGCAGATCGAGCACACGTTCCCCATATGCAATGCACACATTATGTTGTGTGTATGATCTATATACCACCAAGCTAGAATACCATTAGGTCCCCAGAACTATTTTGAAGGTCTAGGACATTTCACATCTCCCTAGATGTACAACGCTCCCGGGTCGAGAAACGAACTTTAGACTGCCTCCCTCCCTACTGATTCCTCATGCCATTGCCCGTATTCACATCAATTTGTGTGTCACCATGTGAATAACACATTGTATATTTAGCTAGCTCCATACCCATAGGCCTCCATTCGGTCTAGTTTTTCCCCATGCACCACCACACCAGGGTCAGCATTGGTGGATGCTATTTAGAGTCATCCAAAGTCTGTTTGAGATGCCATCTGTACCATCAAGTTTGGTTTTTCGTCCTCTGTATTTCAACGAGACCCTTGTCTCATGCTCTCACTATGATTTTTTTTTCCATTTCCTGGAAGTCACCCCGATTTATGCATCATCGTGCACGTCTCCCTTGATATGTATTGGAATGTTCAAGAGCCACCTGCTCCATCCATACTACGTGGTTGGTCACCTTTGACCACCTCCCACTATCCTGCCATGAGGCACCATTCATGCCTCCAGAATTGGTTGACCATAACGGAGTTTCTGTTAAGGTTTTTTTACTCTTAAATGAATGAAAGGGTGCCCACATAGCCTCGTTTATATCCTTTGGCAGACTGTGTGGTCTACCATACACAAAGGACAACCTTGGCACAATCAAGCCAAGAGCATTTCCCTCTGCATCCTTTTATGCTTTCTCGGGCATTGGGACCGAACTCTATGAAAAATATCACCATGGGTTTTCTTTAAGCTCTTTTTCAGCCTTCTCACAAAGAAAATATTGTCGAGCAAAATTGGTTTCGTCCATGCTCGTAAAAATATTTGAATGGCCATCTAGTTAGTATAGGTTTAAATTTTTTTGGCCTAATTAGAATACCAATAGTAAAGAAGTCTCCCACCCCCTCAAAGGATGGGTGAGCTCCTCTATGTACTTTTATAACCTTTTTCAGGAATAAAAGACTATCAACGAAAAAGAGACCCCACTGGAGTCTTCTTCATGCTTTCAGACTCTCTGAAATTGAAAGCACCATCGAGCATTTACTTTTTTGGGCTCACTAAAAATCCACAATATCATACCATAACGGTGTCTCTAGAAACTACCCCACATGTTACAGTTCAATAGCTTTCCCCCTTTGGGTTGCCTTTGTTTAGATTATTCCACGATGAGTCTTCCTTAGATCCCATCAATACCAAAAGTGTCTACCTACCCCAAGTATTTCCCATGTGTAGTTGCGTTCCCAGTATTACAGCTATGATCCATTTCGCATGAGTTGGTTTCATTTGTTTCCTGGCTAGCCCTGCCAAAATACTCTAAACAAAGGAAGTTTGAGTCCACCTCACTCCCCCTGCCCCTGTTCCCCCCTCATTCAGTGTGTCAATTATTAGTTCTTCATCACATTAAGCTAGCATTATGATCTTAGGATCTTTTCACTGAGAGAATAACAAGCACAGCAATAAAACATAAGCACATCACAAGAGACAAGAGACACAAAGAGATTTTCCTCGGGGAAACCATAAAGGAGAAAACCCCACAACTTTCTCTAAGATAGAATCAGCACCAAAACAGTAAGAGATCTCCCAACAGCAGTGGCCTTCTAGTCCCAGTATATTTCCTCCTCCACAAGTGCGCCTCCCTTAAGAGAGTGAAATGATGTGTTTCACAATGTGATAAATAGAGAGACTCTCACTCTCTATTTATATGCATCTGTTCACTTGAATTGCCTTTTCACACGTAGGCTCAACCTAATAATTACTACTCGAGCCTACACCTTAATTAGTGTATAATAACTCAAGTGCCCCGAAACTATGGGGACTTACCTAATGACTTGATATGACTTGATTACATTATTAATCCTCCCAATCGGAACATCGGGGCATCACCACATGACTCAAATACATAATAGAAACATCCCAAAATAAACATCGGGTTACAATACATAAGATACATAGAAGAATACATTCCGAAGTTACATATACATCAACACTCCCTCTTAACTAGGAAGGTATTCTTTCGACACAATTTTCAGCACTGGTCTTCTTCTCTGTATCAGCGGGATCATCTCGTCTTCAAGTCATATTCGTCTTCAAGTCATCTTTGTCTTCAAGTCATCTTCGGATCTGTATCATCTCTCGATCTGGATCATCATCACTGGATCTGGATCATCTCTCGATCTGGATCATCATCACTAGATCTAGATCATCTCTCAATCTAGATCATCAGCGAACATCATCACTGGATCTGGATCATCTCTTTATCTGGATCAACATCACTGGATCTAGATCATCTCTCGATCTGGATCAACATCACTGGACTAGATCTGGATCATCACTCGATCTGGATCTGGATCTGGATCATCTCTCGATCTGGATCATCACTGCTGGATCATCATTACTGGATCTGGATCATCACTCAATATGGATCAACACTGGTGCTATCTCATGATTCTTCTCATCATAGGAAGTTCTACAGAGCCAGCCCTTTTTCATGCTGGTTGTAGGCCTACCCTCATGTAGGTCTTCACCCAGCACTTACATCTGACCTGCTCGTCAGAAAGGCACGCCCAGCACTCACATCTGATCATGTAGTAAACTACAATCCCATCAGAAAGGACCAACACTCACATTCACCAGCATGATAGGACACACCTACTATCATCTGTGAAATGGCTCAGCACTTACAACCACCAGCATGATAGGACACACCTACTATCATCTGTGGAAAGGCACAGCGCTCACATCCACCAGCATGGTAGGACACACCTACTACCATCTGTGGAAAGGCTCAGCACTTACAATCACCAGCATGGTAGGACACACCTACTACCATCTGTGAAAAGGATCTGCACTTATAATCACCAGCATGGTAGGACACACTTACTACCATCTATGAAAAGGATCTGCACTTACAATCACCAGCATGGTAGGACACACCTACTACCATCTATGAAAAGGCACTGCACTTACAGTCACCAGCATGATAGGACACACCTACTATCATCTGTGAAATGGCACAACACTTACAGTCACCAGCATGATAGGACACACCTACTATCATATGTGACAAGGCTCAGCACTTACATCCATCCAGGCAGGAACACATCCTGCTCACAATGATTGAAGGGCATGCACTCATATCTGATCATGAGGGGAACACATCCCAGCAATCATATCAGAATGGCCCTCAGTCCTCCTTGCCTGAGCTACCTGGTAATTGACCAGGCACCTCCATTCTCCTAGAGAATGGCAGTTTCCCTTACATCCAACTTGCTCATCGGAATGGCCAACACTCACATCTGACATGGAAGGAACTTAATCCTTTAGCCATGAGCAGAATGGTTCAGCCCTTACATCTAACCAAGTGGGAACACATCCCTCTGTCACATCAGAATGGCTACTCAGTTCTTACACTGAGTGTTCCTGGTAACTGACCAGGTGCCTCCATTCCTAGAATGGCAATTTCTCTTACATCTGTCCTGCTCGACAGAATGGCCAGCACTCATATCTAACATGAAAGGGAGAAACCCTATCATCATGACAGAATGGCTCAGCCCTTACATCTGACCTACTCATCAGAATGGCTCTCTCAGTCCTAGACTAAGTGTTCCTGGTAACTAACCAGGTGCCTCCATTCCCAGAATGGTAGTCAACACTCATATCTGACATGGAAGGAACCAAATGCTCTCACCATGACAGAATGGATCAGCCCTTATATCTGACCTACTCGTCAGAATGGATTTGTATCTATAGCACTCATATCTGACATGGAAGGAACCAAATCCTCTCACCATGACAGAATGTCTCAGCCCTTACATCTGACCATGGAAGGAACCAATCCTCTCACCATGTCAGAATGGCTATGGGTCTCATCACTTTCTCTTGGAGGGAACCTCGATCTGGAGAACACCAAGTCTCTCTCTGAAGTAATCGAACTTCAGCCTAGCCAATGTCTTCGTCAATACATCAGCTATCTATTCCTCCGTCGCAACATATAGGAGCTTCACTGCTCCTCTTTGCACCATATCCCTGATATAGTGATACTTGATCTAGATATGCTTCAACTTGTCATGGAACACTGGATTATCAGACAACTTCACACAACTCTGGTTGTCACAATGTATACAAGTAGCATCCAACTAGAGATCAAATATATCAGACAGTAGCTTCCACAGCCATACTGCCTCACAACTAGCTGAACAAGCTGCGACATACTCTGCTTCAGCCATACTCAGTGCCACACAGGATTGCTTCCTGCTAAACCAAGAGATCACACCTGATCCCATACTGAAGCAACATCCCGAAGTACTCTTCCTATCGATGGCACTACCTGCCCAATCTGAATCAACATAACCCTCCAGGTTAATCTTCTGATTCACATCGTACTTGATCCCATAATCAATTGTACCCTTCAGGCACCTCAGAATATGCTTTGTAGCAATCAAGTGAACACTTCTTGGATCTGTCAAGTACAGGCTCAAGGTGTTCATAGCAAAGCAAATGTCTGGTCTCGTGTTTTTCAGGTACATCAATGACCCCATCATCTGACGATACATCGTAGCATCAACCGACTCTGACGAAGCATCACTCAATAGCTTTAGGTTCGATGCCATAGGTGTGGTCATGCAGTCCATCATCCTGAATCTCTTTAGGATCTCTACTGCATACTTCCCTTGTCCAAGGAAGATCCCATCTGTACTCTACCACACCTCCATGCCTAGAACAATAGTGCATCGACACATAATAGGAGCATCACTGGTCTTCTGTCTTCAACCTTGAAGCAAAGGTTGAAATCCACTTTACTCTCATTAAAGCCTAGAATCATCAATAATCTGCCCATCCTGTCGTACCATGTCGAACCTCAGGATCTTCTGCAATCACTCCCTCTGAAGCGGAGCATCATACTCTATGCATTGAAACATTCTGTACTGGAGTGACAAGTAGTATCCATCTAGGATCACTAGATACTAATATCCTCTATCTTGAACTTCTTCAAAAGTTCATCTTGCACCCATCTGTGAGCTTGTCATCCTCTATCAACCTTGTGGCAAAGGTTAAGATATTCATCAAGCTCATCATGTATGCATTATCCCATGGGTGTCTTCTGAACTCGTACAAAGCCTTCTTTCATTTGCACACATGATTATGCATGTCATGTGACTTCACTTCTATTAGCTCTAAATGTTTCTTTGTAGACTATGCCTTCTCTTCATGAGAATCCTCACGCTACGAATCTTGCTTTGTGTCCCACGATTTTTCCATCTACTGCATGATGGAACTATGAACTTCTCTTTAGGTCTCGATACTACTCCCAAACATCATTCTTCTGGAACTGATCTTCCCTTTCTTCTTGGTGGCTGGAAGGTTCTGCATCAATGATGTCACTGCACTCATCATATTATTCTTTGTCTTTGAACTATCGTCACTTGT
>LPNX011219597.1:17882-29931 GCA_001517045.1 Pseudotsuga menziesii
GATAGTTGCACTCAGTGAGACTCAGATGTGGCTCAGCTAGACACAGATCAGGCATTGATGGACTCTCCATCAGTTGATTTCACTTGATTGCATGAGTAATTGCACCCCCCTGGGCTAGATGGCCTGTAAATTGTATATATCTAGGCACAGCCTCCTCTTCCAAGTGAGTTAGAACTGGGATTGAGGTGTTGTTGCTCTTGTACTTTATTGGTTTTTCATTTTGTAATAAAGAATCTTTGGAGGCAAGATCTATGGTGTAATGCTCTTCATGTGTGGATGTTGATTGTCAAATGCTTATGAGGTATAATCTGCTTTTGTTTATCATTGCTTTGCTGGTTAATTGTTGGCCTTGAAGGAGAGAGCTCCCTCCTATTAGGGTAAGAGTTTATTCTAGTTTGATTTATGCTCTTACTGCTGCTTGTTCTAGATCTATTGGATTTGTATGTATTTTAATTTTAATTGCATGCTTTCCAATCATCTCTTTTGGCAGCACCTATGTTTTAACCATCTGTTTGTGCAAGGATTTTTAAGTTGCAGGTGATCTCGCTGGTAGAATAGGTTGAGATGGTTTGAATATTCCTCATATTTAGTATCTTATGAATGACATAGTCCCTCGGTGTTCCACCAAAACAGAATCCAAAGCCCAACATTCCCAGCCTTCAAACACTCTTTCTCTCTCTTCCTCCTTTAAAAACTATTAAACTTTCCTCAAACTGGTTAATTTAAAGGCTTCTTATTAATCTGATCTATCTCATCAGGAAAAAAAAAATAGATCTGATCAGTAATATCCCTCCTTTATTCTATATCTTAGTTCTGTTTTGCTCATAAAGTTCAAATTCAAGAGATCTAGCTAAAAGTACCTTAGTTTCGCAAGTAATTTAGTGAAAATTCATAGCTTGCTGTTAAGGTAGTTTCTTTTGCTGTTTGATAATTTCAATATTCTAAAATATCAGTGCTTTTAATTGTCTGCACAAACAGCAAGCCAATATCCCAAGGAAATCTTGCTTTCCTTGGTTCCCTGTTCGCCGTTTTAGCTAGTTTAATTTCATTATTTTTTGAGATAAAGTAGGCTGACCCAAAGGTACTCTTAAAGTGATTCTAGGAATTTGTTATTCTAACACTCTTTATTTCATTTAGCAGGTCTGACAGAGAAGAAAGGAATCTTCTGTCCAAAGTGGCTTTTGGAGCGCTCAAATCCCCCCAGGGGTCTCTCTTTTGTCACATAATTTGTAAATTTTTTGTATAAACTGTAATATCTTGGTTTCAGCCTGTATAAGGACCAAGAAAGCTCTGTTTTATTAGTGCTTTGATATTGTAACATCTGTAATAAAATCATCCTTTGAATAGGTTCTTTTGAGCCCATTCCCCATCCCCCTTGGGGGGATTCGCGTCGGTGCCATTTTCGTCGTTTTCTGCTTATTTCCTTTTACTAGAATTGTTCTGATTTGCAGGGTAGTATATTTGATCTTGTTGTTAATTCCATATTCCATATCTTACTTTCAAAAGTAATCATAATACTTACCCCACGATTTCCCGAGTGACCCGAAAGGGGAAAGAGGTTCGTGGTAGGATTAATCAGAAAACCATATTTGTGTAGTTGTGTTATTTTCTCATCTTTTGTTTATCAGAATTTTAAAATTAACCCTTCCTTGATTCCCCAATTGAGATCCACTTGGATCGAAAGAGGTTCTTGGAGGCTTTTCTTTTAAGCAAGAACACATCTTTTAAAACTTATTAAAATTTACAAGACTCCAATGTTTATGCTCTACACTTGGCTGCAGTTCATCCGATCAGTCAAGATGTATCAAAAGCACTTGGGTGACTAGCATAATTAGGACTCACCTTCCCCAATTAACAAACCATCAAGTGAAAATCCAACACCTCGATCAAACCTCTACGGTGGTAAAATAGCCCAAGGAAGCGGGAACCTACTGAAAAGTGACCTCGGGGTGCCGATCTCTGTCACACCCTAACGGGTGCTTTACGAACATAGCCCAAGAGACTCCATTTCATCCCACATATTCCTTGCGGGTAGCTGTATAGGTTTTGTTTTGGACATACTCCAAGTACTCTTGGGTATATCTGGAGCCCCCCTTTAGCCTAATTTAATCATTTCATACTTCATTTTTAACTTGAAACATACCAAGATGCAATTGCAAAACATTTATTCCAAACACATGCAAGCACACTGATCTCTTTTGACTCCATTTTTAAGGCACTGGTCTTTTTTGCTTCATATATATATTGTGTATCAACTTTGTGCTTTCGTGTGTATCTTCGTATCTTGTCATCTTGATTGTTTATAGTTAAAATCTTCAAACTCCTAAATAACTATTTTAGTTTAACATCACCACACTAAGAAATCATCCTTAGTAACTTAATAGGGTCTACCCCCCTTGGCTTTGTTAGGAGTTGAGCCTAAACGGAGGATTCAAGAACAAGGTGACAACCTTGACTCGAGACTTGCCCCCAAGGACACACCGAGTGGCTTGAAGATTTATGCCACGTGATCCAGGTGTGTGAAAAGGCGGCAACACTTTTTGGCGCCGTTGCCGAGGATAAATATTTTTATTCCCGAGTACGACTTAGCTTAACTTTTTTCTAAACAACTAAAAAGATTAAAAAAAAAATTATTGATCTAGTCTTTAAAAAACATAAAAATTAAAATTCGATCCATCTGGAGACTCCACTATCTAACATCGCTTCAAGAATTTCTACCCGAAGAAACCGTCGACAATTATTCAATCCTCTCCTTGCTCCCGAAAGGTTTTTTAGGGAAAGATTGAATAGGAAGAATTCTCGTAGAAACCTTGAGGATTTAGGAGACCAATCCATCTCAAATATCCATCACATATTTGTAGAGAGTCATGTTCACTAATCTCAAGAAATGATGGAATTTTACAAACCCCTTGACTTTTCTCAGATAGCAGGTGCTCCTCATAACATTCCAAAAGATTCTATCAAGAAGCTGCCCCGATTCGAGGGAAATAATGCTACCACTGCCAAGACTCATCTCCGAAAGTTTGAAAGGCACCTAGTCAGTTACTGTGATGATGTTGCCTCTAACTATGAAGATATTAAAATGAAGCTCTTTGCTTTATCCTTAGAGGATGATGCTGTGGAATGGTATGAAAACCTTGGTGATGATTCATATAAAACCCTTAATGAATTCCTAGTAGGTTTTAAGAAGAGATGGGGGGAAAAAAAAGAACCAAGACATTTGCTTGCTTCCCTCCATAACATAAAGAAGATGGAGAATGAAACCATTGATGAATTTAATACTAAGTTCAAGCGTGTGGTTGCAGAATTCCCTAGAGAAATCAAGCCAAGGGATGCCTCCATCCTCATATATTACATCGAAGCTTTCATTGGTGATTTGAGGTACCAATTAAGGGATAAAGATCCAGTCGATCTTAAAACTGCTCAAGATTTGGCCGAGAAAATAGAAAGGAATATGCAAACTTCGGGCAAGTCCAACATTCCGGGTTACACTAGGGGAAACACTTCATACAACGAAGAAAAGGGAAAATCCTTTGAATCAGAAGAAAAGGGAACCTCTAAAGACCCCATGGAAAATATAGCTAGCATGTTTGAAAAAGTGATGACTAGTCAGGACCAATTCATGACAAACCAATCTGTGCAAATGAATAAAATCCAGAACAGAATAACCACACTGGAAAGAAATAATGGACCTAGGAATTTTCAGCCAAAACATAATCAAGTGTATCAAAAGAAGTTTCCTCAGCAAGATCCTAGGATTCCAAACTAGTTAGACTCAACTAACCTGGTAGATGAAGTAATTCCATGGTGTAGACCTTGTCATCAATTCCACCCAGAAAGCACTTGTTATGTTGCGAATCATGTCATGGAACATGGACTTCCAGAGGTTAGTAATCAGGAAACAAATTCAAGTGAGCCTGATCATATATACATGGTAGGCCAGGCCTACCCTTTGTCACCATCCAAATAGTACAAGCCTGAGGATGAAACCATTGCAGAATCTTATAGTGAAACTTATGATGAAAACTGTAATATACATGATGGGAATCCTATGTGTTCTCCTTATAATGATGACATTTTGGAAGGTCTACTACCTTGTGACCTTTTCTCTGAAGAAGATGAGTATGAAAATGAGGACAAGTATAGCTTGGAGCATGATACAAGTGATGAAGACTCCCTTATCCCCGACAAAGATGTTGATGAGGAGTCCTGGGCATTCATGGAAAATCCAGTCTATGACATGAATAAACAGGAAAATAATGAACCAGAAACTTTTGATGGTTTTGTTGATTTTTCTGTGTATGACATATCTAAAGAAGAGAGCATGGACCATGTGTCCTTGGGAAACTTTGATATGAAAAAGGAGCATGCAGTTTATGCAAATTATCAGTCTGATACATATATCAATATCAGTAATGAAGACAAAGAGAACTCAATATCGGAACCTGATATCAGCAATGGGGAATCCATCACATTTAACATAGATGATGGTGATGACTATTGGGATTTTTGTGGATATATTTTTAAGAATCCTATATATGCTATACCCAGCGAGGGGAGTGTCTATTTAGAGATTTTTGGAAGTCCAATCTACTATAATTCCATAGAGGGAAGCATGAATCTGGAGACCTTGGAAAATCCTAGTATGGAAAAGCAGCATTCAAAACTCTTATATGATCATTCAGAGTCATATCGTGCAGAGCCGCACAAGGGTATCAGTAATGAAGATGTGGAGAAGCAGTTTTGTGAAAAGATGGATGTGATGCAGTTATTAGAATATCAATCTCAACTATCATCTTCACATATAGAGTTTTCTCATGACTTGGAGCTGCTTGGGGCTTATACAGTGAATTTTCATCCGGTAAGCCTTGATGATCAGTATGATGGTGTAGTCAATCTGCCTCATCATTCCAATTTGTACATCAACCCTATCCAGTCTTGGATAGAAGCAGCCTGCGCAAGCACTTACCAGTTTGGGAGGAAGTTTGACTACATTATTCATGCCTATGATTTCCCATCCATCACGCCCCTTCTGGATCATCACGTAGGTTTGCATTTTCTAAATAAAATATCCTTACTTTGGCTGGTAACCAAAGACAAAAAAAAAAAATTATGTCAATAAAATGCTTAGGTGGTTACATTGGATTTCTGATTACACTTAACCCTTTTTATATCATGCTTAGAGTAGGAAAATAAGCTCTTTGAAAGAGAGCATTTACTTTCTGCATTTCTATTTTTAGCTATAATAAAACTTTGCTTCTTTTATTTAGTTACATCTAGTTTGTTTAAATAAATTAGCTTAATGGTTCATTTGGTTTTTCATAAAACTTGTGCTACTGAGGTTTTTCTTGTCAAGTTGAGATGTTTTTGCAGGGTATATAAACCAAATATTCTGGTGTTCTCGTATCCTCTCCTTGCCTTAAAGACCAGATCGAGCACACGTCCCATAGTTGGAGCCAGAATGTTACCACCTAAGTTGTACTTAGTGGTTTTTATCAAGTGAGCCCGGTGAACCGGACAGGGCTAACTTGTTCGGACTTCAAAAAGACCTTTGGAAGTACTTCTGGGAAGTGATTGTTGTACTATACCACATGTTCATACCCCATGATGGAATTGTAATAAATTTTCTAGCATGATAGTGTATGTAAAAGACTCGGTCTCTTAGACTTTATTTGTTAATCCGATCATCCCAGGGTGTTTTTTCCCTTGGTTATTACTGGTTGTTGAACAAACGACTGATAATTTCTGAGTTTTTCACTCCATACCTCCAAAGTTGGGGTGGTCGGCTTGGAATTTAGGCCTATTGAGGTTATTAGAGTCTATGTGTCAATGTATAAACATGCTAGACATCATTTTTGAGTCATATGAACATGTTTAAGTCCCCCTAGGTGTTTTTCAATTTTTCAATTTTTTAGTATTTTCAGTGTTTTTTATTAAAATTTAATTTTTCCAAAACATAGGCTATTTTTTAATAGTTTAATTGGAAAAATTGATTTTGTAATAAAAGTGGGCCAAATAATCAGTTTTAGTCATGTAGGTGCTCGTTTTCAAGCTAAGAGCACCATGTAAACCCATGGACCCACTGTTTCCTAGTTTTGAGTGATTTTCCATCACTCAGGTCAGAAAGCCCCAAAAATCAATTATTGATTATTTTAATTAATAAATTGATGAATAATGGAGCAATCCAAAATCATAAATCAATGGATTCTCAGCCGATTTGATTGAAATCAGTTAGATCTGAAGCAGATTGATTGGATCTGACAAATCCTTGACTAAAGGAGGTGATCAAATCAGATCCAGAGTTGATCTTGAGCATCCTTTATGAGGAATTTCGCCCTCCCTCTCTCCTCAACACGTTTTTGGCTCAACTGGATGATTTTTGGTGGATTCTTTAGTCAACAGGTTGAGGTGTCAGTCAGATAAGCCCCCCGATTGACAATTGCACTCAGTGAGACTCAGATCTAGTTCAGCTAGACACAGATCAGGCATTGATGGACTCTCCATCAGTTGATTTCACTTGATTCCATGAGTAATTGTGCCCCCCTGGGCTAGATGGCCTGTAAATTGTATATATCTAGGCACAGCCTCCTCTTCCAAGTGAGTTAGAACTGGGATTGACGTTTTGTTGCTCTTGTACTGTATTGTTTTTTCATTTTGGAATAAAGAAGCTTTGGAGGCAAGATCTATGGTGTAATGCTCTTCATGTGTGGATGTTGATTGTCAAATGCTTATGAGGTATAATCTGCTTTTGTTTATCATTGCTTTGCTGGTTAATTGTTGGCCTTGAAGGAGAGAGCTCCCTCCTATTAGGGTAAGAGTTTATTCTAGTTTGATTTATGCTCTTACTGCTGCTTGTTCCAGATCTATTGGATTTGTATGTATTTTAAGTTTAATTGCATGCTTTCCAATCATCTCTTTTGGCAGCACCTATGTTTTAACCATCTATTTGTGCAAGGATTTTTAAGTTGCAGGTGATCTCGCTGGTAGAAGAGGTTGAGCTGGTTTGAATATTCCTCATCTTCAGTATATTATGAATGACATAGTCCCTTGGTGTTCCACCAAAACAGAATCCAAAGCCCAACATTCCCAGCCTTCAAACACTCTTTCTCTCTTCCTCCTTTAAAAACTATTAAACTTTCCTCAAACTGGTTAATTTAAAGGCTTCTTATTAATGTGATCTATCTCATCAGGAAAAAAACAAATATATCTGATCAGTAAGATCCCTCCTTTATTCTAGATATTAGTTCTGTTTTGCTCATAAAGTTCAATTTCAAGAGATCTAGCTAAAAGTACCTTAGTTTCGCAAGTAATTTAGTGAAAATTCATAGCTTGATGTTAAGGTAGTTTCTTTTGCTGTTCGATAATTTCAATATTCTGAAATATCAGTGATTTTAATTGTCTACACAAACAGCAAGCCAAGATCCCAAGGAAAGCTTGCTCTCCTTGGTTCCCTGTTCGTCGTTTTAGCTAGTTTAATTTCATTATTTTTTGAGATAAAGTAGGCTGACCCAAAGGTACTCTTAAAGTGATTTTGGGAATTTGTTATTCTAAATATCTCATTGTCATTTAGAAAGTCTGATAGAGAAGAAAGGAAGCTATTTTCCAAAGTGGCTTTTGGAGCGCTCAAATCCCCCCAGGGGTCTCTCTTTTGTCACATAATTTGTAAAATTTTTGTATAAACTGTAATATCTTGGTTTCATCCTATATAAGGACCAAGAAAGCTCTATTTTATCAGTGATTTGATATTGTAACCTCTGTAATAAAATCATCCTTTGAATAGGCTCTTTCGAGCCCATTCCCCATCCCCCTTGGGGGGATTCGCGTCGGTGCCATTTTCGTCGTTTTCTGCTTATTTCCTTTTACTAGAGTTGATCTCATTTGAAGGGTAGTATATTTTATCTTGTTGTTAATTCCATATTCCATATCTTACTTTCAAAAGTAATCATAATACTTACCCCACGATTTCCCGAGTGATCCGAAAGAGGAAAGAGATTCGTGGTAGGATTAATCAGAAAACCATATTTGTGTAGTTGTGTTATTTTTTCATCTTTTGTTTATCAGAATTTTAAAATGAACCCCTCCTTGATTCCCCGATTGAGATCCACTTGGATCGAAAGAGGTTCTTGGAGGCTTTTCTTTTAAGCAAGAACACATCTTTTAAAACTTATTAAAATTTACAAGACTCCAGTGTGTATGCTCTACACGTGGCTGCGGTTCATCCGATCAGTCAAGCTGTATCAAAAGAACTTGGGTGACTAGAATAATTAGGACTCACCTTCCCCAATTAACAAACCATCAGGTGAAAATCCAACACCTCGATCAAACCTCTACGCTGGCAAAATACCCAAAGGAAGCGGGAACCTACTGAAAAGTGACCTCGGGGCACCGATCTCTGTCACACCCTAATGGGTGCATTACGAACATAGCCCCAGAGACTCCATTTCAGCCCACATATTCCTTGCGGGTAGCCGTATAGGTTTTTTTTTGGACATACTCCAAGTACTCTCGGGTATATCTGGAGTCCCCCTTTAGCCTAATTTAATCATTTCATACTTCATTTTTAACTTAAAACATACCAAGATGCAATCGCAAAACATTTATTCCAAACACATGCAAGCACACTGATATCTTTTGACTCCATTTTTAAGGCACTGGTATTTTTTGCTTCATATATATATTCTGTATCAACTTTGTGCTTTCGTGTGTATCTTCGTATCTTGTCATCTTGATTGTTTATAGTTAAAATCTTCAAACTCCTAAATAACTGTTTCAGTTTAACATCACCACACTAAGAAATCATCCTTAGTAACTTAATAGGGTCTACCCCCCTTGGCTTCGTTAGGAGTTGAGCCTAAACAGAGGAGTCAAGAACAAGGTGATAGCCTTGACTCGAGACTTTCCCCCAAGGACGCACCGAGTGGCTTGAAGATTTCTGCCACGTGATCCAGGTGTGTGAAAAGGTGGCAACAACTCCCAATACAGTCCTAAGACCACCCATTGCACTCAGGAAATTAAATTAGCTATCACAGCTTAAACAGGGAGAATGAATTCCTGAGTGAATTCCAACCATCCCAACACAATAGTAAACACAATCGCTCAGAGGAAAAACGGCTCCAAACAGACTGTGCGTGTGGGGGACTTGCACTAGTCCCTAGCTATATAGAAAACCACCATGAATCTTGGGGGAGGAACGACGACCATAACTCACGGGAAGAATTACAATCCCAAAACCCAGCAATAAAACGACGAGGGAACTTACATGACCATACCAGTCTGGGTGGAGAACATACAGCTGAAAACGTGGACGACAGAGCATTGCTCTCAGCTCACTGCGTGAGGCAAAAATCCGAACCAATCTTGTGTGTGAGCATAAACAGGCCTTCCTCCCCTGCATGAGGATGGATGAATTCGCCCCTATGTGGGAATGGACAGACAATCGATGGCCGCGAGCAGGGAGGGCGTGAGCATTTTTTTTTGCACAGTCGTGGAGAGAGGAAAAAAAATGTCTGCGTGAGTGAAGAGTGCGTTTTTGGTTTTTCCTCCATAGTGAAGTCAACAGGGGGGGGTGGAGTGTGCATGAGGGTGAGTACTGACAGTCCTGCCACCCCACTCCCAAAGCAATTAACTGTCTCAACCACTAGCAGTAATTATTTAATGAGAGTGGTTCAGATAAGCAAGGTAAGAAAACACATGGATTTTGGCCCCATTGGCTAAAGTTGGACAATTCCCCCACATCCTCATCCTTGTGAAAATCATGCCCCTTTCGATTTAGTTGCCGCGATCGTAGCTGGTCGGGTTCATTTAATTAATTATAGATGCATATTTACATGATGACCAATATAATATATGACGCATGCCCCGATATACCATCAGTGACAAATTAAAATCCAAAACACAACCTAACCGATCAATGGTGGGGCCTTGGCCTTTAGCTCCACACCCTGATCATTTACAATATATACATCATCATATACATCTAATGCAACGGGGTCAAAACCATGACATTACAGTTCAGTTGAGCCATGAGAACCGACATGTGCGACAATGCACAAAACCCCAATGAATATGAGGAAGATGCTATGGGGGGGGATTTCTGAATTGGAAATGTTGAGACAAAGTCTAATGGGAGGAGGTTTCAATATACTCCATATTTTTCTGCCACCATGAGAATCCTAAGGGTGGAGATTCAAAGTCACAGGGTATACAATGAAAGATTGGTTAAGGTACTGGAGGAAAAGAATCAGCTTAATGCATCCATGCTGCAAATTTTGATAGACATTCAGAGGCAGATGAACTCTGGGGACCTGACAACAAGACCAGAAGGAAGTAAGAGAACTGCTAGAGGAAGAAAGAGATCTCCTAGTGGGTCATCTGACTCTGAAGGATCCACTGGTGGTTCAAGTTCTTCTTCTCACGAGAATTAGAGAAAGAAGCGCTACCAAAACTATTCACATGATGAATTTAAGAAGGCAAGGCCTCCTACCTTCAATGGTGAGATAAAGAATGGTCAAGAAGATGAATCTTGGCTTCTTGGGATGAGGAAATATTTCCAAGTCCAAGACTATTCAGGAAATATGAAGGCTGGATTAGCCATCTTCAATTTGACTAGAAGAGCATCCATATGGTGGGAGCACTTTAGGAAAGTGAAGAAGATTAATGAAAGGTAGATTGTGTGGAAACAATTCCATAATAATTTCAAGAAGTACCTCTCTGATAGGTACTATGATGATAATATCAAAGAGTTGCATGAGCTAAGATTAGGACATCAGATCATGGAAGAGTATGCAAATAGTTTCTTGGAGTTGTTGAGATATGTTAGGTACATTAAATATGAGAAGGTGAAAATCCAGTGTTTTATGAGTGGATTGCCTCAGTCTTACAAAGATAGAATTGAATTTTATGAGCCTAGAACTTTGGAAGAAGCGATAAGGAAAGCTAAGTATTGCTATGAGCAAAGCAAAGGCAAACCTGATTATCATAAGACATGGAAGGACAAAAAGAATGAGAAGTCTGACCAAAGGAAGAAAGGTTTCAAACCTTCTAACTTCAATAATAAATAGAAGAAGCCATCCCATGTTGAGAAGTAGCCATCTAGAGTGGTGGGAGAAGAGCCAAGAGATCCACAGGATAATGGAGCAGCACTCCAATGTTGGAAATGTGGAGGAACCCACATGCACAGGTATTGTCCACTTGAGAATGAGAATGCAAGGCCGAACTACAGCATTCAATAAGTATAAATGGTGGGTCAAGTAGCAAGGCCCCGTCCCTAGGATCTATATTGCACTATAGGACTGCCAGGAAGATCACTAGTCAACTATGGTTGAAGTTGTAGGTAATATTGTTGAGCAATCTATTTCTATTTTGATTGACCCTGGTTCTACTCACATTTACATTGCTCCTAGAGTAGTGGAGATTTGTGTTGTTAATAAAGTAAAGCATATAAAATCATGGTTAGTTCAGCTACTAGAACTAAGAGAAATGTTAGTGAAGTGGTGGAAAAATGTCCATTGGTGATGATTGGATTGGTCACTTGTGTAGATATGAATTTTCTACAACTGGGTTCTGTTGCCACCTTTTCACACACCTGGATCACGTGGCAGAAATCTTCAAGCCACTTGGTGTGTCCTTGGGGGCAAGTCTTGAGTCAAGGCTGTCACCTTGTTCTTGACTCCTCTGTTTAGGCTCAACTCCTAACGAAGCCAAGGGGGGTAGACCCTATTAAGTTACTAAGGATGATTTCTTAGTGTAATGATGTTGTACTGAATCAGTTATTTAGGAATTTGAATATTTTAACTATAAGCAATCAAGATGACAAGATACGAAGATACACACGAAAGCACAAAGTTGATACACAATATAAATATGAAGCAGAAAAGACTAGTGCCTTAAAAATGGAGTCAAAAAAGATCAGTGTGATGGCATGTGTCTGGAATAAATGTTTTGTGATTGCATCTTGGTACGTTTTAATTTAAAATTGGAGTATGAGTTGTTTAAATTAGGCTTAAGGGGGACTCCAGATATACCCGAGAGTACTTGGAGTATGTCCAAA
>LPNX011219597.1:33292-203614 GCA_001517045.1 Pseudotsuga menziesii
TCAGCTCCAAGTCATGAGAAAACTCTATATATGAAGATGATAGCTGAGACTGATATTCTAATAACTGCATCACATCTGTCTTTTCACAAAACTGCTTCTCCATGTCTTCATTAGTGATACCCTTGTGCGGCTCTGCATGATATGACTCTGAATGATCACATGAAAATTCTAAATGCTCCTCTTCCATACTAAGGTTTTCCGAAGTCTCCAGATCCATGCTTCTCTCTATGGAAGTATAGTAGATTGGACTTCCACAAATTTCTAAATGGACACTCCCCTTGCTGGATATAGCATAGATAGGATTCTTAAAAAGATATCCACAAAAATCCCAATAGTCATCAACATCACCTATGTTAGATGTGATGGATTCCCCATTTCTGATATCAGGTTCCGATATCAAGTTTTCTTTGTCTTCATTACTGATATTGATATATGGCTCAGACTGATCATGTGGATAAATTGCATGCTCCTTTTTGATATCAAAGTTTCTGAAGGCCACATGGTCCATGCTCTCTTCTTTAGATATTCCATCAACAAAACCATCAAAAGTTTCTAGTTCATTATTTTCCTCTTTATAGACTGGATTTTCCATGAATGTCCAGGACTCCTCATCAACATCTCTATCAGGGATAAGGGAGTCTTCATCACTTGTATCATGCTCCAAGCTATACTTGTCCTCATTTTCATACTCATCTTCTTCAGAGAAAAGGTCACAAGGTAGTACACCTTCCATCCTGTCATCATTATATGGAGAACACATAGGAGTCCCATCATGTATATCACAGTTTTCATCATAAGTTTCACTATAAGATTCTACAATGGTTTCATCCTCAAGCTTGTACTGTTTAGATGGTGACAAAGGGTAGGCCTGGCCTACCATGTATATATGATCAAACCTGCCTGATGTTGTTTCTTGATTACTGACCTCCGCCATGCCATGTTCTATAATCTGATTTGCTATGTAGCAAGTACTTTCTGGGTGGAATTGCTCACAAGGTCTACACCAAGGAATTAATTCCTCTACCATGTTAGTTGAGTCTAACTGGTTTGGAATCCTAGGCTCTTGTTGAGGATACATTCTTTGATACACTTGACTTTGTTTTGGCTGAAAATTCTTAGGTCCATTATTTCTCTCCAGTGTGACTATTTTATTTTGGATTTTTGTCATGAATTGGTCCTGACTAGTCATCACTTTTTCAAACATGCTAGCTATATTTTCCATGGGGTCTTTAGAGGTTTCCTTTTCCTCTAATTCAATGGCCTTTCCTTTTTCTTTGTTGTACGAAGTATTTCCCCTAGTGTAACCTGGAATGTTAGACTTGTCCGAAGATTGCATATTCCTTTCTATTTTCTCAGCCAGATCTTGAGCATTTTTTAGATTGGTAGGCTCTTTGTCTCTTAACTGGTACCTCAAATCACCAGTGAAAGCTTCTATGTAATATATGAGGATGGAGGCATCCCTTGGCTTGATTTCTCTAGGGAGGTCCGCAACCACACGCATGAACTTAGTATTAAATTCATCAATGGTTTCATTCTCCATCTTCTTTATGTTATGAAGGGCAGCAAGCAGATCTCTTGGTTCTTTCTTTTCCCCCCATCTCTTCTTAAAACCTGCTAAGAATTCATTAAGGGTTTTATATGAATTATCACCAAGGTTTTCATACCACTCCGCAGCATCATCCTCTAAGGATAAAGCGAAGAACTTCATTTTGATATCTTCATGGTTAGAGGCAACATTATCACAGTAACTGACTAGGTGCCTTTCAAACTTTCGGAGATGAGTCTTGGAAGTGGTAGCATTATTTCCCTCGAACCTGGGGAGCTTCTTGATAGCATCTTTTGGAATGGCATGGGGAGCACCTACTATCTGAGAAAACTCAAGGGGTTTGAATAATTCCGTCATTTCTTGAGATTGGTAAACATGACTCTCTACAAATATGTGATGGATATCTGAGAGGGATTGGTCTCCTAAATCTTCAAGGTTTCTACGAGAAGTCTGCCTATTCAATCTTTCCCTAATAAACCTTTCGGGATCAGGGAGAGGATTGAATAATTTTCGGTGGTTTCTTCGGGTAGAAATTCTTGAAGGGATGTTAGACAGTGGAGTCGCCAGATGGATCGAGTTTTAATTTTTATGTTTTTTAAAGACTAGATCAATCAAAAGTTTTTTATCTTTTTAGTTGTTTAGAAAAAAGTTAAGCTAAGTCGTACTCGGGAATAAAAATATTTATCCCCGGCAACGACGCCAAAATGTGTTGCCGCCTTTTCACACACCTGGATCACGTGGCAGAAATCTTCAAGCCACTCGGTGTGTCCTTGGGGGCAAGTCTCGAGTCAAGGCTGTCACCTTGTTCTTGACTCCTCCGTTTAGGCTCAACTCCTAATGAAGCCAAGGGGGGTAGACCCTATTAAGTTACTAAGGATGATTTCTTAGTGTAATGATGTTGTACTGAATCAGTTATTTAGGGATTTGAATATTTTAACTATAAGCAATCAAGATGACAAGATACGAAGATACACACAAAAGCACAAAGTTGATACACAATATAAATATGAAGCAGAAAAGACCAGTGCCTTAAAAATGGAGTCAAAAAAGATCAGTGTGCTCACATGTGTCTGGAATAAATGTTTTGCGATTGCATCTTGGTACGTTTTAAGTTAAAATTGGAGTATGAGTTGTTTAAATTAGGCTTAAGGGGGACTCCAGATATACCCGAGAGTACTTGGAGTATGTCCAAAACAAAGCCTATACGGCTACCCGCAAGGAATATGTGGGCTGAAATGGAGTCTCTGGGGCTGTGTTCGTAACGCACCCATTAGGGTGTGACAGAGATCGGCGCCCCGAGGTCACTTTTCAGTAGGCTCCCGCTTCCTTTGGGTATTTTGCCACCGTAAAGGTTTGATCGAGGTGTTGGATTTTCACCTGATGGTTTGTTAATTGGGGAAGGTGAGTCCTAATTATGCTAGTCACCCAAGTGCTTTTGATACAGCTTGACTGATCAGATGAACCGCAGCCAAGTGCAGAGCATACACACTGGAGTCTTGTAAATTTTAATAAGTTTTAAAGGAGTGTTCTTGCTTAAAAAGAAAAGCCTCCAAGAACCTCTTTCGATCCAAGTGGATCTCAATCGGGGAATCAAGGAGGGGTTAATTTTAAGATGCTGATAAAAAAAATATGAGAAAATAACACTACTACACAAAAGCGGTTTTCTGATTAATCCTACCACGAATCTCTTTCCCCTTTCAGGTCACTCGGGAAATCGTGGGGTAAGTATTATGATTACTTTTGAAAATGAGATATGGAATATGGAATTAAAAACAAGATCAAATATACTACCCTATAAATCAGATAAATTCTAGTAAAAGTAAATAAGCAGAAAAGACAAAAAAGGCACCGACGCGAATCCCCCCAGGGGGGATGGGGAATGGGATCGAAAGAGCCTATTCAAAGGATTATTTTATTATAGAGATTAAAATATCAAAGAACTGATAAAACAGAGCTTTCTTGGTCCTTATACAGGATGAAACCAAGATATTACAGTTTATGCAAAACAATTACAAATTATGTGACAAAAGAGAGCCCCCTGGGGGGATTTGAGCGCTCCAACAGCCACTTTGGACAGAAGCTTCTTTTCTTCTCTATCAGACCTGATAAATGACATCGAATGAATTATAATAACAAATTCCCCAAATCACTTTAAGAGTGCCTTTGGGTCAGCCTACTTTATCTCAAAAAATTAATGGAATTGAACTAGTTAAACCGACGAAAATGGAACCAAGGAAAGCAAGATTTCCTTGGGATCTTGGCTTGATGTTTGTGCAGCCAATTAACAGCACTGATATTGCAGAATATTGAAATTATTGAACAGCAAATGAAACTACCTTAACAGCAAGCTATTGATTCTTCACTAAAATACTTGCGAAACTAAGGCAATTTTAGCTAGATCTCTTGAATTTGAACTTTATGTGCACAATGAAACTAAGATCTAGAAAATTGAAGGGATATTGATAATTAGATCTATGTATGCTTTTCTTTATGAGATAGATCAGTATTTAAAAAGAAACCTTAAAGTAACCAGCTTTGAGGAAAGTTTAATAATTTTTAAAGGAGGAAGAGAGAGAAAGAGTGTTGGTTTCTTTGAAGATCCACAGTAGATATTTTAGGTGGAATGCCAAGGGACTATGCCTTTGAACTATTTTGAAGAGAATGAAGAAGCAAACTAGATCAGCATCCTCTCCAAAGTGTGAACCTGCAACTCAGCTGAAATCAAAGAACTTGCCAAGACACTTGTGAGATCCGATTAGTACATACAAAGAGATTCAAGATAACATGCATATAAGCTTATAGGACATCCTAGATCTAGAATTCTAAACATGCATCAAAGGAGAGTGACAGTCAATAAACTTATTGAACAACATCTTTCCTATCAAGATTGTAATAAGCTAATTACCAATCTTAACCACAGATCTACAAGAAAATAGCAAGAAATGACCACAGATACAGGTTACCTCAGTAGAAAAATGGCAATAATCATCCACACATGTAATGGCACCACACCGTATTTCCTCCAAAGCTTTTCTTTATTTCAAATGAGAATTACAACAATACAATAGCAGCAGCACCTCAATCCCAGTTCTAACTCGCTTGGAAGAGGAGGCTGTGCCTTGATTTATACAATTTGCAGGCCATCTAGCCCAGGGGGGGTGAAATTCCTCATGGAATCAAGTGAAATCAACTGATGGAGAGTTCATCAATGCAGAACTGAGGCTGAACTGAGCCTACTTGTCAACTGGGGCCCTGATCTGGCTGACACATCAACCCATACACTGACACATCGGCCCAAACACTGAAGAATCCACCAAAAATCATCTAGTTGATCCAAAAACGTGTTTAGGAGAGAGGGAGGGAGAAATTCCCCATAAATACCACTGTAGATCAACTCTAGATCTGATTTGATCCCCTCCTTCAGTCAAGGATTTGTCAGATCCAGTCAATCTCCTCCAGATCTGATTGATTTCAGTCAAATCGGTTGAGAATCCATTGATTTATTTGATTTTGTATTTGCTCCATTATTCATCAATTTATTAATTAAAATAATCAATAATTGATTTTTGGGGCTTTCTGATCTGAGTGATGGAAGATCACTCAAAACTAGGAAACAGTGGGTCCATGGGTTTGCATGGTGCTCTTAGCTTTAAAATGAGCACCTACATGACTAAAACTAATTATTTGGCCCACTTTTATTACAAACTAAATTTTTCCAATTAAACTATTAAAAAATAGCCTAAGTTTTGGAAAAATTAAATTTTAATAAAAAACACTGAAAAAACTGAAAAATTGAAAAATTGAAAAACACCTAGGGGGACTTAGACATGTTCATATGACTCAAAAATGATGTCTAGCATGCTTACACATTGACACATAGACTCTAATAACCTCATTAGGCCCAAATTCCAAGCCAACCACCCCAACTTTGGAGGTATGGAGTGAAAAACTCAGAAATTATCAGTCGTTTATTCAACAACCAATAATAACCAAGGGAAAAAACACCCTGGGCTGATCGGATTGACAAATGAAGTCTAAGAGACCGAGTCTTTTACATACAATATCATGCTAGAACATTTATTACAATTCCCTCATGGGGTATGAACATGTGATATAGTACAACAAGCACTTCCTAGAAGTACTTCCAAAGGTCTTTTTGAAGTCTGAACAAGTTATCCCTGTCCGGTTCACCAGACTCACTTGATAGAAAACCACTAAGTACAACTTAGGTGGTAACAGGTTCCTATGATGTTCTCATTGGAATGGATTGGTTAGAATCTCATAGGTTAAAGCTTGACTATTACAATAAGACTTTTGAATGCATGGATGAAGAAGGGGACCCAATAGTTGTAAGAGGCATTCCAAAGGCGATTTTTGTGAGGTAGATTTTAGCAATGCAATTGAAGAAGTTTCATAGGAAGGGTTGTAGAGTGTATGCAACTCATTTTTTGGAGGCAACAAATAATGAAACTAGTAGGTTTGAGGACTATCCTATATTGCAAGAATTTAGGGATGTTTTTCTTAATGAGATTTGAGGGATTCCTCCAAAGAGAGACATTGAATTCACAATTGAACTTATGCCAGGAGAAGCACCAATGTCCAAGACACCCTATAGGATGAGTACACAATAAATGCTAGAGATGAAGATGCAACTTCAAGATTTGTTGGAAAAGAAGTATATTAGGATGAGGTGTCTCCTTGGGGATCACCAGTTCTATTTTTGAAGAAGAAATATGGTACACTCAAATTGTGTATTGATTACATACAAGTGAACAAATCTACGGTGAAGAACAAATATCCTTTGCCTAGGATTGATGACCTCTTTGATCAAATGAGAGGAGAAAAGGTATTTTCCAAGATTTACTTGAGGTCTGGCTACCATCACGTGAGAATCCAGGAAGAAGACATTCATAAGACAACCTTCAGAACAAGGTATGGAAATTATGAGTTTGTAGTGTTCCCATTTGGTCTCACAAATGCACGAACTACATTTATGTACCTTATGAATAGTGTCTTCAGCAGGTATTTAGACAAGTTTGTTCTTGTTTTCCTTGATGACATTCTTATTTATTCTAAGAATGAGGAAGAGCATAAAGAGAATATGAGATTGACATTGCAGTTGCTCAGGGAGCATAAGCGGTATGAAAAGTTGAGCAAGTGTGACTTCTATAAAGATAGAATCCAGTACTTGGGTCACATTATCTCAGAAGTGTGGAAATTTAACCCAAGAGATAGAACAATTACACTCACAAAATTGCTAATCAAACATGCAAAATAATACCTGGAAAGGTAATCTATGAAGGTCAGTGCATATTTGTCTTGAATCATGAATATATGAGGGAATGGACCAGCAATGTCACTGTGTATCATCTTAAGAGGTGCAGAGGTTCTCTCATGACTAGCTTTCTCATACTTGTGCTCTAGGTGTTTTCCTAGGATACAACCTTGACAGACTCCCTTATAAAAATTGATCTTTGGTAACCCTATGATCATACCTTTTTCACTCAAATTAGAAAGATACTTGTAGTTAAGATGGCCAAATATTTCATGCCAAAGATTTCTTGCTTCATTATCATGAATTAGAAGAGCAGAGGGGTTTGAGTAGGGTAGAAAATGGGAAAAATTGTATACCTAAGTGTGATCAACAACACCTTTTGCTATGACTTTACCATTTGAAATCTCAGTGATTTCAACATAATCAATGGAGAAGATGACCTTCTTTGGAGACCCAGTATGAGTCATATGATACACTGACAAGATATTAGAGGCAAGACCTAGAACATACCATGCATTATTGAACTTAACATGGTCAAGATCAATCCTTCCCTTCCCCAAACTATCAGTGAGAGAGTCATCTCCCAAAACTATTGGTGGACCTTTCGACATGTCAAGAGAGGAGAATGTCTCTTTTGTCAAAACCATATGTCTAGAAGCTCCAGATTGTATGTTGAAGCTAAGTGAGCTTGATGTGCAAGAAACCAAGGCATGTACCCTCTCTCCGTCCTCTGAATTTAATCCTCCTTCCCTCTTCTTTGAGAAATCAGGAAGGGAAATGTTATTCTTCTCCAGGATTTGGGTCAACATGTCAATTTGATTCTTCATACAAGAGCTCTCAGGATGATATCCCTTACTGCAGTATGCGCACTTGCTCATTTCTCCTTTGCTCTTCTTCTTTTGGGATTTCTTCTTGGAACCTTGGGGCTACTCTTGAGACTTGTTCTTGTCTCTCTTTTGCTCAGGTGGATTTTTAGATTTTTTCCTTCTTTTGAATCTACCCTTGAATCTCCAGCAACCAAAGCTTGGTCTTTGGAAGGTTTGATGGTGCCCATCATCACCAACTTATCTTGCTCCTCTGTGAGGGATTCCATGAGCTCTGCAAGATTAGGCATATTCTAGGCTCGATTTGTCAACTTGGTGTCATGGAAGGTCGAAACAAACACTGAATAGTTAGTACCAAGCTTAGAGAGAATGGAAAATATTAGTTACTCTTCCTTCTTTTCGATCCCACATTGTTTCAACTGCAAAACAAGGGCCTTAAACTTGCAAAAGTAGAGTTGCAATGATTCGAAGCTACTAGGATTCAAGGATAGCATCTCATTCTCAATTTGATGTCCTCTCATCTCATCTATATTTCCAAAAAGATCTTCTAGATTATCTCACACTTCATTAGGTGATGTCAATCCATCAAGATGGAAGAGGAGGTCTCTTGAAATGCTCAGACACAAAATACCATAGGCCTCATCCCTCCTGTTGTGCCATTTAATTTTCTCTGCAACTGCATTGGGATCTTCCTCAGTTTCCATAGTCACCCTGTAGAGACCTTTCGGTCTCAAGAATATCTCCATCTCATCTTTCCACTCAAAGAAATTGAATGGAGTAAAGATAATCTTCTGAGATTGGTCCATAGCTCAGAAAATGTTCCCTCTAGTCAACAGAATGCACTCCAAGTCAATGATGTTGAACCTGAAATAACAATTTGGAAGGAGATAAATCGATATACAAAGGCTCTGATACCATGTGGAAATTGAACCCAAGAGATAGAACAATTACACTCACAAAATTGCTAATCAAACATGAAAAACTAACACCAAATGAGACTGAAATTGGAGCATAACACTAATCTATATTGCGTAAGTGTAAAATAGCCAAAATTATGAAGTAATAGGCTGCTGTAATATATAATTACATGAGAGAATAGAATGCATAAATATGCCATTCGAAATAGTAAAAAAACAGGCTTCCCAAAACTAGTCAAATCCACCATAGGTGCATAAAGCAATTTCCAAATCTAGGTAGATTCTCATGAATTGGCTAAGTCAAGTGGGAAAAATAAAGAGGGATGGAAAGACAACTCATGCATGATTTTATTTGGAGAAAAGGAGGGAGGATGATGTGGGAAAAAAACAAGACAACTACACCTAGTCTAGCTTTTCCTTTTTCCTTAATTAAGAAATAAAAAAGGAAGCTTTTCAGAAAAAGCAGATATGTGCTTTAGAGAATCTGGAATAAAGAATACATGCTAAATTGGGTTTCTAGAATGTTTCCCAAGTGCTCCATGACTTAGTTTTGGCATGTGTTGACTTCTAGGACATGTAAAAGGAAACTAGCATAGAATGGAATTTAAGAAACTAGGTAATAAGACAAAAATAATTAAATTAATGTCTAATGTAGGTAACTATGGGTTGATTATTCTAACAAGAAGAGGGTATATCCATGGACCCTGACAATATTGAAGCCATTATGAATCGGCCTACTCCAAGAAATTTGACATATGTAAGATCTTTTATGGGACTTGTAGGATACTACAGGAGATTCGTTGAAGGATTCTCCAAGGTTGCACATGCCATCACATCTTTACAAAGGAAGGGGATAAAGTTTGAATGGTCATCGAGGTGTGAAGAAAGTTTCAAGTAGTTGAATAATATTCTCACAAGTGCACTAGTATTGAAAGTTGTAGACCGAGAGAAATATTTTTTAGTATGCATGAATGCATGCGGTTAAGGACTTGGAGGATTTCTTATGAAAGATAACCACGTAATATGTTATGAGTCAAGAAAGTTGAAGGAGCATGAGAAGAAATATGCCACTCATGATATGGAACTTGCAGCCATAGTACATGCTCTCAATATGTGGAGGCATTACTTGATGGGAAGAATATTTGATCTAAGAATAGACCATTATGGTCTAAACTATTTGATTGATCAGCCTACTCTAAATGCTAGGAAAGCTAGATGGCTAGAGCTTTTATGTGAGTTTGATTTTGAAATCAAGCACATAAAAGGAAAATATAATAAGGTAGTTGATGCACTCAGTAGGAAGGTGCAAGAAATGCATGTGACATCTCTTAGTATTTGTTATCCATATTTGAGACAATAGATTGTTAATCATGCTGTTGAACATGAACTGTATGTGTAGGTAAAAGACAAGTTGCAGTAGAAAATCCTTGAAAAGAAGTATGAAATATGTAAATTAGAAGAAGATGAATTCCTTGCTTATAATAACATAATATAAATTCCAAATGTAGCATACTTGAGGAGGGTTGTTATGGATGAGATTCATCAAGCTCCATATTTTGGGAACCCAGGATATCAGAAGACAATTGCTATAGCTAGAAAGCAGTACTTTTGTCCAGGAATGAAAAAGGACATGGCTGAATATATTTCAAGGTGCATGAAATGTTAGTAGGTGAAGGTTTAGCATCAACACCCAGTAGGTTTATTGCAGCCTTTTCCAGTTCCAGAATGGAAATGGGAAGTTATTTCCATGGACTTTATTATAGGATTTCCAATGACTTGGAGACAACATGATTCCATCATGGTTATGGTGGAAAAGTTGACAAAGGCAACACATTTTATACCGGTTAAGTCTATGCATAAGATTGATGACATTGTAAATATATTCATGAAGAATATTTTCAAATTGCATGGATTTCCTAAGGTAATAGTCTCTCACAAAGATGTCAAGTTCACTTCCAATTTTTGGAAGGGATTGTTTGTAGATTTGGGAACGAAATTGAATTTCAACACTACCTACCATCCTCAGAATGATGGGAAGACAAAGAGAGTTAACCAAGTGCTTGAAGACATGCTTCACATGTATGTGATGGACAAACAAACCAAGTGGGAAGATTATTTACACTTGGTAGAGTTTTCTTATAACAATGGACAGAAAACATCCTTGGGGATGAGTCCATATGAAGATTTGTATGGAAAGAGGTGTAGGACACCCGTAACTTGGGACAATCTAGTGAATAGGGTGGTGCTTGGTCCAAAATTGCTCAAGGAGATGGAGCAGGAGGTTTTAAAGATTAGACAGAATATGAAAGCAACCTAGGACAAACATAAAAGCTATGTAGATAAGCATAGGATGAACAGAGAATTCGGTGTTGGGGATCTTGTTTACCTCAGAGTGAAGGAGAAGAAGAGTTCCTTGAATCTTGGAAGTTGTGCCAAGTTGTCACCTAGATATTGTGGGTTATTTGAAGTGCTTAAAGATTAGGGCCAGTTTCATATAGATTTCCATTTCCCACTAGCACTAGGGCTCATAATGTTTTTCATGTTTCTTTGCTTAAGAGATATGCACATGATCCTAACGATGTGATAAATTGGGATGTGATTCAGGTGGAACCCAAGGGAGAATTCCAAATCGAGCCAATGTGCATCCTCGCCAGGAAGGTCACAATGTTCTGGAATCGAGCCATAGGGCAGGTAAAGGTGCAATGGGAGCACTACAGTCCTAAAGAGGCTACATGGGAGCTAGAGAACACCATACAATTGGAACATCCATTTTTGTTCAATTATGCAAAGCATTGAGAGCGGTGCCAGTGTATCATTTTTGTTCAATTTCGTAAAGCACTGAGGACAATGTTATTGAAGGGGGAGGGGAATGTAACACCTTAGTTTTGACCCAATTCTATATTAAATATATATGATGATAATATTGTATGGAATCATGGAAAGGAGCTCAAGGCCAAGGCCCTACCATTGATTGATGTTCTATGTATAGGTGATAAAGGTTGATGCCTAGGTTTTATGGTGCTAAGTCAAGCACAGTATATAATTTTTGACATCATATAAAGATGAAATTTTAATTAAAAACCCACAACCATCTATGTCAATGTAACAAATAATGAGACGGGGCATGATTTCCTAAGGAATAGGGAGGGGGAATTTTTAACCTTGATCCATGGGAAAAAATCCACATGTCAAAATAAAAAACCCAGAAAATGTATTCCCATTCCCTCATGCACTCACGTTTCATCTTCCCTCACATCTTGGGGAGCGGCGGGACATTTTTTGGAATCATCCATCCTTGAGTGTTGGGATTTTTCTCTATCCTCATAGTGCATGCACAGTCCATCATCAGGATTTCACCCAAAAAAAATGTGGGGATCGATTCTAATCACTCTCAATTCCATCCTGTGCATGCGCGTAGTGCATTTACCTGTTTTTACAGAACCAAGTTTTGTTCTGTGTGGTTCGTCGGTTGTTACCATCCTCAATGTTGTTGTGCAATGGTTTCCTCTTTCACAGAGTGAGTGGAATCCTATTTTGTTGTGTTGACCTTGTGATCTACTGTGTGTTCATATTTTTTCCTTGGTCTAAAATGGTCTAGAGTGGAATTCGATCTGAACTAGCTTGATAAACCTAGTGTAGGAAAGAACCTCACAAATAGATCTAGAGTGGCCGGTTTTCTTCTTTGCACTCCCTGAGCATCACTGGAAGGGAAGGCATAGACTGAGGGAATGTGTAGCAGAGAAAGGGATTCTTCCTTGTGTTGGGTGTGTAGATGTTTTAGGAGCCAAGCCTGATCTAGTGCAGGTGTCCACAGCTCAGTGGTTGAGCTCACTAGCTTAGTAGTTCAAGTTTTCCAATTCCTTTGTAGCCTGATAAACCCATATCTTAGTTGGATTGGCTATCCCTTAATGAGAATATTGTCTTGAATAACTGTAGTATGATAAACCCAACAGTATATTGGCTTATTTGTCTGTAGACTGATAAACCCAACTGTGTTGGCTTGGCTGATTTTGGTTGCATTCTTGCCTATGCATGATCCTATTAGTGTTCCTTATTCCTTGTGGGAATCATGCTCAAATCAAGGCTGGCAGTGCTGCTGATAGATTGAGGAGCACACTGGCCTATGGTTTGGTGGAACGTTGCAGTGATGTAGCTGGTTGCGGGACAAGCTTCCTTCAAGATAAGTATTTCTTGTGTGCAATCTCTACAACTGTATCTTGTTTAATGAATTGTGATGAACAGGTTGAATGCTTTGATGAATCTATTTACTTTCGTTGTATAATTGCAATTGTATGCATCTATGTATGTTTAATTTCAATGAATTTATAAGTTTCACGGTTGGATTGGTGATGGCCTGAATGATCAAGTTGGATCAATACTTCTATTAGTAGGTTGAATTTCTGCAGAAATATCCTTTTCACAACTTGCAGGATGAGAAAGCGACATTCTGTAAATCATGTTCTCCACAGTTTTCCTTTTACAACTCTTCTTTCTGCAACTTACGGCATGCAAGATGCGAGATGCAGAAATGTCCTTCTGTAAATCTCTATTTTCGCAGTTTTCTTTCCGCAACTTGTGGGATGCAGGTTGCGGCTTTGCATATACCTACTTTCACAAATTTTATTTCCGTAGTGGTATATTCCGCATGAAAGATGTGGGAAAATAAATTTTGAGTTTCCCTGATTCCGCTACTCAAGCTTTCTGCACCGTTGATTTTGCGGGCTGATTCTCAGTTATTTATCTATTCCCCAATGCGGAGCATATTGTGTTCATCGATCTCCATCATGATTTTTCTGTGTCATTCGATCTACTCTGAGATATTTCTTCATGGATCGTCAAATTGGTCAATGGTGGATGAGAGGGGGGGGACATCACAGTATGGTAGCATAAAATGAATGTTGAGGAGTGCTTCACGGCCATTCCCTGTGTTTCAAAGAATGACAAAGGTCCCATAGAAATTTTTAATTCCGTATGATAATCAGGGCATGGGTACATGAAATGAAAAGTTAGGAGGCACATCTGCAATTTGCAATATGCAATGTGAAAGGAAGTCAAAATCCACAATTTACAAATTGCAGAAGAAGTGTTGTGGAAGCAATTTCGAGAGAATTCGAAATGCATACCTGCAATCCACAATACACAATTACAGAATGAAGGAGTTTCTGTTTGCATAAAGGTTGGTTCAGAAAGCTGATTGCAGAAAGGTCCATTCTGAAGAGATTGTTGTAGAAAGCACATTTTGGAAATACAACTATGAAAGATCGCGACTGATGAATTAAACAGACAAAATAAAAATGACAAATATAGAAGTAATTTCGAATTAGTGAAGAGTTACGATGAATATATGTGATTGTAAGATGAAGGGATACATTTGAGGGTATATAAACAACTCTTTAAACTTTCAAATAGGTGTCTCTACACATTCTATTGGTATATCCATTGGTGTAGAAGTCATAGATCGACTTAACATACTAGGGTGGCAGGGTGGTGCTAAGGAAGGCTACATGCCTGCAAGGGGGTTGTAGCATCCTTCCAGTGGTATCTATTAAACATGGTGTCGTAACATCCTTTTAGTAGCAGCTGATAAAATAGGGGGTCATAGCCTCCTTCTTATAGTTGTTGGTAAATAGGGTGTAGTACCATCCTTGTCTGTAGAAGTAGGAAAAAACTATTTGCAAATATAATTTTACATTAATAGGAAGTATTGGTGGTTCACCCAATTGAGATTCCATGATAAATTTGTGTTACGTGTGCTTTTGTTGATTATATGTGTTAATAAATAACTAAAAGTACTTTTAATTGTTAAAATTCATTAATTCTAATTCACACCCCCAGTATTGTCAAATATTACAACACACATAGTCTGTATGAATGAATCCCAAGGTCTAGTGAGACCATTGAGAGCAATCATAACTAGTTCATCTTCATCAAGGGAGTCTCCAATGGCTTCTAGTTTCTCCTTCAACTTGGAGACCCTTGTGAAATAGTCTTGATTGGATTCTCCTTTACTGATCTTGGTACTCTTCAATTGATCTCTCAAATGCATCCTTATGTTGATGTTATTCCTTTCATGTAGAAATTCTAAAGCCTTGATGGCATAAGGAATTTCATAAACTGGCTAAGGATCTAGGCACACAATTAACCTCATAGAGAATTGTAGAGAAATAGCATAATGAGAGAAGAAGAAGAATTAATGAACACACATTAATGAATGATCAATAAATGATAATTGATATTATTACATAGGTAATACATCCTTATAAAGGAAAAAGGAGTTGCATGAAGACAACTCAAGCTAGCTCATAAAAGCAGGCTTACTAATTATGATAAACCCCATAGTTGACTAAAGCAGTTTCCCAATCTATCAAGCACCTCACGAATTAGCAATAGCATGAGTGAGTGATGATGAGTGAAGGAAAGACTTGCTAATCCTAGAATATGGAGAGAAAATAATGGAGGATGGGTTGGAAACAAAAGCTCCCAGTTTCCTAGTTGACTAGCTTTTATCTTATCCAATGTCCATAGAAAAGCAGGATAAAGCAAAAAAAGAAGAAAAAGCAGAAAAAAATAGAATCTACTATAAGGTCCTGTATACTAATTCTAGATGAACCCAGAATCAGAAATAAATCATTCCTAGGATATAGATGGCATGCATTGACTTTAAGGTGCAAGTGGATGCCAACTAATTAAGCTAGTGGGTGAATAATTAATCAAATAATGATTAATTATTTTATCCTAAGTTTATGAGTGGGTTTATTATATTCCAACACCCCCCTTTAAGCCTGACTTTATGATGATATTCCTGAACTAATCAGAAATATATATGCATATAGGGCCCAGCAATAAAGCTATGGTCACCCTTTTACAATTTTATGTTGTCTGGAGAAATGAGGAAAGAGGCAAAACCTCAAGGGGAAAATCCTCCCTCAAAAAAGGACATGAAAAGAAATACCAAAAATGTTGAACTGCTGGTGTTGCTGCTGCTCCAAACTAAATGCTGATGTCTTGAGGAATATTCTTCTTGGAAAGAAGATAAATCTGCTCACCTGGATCAAGGACAGCTGCAGGATGGAACCTGGGACCATGTAGAACAACTGAAATCCAATGATGTGAAGGCAATATTGAAGGATCTTGAGACTTGTAATCAGCTCCAAGATGATGATATGACTTGAACTTCGAACCAGTAGAGATGAAATGAGCTCCATATAGGTGAAATAATTGTCCAAGCGAAAGTATCATGTCTCCATCTTCATTTACACAGAGAGGATGTGTGCAAGTGATCATGTAGGAACATAGAGAAGGCATGGGATCAAAGAGTGTGAATGCATGGGATCCATGGGTTGATCTAGCTTCCAAAGAATCCAAGAGATCACAAATAAGCACAACAGTAGACTCATGGGAATATATTGGTAAAGAATCCTCTATGGGAGAAGTATGAGAGGAGGAAAGATAGTGATGTTCAAAATCTTCAAGGAGGCTCTGAGAATGAGTGCCAGGAACAAAGGAGGAGCTACAGAAGCACATGGGATCAAGTATGGTAAGTGGAAAAACACTGGAAGGACTTGATTTGGCTAATCAAACATCCTGGAAGTCACTGGGTTGTGCACCATCAAGAGGAGAGGCATGCACAAGGTGTGAGAGGTCTGGCATATGGATCTCAGAATCCATGATAGAAGACATAGAGAACATTGAATGTGTGAGTGAATCATCAATAGCAATAGAAGCTCCATTAGTCAATTCTTTTTCATCAACAACATCATGAGAAGATGAATCAAGATCTTCTACTTCAGGAGACACAGAAAAAGATGGCTCTTCAATATTTGCTTCTTGATTGAAAGAGGAAGCATTCGAATCAAAGAGAGTAGTAGCAACATGAACTGTATGAGAAACTTCTTCTTTATGATCAACTTCATCAGAGACTGTAGAGGTTGAGACATCTTGAGAGAGAGAAATCATTGAGGAGCTAGAGGCACTCCCCACATAGCTAGAAGGATCCTCATTGTCCTTTCCCAAAACTCTATCCAATGTTGTCCAGAGATCCTTTGGGGAATCAATAGAATCAATAAGGTAGCGCATGCATGGAGAGATAGATAGGAAAATAGCTCCAATTGCTCTATCACAGTCATTCAACCGGTCATTTGGCTCTTCATAAGATTCTTCACCAGCTCCAATAGATATCTCATAGAGACCTTGTCTCTTTAGATATGAAATCATCTTCAGTTTCCACTCTGAATAGCTTGTGAATGGAGAAAGAAGAGGAACTGATATTCTTGAATCCATTCGAAGTTGAACCTGCAAATCTGTAAAGGAGGATTAATTAATGAACTCTCAAAGATCTGATATCATGTAGAGCTTTGATATCCTCAGCTCTAATTACATGAAGAACTTGAACTTTGAGAACCTTAGCTCTGATACCATGTAGAAATTCTAAATCCTTGATGGCATAAGGAATTTCATAAACTGGCTAAGGATCTAGGCACACAATTAACCTCACAGAGAATTGTAGAGAATTAGCATAATGAGAGAAGAAGAAGAATTAATGAACACACATTAATGAATGATCAACAAATGATAATTGATATTATTACATAGGTCATACATCCTTATAAAGGAAAAAGGAGTTGCATGAAGACAACTCAAGCTAGCTCATAAAAGCAGGCTTACTAATTATGATAAACCCCATAGTTGACTAAAGCAGTTTCCCAATCTATCAAGCACCTCACGAATTAGCAATAGCATGAGTGAGTGATGATGAGTGAAGGAAAGACTTGCTAATCCTAGAATATGGAGAGAAAATAATGGAGGATGGGTTGGAAACAAAAGCTCCCAGTTTCCTAATTGACTAGCTTTTATCTTATCCATAGAAAAGTAGAAAAAGCAGAAAAAGCAGAAAAAAGCAGAATCTGCTATAAGGTATTGTCTACTAATTCTATATGAACCCAGAATCAGAAATAAATCATTCCTAGGATATAGATGGCATGCATTGACTTTAAGGTGCAAGTGGATGCCAACTAATTAAGCTAGTGGGTGAATAATTAATCAAATAATGATTAATTATTTTATCCTAAGTTTATGAGTGGGTTTATTATATTCCAACATTTCATACATTCTGTAAATGGAATCATACATTTGATTTGGTGTCTCTTTGGATGACACTTGAGGGATCAAGTGATCTTTGATAGAATCAGAAATGATCACCATTGCCTTGATTAGGTCCTTTTGGTGCTTTTCCTTAGCTTCATATTCTTCTGTCTCTGCAACTTCTTCTTTGATATATTTCTCAATATCATTCTCTCTAAGAATGACACCAATCCTATACTTCCATTCTCGTAATTTTTCAATGCCTTCTAGTTTGTCCTCAAGCTTAGTTCTTGGGGCCATCTTATCCAGGAGGTCACTAAAAAATGAAATTTCTCAAAATGCAATACTGACCTTACCAGGAGATCCACTTGACTGAGGTGAGTTGGTTGGTCCACTTGGTTTTTGGAGATTCCAAATATTCACCCTCCAAAAATTGCATGCAAGATTTTAGTTTTTGCATATTTCTGGTTCTGGTTTTCTGCACTTTTTTGGTTCAAGGCCAATCTAGGGTTTGAATTTCCTAGAGATAAACCCACTCAAAAAATTTGATCTAGGCCTCAATAGATGCACTCTAGGGATGAGACACTTTCAGTGCAATCACATTTCCAAAATTTCAATTTTGACAAAAACCCTAATTTATTATCGAAGGGAGAGGAGAGAGACTTTCACCTTATGAAAGTTGTTTTATTCAGGATAGCTCTGATACCATGTTAAGATTTCATATGCTTAGCTAGATATCATTAGTGTTTAATCCAATTTCACATCAATATCATATGTAGAATCATTGAAATAGACACAATCACAAGATAGACACATATTTATCCTGGGAAACACTCAAGGGGAAGAAAACCCATCAACATTTCCTCTATATAGATGTATAAGATAAACCCCCAAAACATGTGCTCCTTCTCCTTGCTGATATGTCTCTCTATATATTCTATTCTCTATACACAAGTGAGTGTGTGTGTTCAAATGAGTAACACAACTCCTCTATTTATACTATTTTTGTCACTTGAATTTTACCCTAACAAGTCAGCCCCAACAAACTTACTGGGCCGACCTCACCTAGGAAGATAGAAAATAGTATTATATTATATTCAAGAGGGTATTATTGACCCAACTTACAATGGAGGTTTTACCCCATGACTCTATGATGATCAAATACAATAATAACATTTTGACGGAGGAATAAGACATCTCCCTTGGGTTACATCAATAAAATGCATTTAGAATATTCTTCAAAGTTACAATATTTCAACATTGTGTTGAAGTGATTTTCACCTATAAGGGTCCATGTCTTAGTTCCCTTGTTATATTTGATCTATGCCAAGTTAGTTAAATAATTATTTTTAAATGAATTGGTCATGAATTCTAATTAACAAAGCACGAACATGGAGGCACGACGTTTGACTAGTGGTGATACGACCACTAGTTGGTAGGGTGCCTCTTATTTACAATATATTTTAGTTGAGATCCATTAACAACTTTGGTGAAGACTTGACCCTGGAGTGTTTTTATACAGAGAGATCCACTTTAGTTTTATTCATCAATCATATAGGGACCCATCCATGCAATTTCTAACTTTCTTAGGTTTCCTTTTATCCTACTATCATACAAGAGCTCTAGATCTCCGAATGAAATATCCTTATTCCTTATATTTGTGTCCTTCCAAGATTTTTGTTATTTATTTTGGATTTATTAGTGATGAATAACCACTACTCTCTTCTCTTAAAGTTTTTGTAGATCAAATAATTTGTCTTGAATTGCTTGTATAGTGTCCAAATGTAGTACTTGTGCAATTATTGCGGCTTGTTGTTTGAAATGCAGTGGTACGAGGGGTTCCTAACCATATACTAACTTGAATGGAATATGTATCCCTATATTTGCTTCTAAATGTGGTTGAATTTGTTAATATTTTGAGCAATCATGAAAATATTTGTACTTTAAAACTTTTATCAATCAAACCATGGACATATGAAACTCATAAACAAATCAACCACACAATTCATTCATCCACATATGACACGAAATACCATGGGAAAACCCTCCTAATACAGAGGATGAAAAACCCAACAATTCTTGGAGTATAATACTTATATTTGCAGAGAATTCTTTACAATGTAATGACCATATTGCATGATAAGAGAGAGCATCCAGTAGTAGAGAAGATATATCCAATAAAAATAACTGTAATAAACTTGCCATGTTCCTAACATATTAATAACAAGCCAAATACACTACCATGCAAACCCTAGTAAATGGTTGCATGATAATTAGGCACCCATGCATTACAATTTCAAATTTTCCTTCAAAAAATGCAATTCAAATAATTGGTTTCCTCATCATGCACAAGACATGCATCATACCTTCCATAATTAACTTTAGTTTACTATGAACTGATTTTGAACTTAACTCAATCTTTAACTAAATGCACGTGAAATTAAGTGTCACGGTGCTTTAACTTTAGTGTTGTCCATGAAAAACACTTTATTTACTATTATTAACATTATGTTGGCCTTTTTCCCCTACGACCCAGGTTCAGTCCCCTCTCTCTGGTCAGCGCAACAAATCCCAATATATTGGGTCCATGGAGTAGACCCCAACCAACAACACCTACGACATAGATGTCATCTCACCTGAGATATCTCAGTTCTTATGGGTAAATGCTAGAACCATGTTTTCGTAGTTTGCATGGGAGGGTGTTTAAGTCTTGGGCCCTGCGCCAAGGTTCCAATGAAGACCGGGAATTTGGGTTGGTGGTTTGTACTTTAACTATTAATATTGAAGTATTACTCGCCCTTATTTACGCAAGATTAGGAAAATGTACAGTGAACAATCATTAAACATATATTCAATACTTGAAATACAACATTCATATAGTCATCTTATTAAGAACAATAACCAATCAATCATTAACATAGTAAATAGGAACTTGTCAAGCTATTCAACATTCACATAGATACACAACATGTAACGTGGAAACCCATCCGGGAAAAAACCACAAGGTGCTCTTCATTTGGCATTGGCATGACAAAATAGATACACCTTTTGTTTGTACATAAATCTTGAGACTCTGTTCAATAGCTTCTCTTCTATCTCTACAAACTTCGCTCCCCTCTCATGCTCTCTGTTCTTCTTTATCTTTATCACTCTACTCTACTCCTACTCAATGATCCGCACAGAGCCTAGATCGAATCGACCTTCTCTATCTATCTTTGAAGTTAGCTACAAATCCACCTACTTTGATGCACTCAGCGATCCAGAGTTTCCTACTCAAAACTATTGTATCCTCTACTATACTCAAAAAGCGTATAAAAAATAAATAGCTAATAGGCTAACTGATTGACTGGCTAAACCATGTACATCTTGGGTTTATACTTTTATATCCTTGTTACTGACTCGATATATTCTCATACATGCTTGTTACAGACTCAATCATGACTTGATATAGACTCTAACAGACTCAACTACAGTCGCTATCTCAGCCAACTTACTATCTTCATCCCATAGACTATCTTTCCTATTCTATCAAAATGCGACCAAAGAGGCGTTATCGACTTGACTTACAAAAATGTCTTTATGCGTGTGGTTTCTTTCGGCTCTAGAAGAGCTCGTACCCATAATCGCTGAGGGATACTACTTCTCTGCATCATGCCTTAATTTCACTTTCTTGCCATTACCTTCTCTACATGCCTGCTTTCATGAATATTTTTCCATGTCATTGCATCTTCTACTCTGTATTTCCATCATAGCTTACAAAACTAGCGCAGCTTCCTTGTCCCATGCCTTTAATTTTCCTTTATTCTTTTCTTAGTTCTTATGTCGTAGCATCCTTCCTTTTTTCCTTGATGTTGTTTCCCATGTCACAACTCCTTCTCTTTCTTTATTGTACTCTTTGTCCCTTACTTAGGAAGAATTCCATATGAATTCTTCCCTTCTATCCTAGGCCCAATAGGCCCCCAACACTCACCTATTCCTCGTCCTGAGCCACGCGAGTTGTTGCTCCATAAACTGACTGGCACAAATTTGGGTCTGAAAATCCTACATGATTTTCAGCAGTTTCTCCTTCTATGCGCACACTTCTTCCTCAACCTTTTGCATGTGCTCCACCAGGTCGGAACTAACATGTTCTAGCATGTTGCTTTCAACTGAGGCTGCGACATCATGCACCTTCTGGTGCATAGGATAAATTAGCCGTAGGACTCTTTTTGCTTCTTCCTGTAACCCCGCTATATTTTCTTCGTGGTGTTGTTGTTGTGTGCGTAACACAGTGGTTCGTTGTTGCATGCTACACATATCTACGGTTTTGACCTTTTTCTTCTCCAAGGGCAGTTTCTTTATCTCATTGCGCACCTACGCGATATTATCTTCCAGCATAGTAAGGTCACCTACAATATTCTGCAATTGGTCGTCATCCAGCAGAGTCTCCCAAGTTTGGGAGACTTGGTCGATAGCTTTAGCACATATCAGGTTTGTTTCCTGTACCCATTTTGCAACCTAGATGGTTTCATCACGTTGGCTTTCCAACACTTCTGGCAGGGTGTTGGGGATATGTTGTGCTTCTAAGTCAATTAATTTCTTCTTAAGATCAATAGATATCTTGTCCATCCTAAGGACCTTATCCTCTGATGGCATATCATTTGAGATTTCCTCATCATCCACATTTGAGCAAACAATATTAATGACATGGGTGAGCTTCTTCTTTCTTTGCTTGCTGGGTAGTCCTCTACATTTTTTCCTTTATTTTGATAAGAACCTTGACTGAGTGCCTTACCCATTTTTCAAGTGCATTTCCCCGTATCCGGATCTCTGTAACCACTTCTCTGTGTAGGGCATGTACATCCTTCAATTGTACCTTTGAAAGATAAATGAAAACTAAGGAAGCATTATTATGTACCTTGCTGTATTTTAAGGCTCAAAATTCGAGCACTTATTTTCCCAACTATATCTTATTGGGGTGGTGTTTCCTGGGATTGATGGTTTCCTACGCTTTAGATGTGCTAGGGGCATCGTGTGACGGGGTTACCTGCAGTGTGCGCTCTACTACGAGTTTAATCAATTCAATTGTTTTTCCAAGGTCATTTATCCTATATGTTATGGTAGTAGTGCACTGGTGCTGCTTCCTGCAATAATCATCAAGCCACGTCAGTGCATATTTTTGCAAGCTCTCTGCTAGGAATGTGATTTCTTCCTCATCCAGACCATAAGTATTCTCCTCTTTATTATCCCTTCAATTTTTTCATGATGATTCTGGTTGAGCTTCTGCATTCTGATTCTTTCTTTTTTGGGTTTACAGTGGCATCTCAGGATGGGACTGAGTAGTCTGAATGTTGCCAGGGATTTTTGCATCATCCTATAGGGTACTCTTCTATTTAGGAGGTGGTGAACCCGGTTGTTTCCACTCCTCTGGCTGATCCTAGAAAATGGTTTCTAGGTCCTTAGATGTGAGAATATATTACATGGGTAGCCACTATTTCTGGGGGTCTCTGCACACCTAGATGTACACATAGTGGTCTGCTAACCAGAAATTGAAAAAATGTTGAAATATGGAGATGGTAGTTCCACTCAGTCTTACCTTAAGTTTCACCACATTTCTCAAGGATTCATTATGAACAAAGAATTGAGTATCGATACGGTAACGTCCCCGACCCTCCAATCGGTGAAGAGGACGCTACCATAATACTATCTACCCGAGAAACTAGCCCCATGAACGTAAAATAAAACACATTGAATTCAAGATACATAGATGCATAAAAAAATTATCATTCAGCTGAAGCAAATTACATTTAATTCAAGCATTCAACAAATTTTAACATGTTCATCATAATTCATATAAACAATATAGTTCCATGGGTAAATTCACAAGAATACTTATCTTTGAATGAAGCTTCCCGCAACTAGCTATGTCGTTGCAACGTTCCACCCAACCATAGACTAGTGTGCTCCTTAATCTCTTCACAACATTGCCACCCTTGATCTAGGCATGATTCCCCAAGGAAAAGGAAACTAGCAGGCTCACACATAGCCAAAGATATGTCAAAAATCAGTTAAGCCAAAGCTATGTTTGGGTTTATCAGGCTGCCAAGGGGATGGAAAGGCTTGTTACTAAACTAGTGAGCTCAACCATAGAGCTATGGACACGTATAAAAGAACTGAATTGGCTTCCCCAACACATACACATCCAACACAAGGAATCATCCCCTTCATTTCTATACAGTCCCTCAGGCTATGCATTCCCTTCCAGTGCTATTTAGGATGTGCAGTAAGGAATAATCGGCCCTCAAGATCTCTTAGTGAGGTTCCTCATGCAATAGATTTATCAGGAAAATTACCTCTTCCACTTCTTAACTGATTTAGACCAAAACAAAGAGTATAACAACTCAGACAAAGGAAAGAGTGCACATACAGCAAAATACCAATTGCCAAACCTTGGAAAAGCGTTGTGAAACCCAAAAACGGATTTGTAGATGGAGAAACACCATTAAGAGAAATACAATTTCAACAAGCATTTAATGACTTCCTAGGGCCAAAATAAACCTATGCAAAAACCCAAATAGTGTTTTTGATTTCTGAAGGTGACTATCTCAATACGGGAGCCAAAACGACCGTTATGAAACCCATAAACATGAATCTAACTTCTGGGTCACTCATCAAGGTAAAAATAGTGCCCAACCAATGGAGAATCCATGAAAACACAAAAGAACGTAAATATTTCTTACCCACTTGCTGAATAATAACCAAAACGAATTTTCAAGAATGCAAATATGAGGAAAATGAGCAAAAACGTGAATGATAACACACAGGAAACTTTAGCTGCATGAAGGAAGCTAATGTGAAGGTGAATGGGTGAGGAAAATGGAAGTAATGGGTGAGTAATGGATTTGGCATGCATTCCCAAGCATTTAATTTCCCCACAAGTCATAAAAACATTTTCCAAAATCTGAAGACTTCTTCAATTTAGATTTTTGACTAGCATACTCTTCCCCATTCCCATGCATTAACTAACTCAACCATATTTTGGAAGAATTAAATGATTGGGCACAAAAGGAAAAATGGGTGGTTGAGGGTTTGATGGGTTCTCCCTTTGACATTTAGCTTTTCCCCATTGGCCTCAAATGTTAAATAATTCCCCCTCCTTATCCTTAAGAAAATCATGCCCCCATCTCATTATTTGTTGCATAGACATAGCTGGTTGGGGTTTTTAATTAAATTGCATATTTACATGATGTTAAAATTATATTGTGCTGGCTAGCGTGAAATATGCCTTCAGCAATGATTTTAATCACCAGAACATAAAATGATAAATTGATGGTGGGGATTTTTCATTTATCTCCACACCACGATTAATTACAATATATACATCATATACATTTTTAATGCAAATGAGGTCAAAGCCGGGGTGTTGCAGGTACTCAATTGTCATCCTTCATCAAGCAAGAACCACAAGTTCTGGTATCATGCTCCTCGGCATAGTATAGGTATGTCTACTTGCTGATACTCTGCAGGCTCGGACCATACAGTAAAGGAGATCAAAATTATCAACCAAGCATAGTGGAAAGGGGTACCACTGTCTTGTGTTGAAGAATCGTCTCTTAGCAGCTCTTTTAGTAAACAATTGGATAGATTGAATTGGACTCCTTCTCTACAAAGTGCAGCCAACATTATTATTCCAACATTACATTGTTGGGGGATCGATACACACAGGATTTTGTTTGTCAAAATTGTAGATGCCATGCGAGTAGCAGGGTCCTTGATGGATGAAATTGGAAATTCTTCACTAGATATGGGCAGGTTATATTTTTCATGAATCTGTGCAATCTTGTCTAGGCACTCAGTGTCTCGAAATGTCTCTTCAGGATCCTGCCCAAGTTGCGACAATCCCGTGATTGCGGAAATGATATCAACATCAATGTAGTGGGGATTGTCTAGCCATAGGAAGCCTACATGAAAGACTACCCGTAACTGATTTCCATAGGTATCCACTTCTTTGGTTTGGAAAAAATGCAGCATGAAGAGGAGTGATAACAACCTTAACTTATCTAGCCCATTTTCCCATTGCATTGGGATGGACTTCTTTAGCAATTATGGGGATTCCTGGATGATATTCATGTAATTTTTCTTGTACAATTCTCTGATAATATTGGTGTCAGAGTCTTGAAAGGTGGGGTTGGCCAACTGAGGCATAATATTTTGCACGACGTCCATGTCCTTTGGTTTCTTAGTTTCTACCAGTGTAACATGGCTGTCAGCGGGGATGGTAACTAGTGGTGCATAAGATATTCTCGATGGTAGATAGGGCGATAGCAGGTTGTTGGTTTTGAAGTCTTCCTGTGCCTCCTTAGCTAACAGTGCTGCTAAGGTTTCTTCATTCCTCATATTCTTCATTGGCTTCTTATCCTTAGGCTCTGGTGCCGATTGGGACTCCTCTACTTTGGATTTTTCGTTGAAGCTTGGGGAAACCTGGCCCATGGTTAGTCGAGGTTGGTTCGTTGGGGTTCTCTATCCTGGATCAAGTTTCATTAAAGTATTAGATAGAATTTTCATAGGAGCGTTAATGTTGACTATCGTGAAGGAGATGAACTGGTTTCTGCTAATTGAGTTTCTCACAATACTTCTTCCCTGGGTTCTAAACTTAGTGATTATGAATAGGGTAACAATATGGATTGTGAAACAACTTCTTTCTCACAATTACCTTTCACATGAGTTTTCTGTACTTAGAAAGTATTTTTCCTCTTGAACGGCTCGAGGCAGCAACATGGGTATTTAAGGAAACTTTCTCAGCATGCCAACACTGAGCTGGCATGTAGAAAGGCGGCCCTCGTTATTTATGGTGGTTATCCCTACAAGGTATAATTTTTGGTTCTACATGGATTTATGATTTAATAACTGACAGTTATGTTGTCAGTGGCTTTAGTTAATTACCATGCCAATAATTGTACTAACTGATGATGGTGTGATTTTGGTGGATTTTTCTATTTTCGACCAAAGTTCGCCCTTTGCCCTGGCTGACTTCGTCTTGTCTATTCTCACTATTTTCTCAATTACAATATGTATGTCTCTATAGCTTCAATTCATCACCTGAGACATCTCTCGGATCATATCTGACTGCACCACATAGGTACCTTAGCACATGATTTTCCGCAACCCAATGAAAGAGTCTTAGCCCAACCATAAACTAGCTTAGGGTAATCACTACAAAAGGTCAAATTCCAACCTAATATGAATCTGAAGATTCTTTAGATTTGTCATCATAGTGAAATACATCAAGTCTGAATCTAATGTAGAATCACTCAACTTCTTCATATTTATCTCCATAGGTGTAACCATTGATTTGCAGTCTATCATCTTGAATCTCTAAAGATATCATATGTGTTCTTACCTTGATTGAGGAAGATCTCACCCAATCTAAGTCACACCTCTAATCCCAATAAGTAAGATATCATGCCAATATCCTTTTGAAGCTAACTTTCTCTTGGTGAGTGAGGTACTCTTGATTGGAGCACCTCCTCTATCATCAACAAACTATGCATCAACTACTCCCTTTGTGTGGGAACACATTGGTCCCTCTACACTTAAGTATTATGCTCCCTCCACATCTGAGTATCTTGCTCCCTTTTCATCTATATACTCTGGTCCTACCTAGACCAATATCCCCACACCATGTGACTTAGGATAACGGAATATTGTTTTCCCCTATGTATCCATCTGTGTCACCTCCCATCAAGTGGGTCTACAAAGAAGCGTTCAATGCCATATAAAACTCTCTAAGAGCTGACAAATTTTTCCCTTCCCGATTCCAATCAGAATTGCATGCTTAATCTTATAGAGCCTCTTGGAAGTCACTACTAAGAACTACATCGCCCTCTACATTTTTCAAAGCATCACGAGGACATGTTGGCCTCTTATTGATCACTGCATCATCTCTCATCATATCCACTGGTTTTTTTGGATCTTTTGTCTCATCCTAATAGTAAAAAAGGATGATCATTGTACTAGAGGGACACTCATCCTTTAGAGCCTCCTACTCCTCGCTATCAAACTTCATGCGATACATTCTAAATATTTTGAAGGCTATCATCTTCGTTGTCTTCTTCCTTAGCACATATACGATGGACAATCAAGGATTTTCTCTTGCTTCACTCCTGTGAATGCTTCCTAGGGAATCTTTCCCCCCAATATCTAGTCACACTTGATATAATCATAACTTGCATACTGGATGGATCTTCCTATAAGAACATGGGTAGATCTTAATCATGGATCTTCATCTCCATGTTAGTTTTTCAACATTAATCTAGCATTATTAGGATCTTTAACTGAGAGAATAACAAGTACATCAAGGAAACACAAGAGACAATGAACACAGTGTTTTTCCTTAGGGAAACCATAAATGGAGAAAACCCCACAACTTCCTCAGAGATAGAATCAGCACCAAAACAGTAAAAGCCCAAAATAGTAAGTGATCTCCTAAGAGCAGTAATCTTCTTCTTGTCTAGCCCTAGTGTCTTCTCCTTCCTCAACTATGCGCTACACTTGAGTGTGTATGAGTTGTGTGATAAATAGAGACTCTAGTTCTCTATTTATACTAATCTTGACATGACTAAAACCCTACCAGGGTCGACCTCTACTAGGAGAGTCTAATAACCCTAGTGCCCCGAAACTGCAGGGACTTTAACCCTTAGACAATTGGAGGGTTACCCACAATGACTTGACATGACTTGTTTACATTATTGATCCTCCTGATCGCAACATCGAGGCATGACAACATGAATCGATTACATTATAGATACATCCCGGAATAAACATTGGGCTACAATACATAAGATACATAGATGAATACATTCCAAAGTTACAAATACATCAACACTCCCTCTTAACTAGGAAGGTATTCTTTCGACACAATTTTTAGTACTGGTCTTCTTCTCTATATCAGCTGGATCATCTCATCATCTATATCTCAAGTCTTTTGAGTCTTCAAGTCATCTTCCTCTTCAAATCATCTTTATCTTTAAGTCATCTTCATCTTCGAATATGGATCATCATGGGACATCATCACTGGATCTGGATCATCATCACTGGATCTGGATCATCACTCGATATGGATCATCATCACTGGATCTAGATCATTTACTCGATCTGGATCATCACTGGGCATCATCACTGGATCTGGATCATCACTGGATCTAGATCATCATCATTGGGTCTGGATCATTACTCGATCTAGATCATCACTGCTGGATCATCATCACTAGATCTGGATCATCACTCAATCTAGATCATCACTGGTGCTATCTCATGATTCTTCTCATCACAAGAATTTCTACAGAGCCAACCCTTTTTCATGTTGGTTGTAGGCCTATCCCCAATGTAGGTCTTCTTCAGCACTTATATCTAACCTACTCGTCAGAAAGGAACAGTACTCACATCCATCTAAGCTGGAACACAACATCCTGCTCACAATGATGGAAGAATTTTGCATTTCCATCTAGGCCGGAACACATCCTGCTCACAATGATGGAATATTTCCTCACTTTCATCTAGGCCATAACCACATCCTGCTCACAATGATGGAAGAACTCTATTCTTCCACCCAGGCCGGAACCACATCTTGCTCACAATGATTATAGAGTCTCATCTAGGCTGGAACATATCCTACTCACAATGATGAAGGATTTCTGCACTTACATTCATCCAGGTGGGAACACATCCTACTCACAATGATGAAAAGGCTCTGTACTTACATCCATCTAGGCGGGAACACATCCTGCTCACAATGATGGAAGGGCTCTGCACTCACATCTAATCTTGTAGGAACCAATCCTATAGTCATATCATAATGGCCCCTAGTCCTCCTCAACTGAGCTACCTGGTAACTGACCAGGTGCCTCCATCCTCCTAGAGAATGGAAGTTGCCCTTATATCTGACCTACTAGTCGGAATGGCTAACACTCACATCTGACATGGAAGGAACTTAATCCTTTAGCCATGACAGAATGGTTCAGCCCTTACATCTAATCAAGTGGGAACACATCCCTCTATCACATCAGAATGGCTTCTCAATCCTAGACTGAGTTTTCTTGTTACCTCACCAGGTAGCTCCATTCAAAGAATGGCAATTGCCCTTACATATTTCCTACTCGAAAAAATGGCCAGCACTCATATCTGACATGGAAGGAAGCAATCCTCTCACCATGACAGAATGAGTCAGACCTTATATCTGACCTACTCATCCGAATGGATATTTATCTCAGCACTCATATCTGACATGGAAGGAACCAATCCTCTCACCATGACAGAATGGCTCAGCCCTTACATCTAACCATGGAAGGAACCAATCCTCTCAGCATAACAGAAAGGCTATGGGACTCATCACTTTCCCTTGGAGGAAATCTTGATATGGAGAAAACCAAGCTTCTCCCTGAAGTACTCGAACTTCACCCTAGCCAATGGCTTTGTCAAGACATTAGCTATATGTTCCTCCATTGCAACATACTAGAGATTCAATGCTCCCCTTTGCACCATATCCCTGATATAGTGGTACTTGATCTCGATATGCTTCGAATTGTCATGGAACACTGGATTCTCTGACAACTTTACGCAAATCTGGTTGTCACAATGTATACAAGTAGCATCCAACTGGAGATCAAATAAATCATACAGTAGCTGCCATAGCCATACTTCCTCACAACTAGTTGAACAAGCTGTGACATACTCTGCTTCAACTGTACTCAGTGCCACACAACATTGCTTCCTGCTAAACCAAGAGATCACACCTGATCCTATACTGAAGCAACACCCTAAAGTGCTCTTCCTATCGATGGCACTGCTTGCCCAATCTGAATTAACATAACCCTCCAGGTTAATCTTCTGATTTGCATTGTACTTGAGCCCATAATCAACTATACCCCTCAGGTACCTCATAATATGCTTCGCAGCAATCAAGTGAACATTTCTCGAATCTATCAAGAACTAGCTCAAGGTGTTCAAAGCAAAGCAAATGTCTGGTCTCGTGTTAGTCAGGTAAATCAATGACCCAATCATTTGATGATACATCATAGCATCAATCGACTATGATGAAGCATCGCTCAATAGCTTTAGGTTTGATCCCATATGTGTGGACATAGCCTTGCAGTCCATCATCCCAAACCTCTTCGGGACCTCTACTGCATACTTCCCTTTTCCAAGGAAGATTCCATCTGTACTCTACCACACCTCCATACCTAGAAAGTAATGCATCATCCCCAAGTCCTTCATTTCAAACTCAGCAGTAAGATTTGTCTTAGTATCAGCAATCAACCCATCCATACCTGTTACAAATAGATCATCTACATATAGTAGAAGCATCATTGGGTTGCCATCTTCAACCTTGTAGTAAAGGTTGGAATTTGCTTTACTCTTGGTAAAGCCCAAACTGGATAGAAAGCTGTCAATTCTGCCGTACCAGGTCATGGGTGCCTGTTTCAAACCGTACAAGGATTTCTTCAATATGCATACATGAGACTCTCTATCATGTGTCTCAAAACTGAGTGGTTGTTCTACATACACTTCCTCTTCTACTACACCATTCAAGAAAGCAATCTTGACATCCATTTGGTGTATCTTCCATTTCATCACTGCAGCCAAAGAAAGTACCGATCTGATGGAAGTGTATCTAGCTACAGGTGCAAAGTTTTCTTCATAATCTATTCCTTCTTTCTGAGGGAAACCCCGTGCCACAAATATTGCTTTATATTTTTCAATACTACCATCTACAGCATGCTTGATCTTGTAGATCCATTTGGAAGTTACAACTGAATTCCCTTCTGGTCTTGGGACAACATCCCAAACACCATTCTTCATGATTGATTAGTATTCTTCGATCATAGCATCCTTCCATTCTTTCTGTTCTACCAATTCTTCGTAACTGGAAGGTTATTTATCAATGAAATCACATAGTAAAGCTACATACCCGGAGTAGGATCTGGTTCTCTTTCTTTCTCTGTGATTCTCTTCTGGAGCCCCATATCTTTCCACACCTTGGATAAGTTCTCGTACCCAAGGAGGGTTTCCTATTATGAGGATTCTTCTCCAGAGGTGGATCTACAGGTCTTTGTGGTTCTTCAAATTCTCGATCTTCTTCTTGAGCTTCTTTGTTCATGGTTGTATCATGAATTCTGGGTGCTTTTGCTTCTGCTTCTTCAGGTTCTTCAGCAGGTCTCTTTCTGGATTTTTTGTAAGCTGTGTCTTTATCAAATGTCACATCCCTGCTAATGTCAATATTCTTGTACCCTGGAAAATATATTCTGTAAGCCTTCGAGCTTTCAGAGTATCCCACAAATATACCCTTCTTTCCTGAAGGATCTAATTTTGTTCTCTTCTCTTTTGGAATGTGTATGTACAGAGGACAACCAAATATTATGAGATGGCTGACTTCTGGTTTCTTGCTAGAGAAGACTTCTTCAGGAGTCTTGTTCTTGAGTACTCTACGTGGAGTATGGTTCTGTACATACACAACTGTTCTGGTAGCTTCCACCCAAAGATGCATAGGAAGATCTTGATCATGAAGCATGGCTCTTGTAGCTTCCATGATAGTTTTGTTCTTCCATTCACAATCCCATTCTGTTGTGGATTAAAAGGAGTGGACAACTCCCTCTTAATCCCTGATTCTTTACATAGCTCTTTGAATTCATTCGAAGTGAATTCTCTGCCATTATCTGATCGAAAAGTCTTTATCTTCTTTTCAGTGTGGTTCTCGATCAAGTCTTTGAATTCCTTGAATTTGTTGAATACTTCATCTTTGTTCTTCATGAATTAAACCCATGTCTTCTTAGAAAAATCATCAATAAAAGAAACATAGTATGCATACCCGCTTAGTGAGTTTGATGACATAGGACCGCATACATCGGAGTGGATGATTTCTAGGATTCCTTTGGCTTTGCTTTTGCTGCTAGGAAATGTCTTCTTTGTATTCTTTCCTTTCACACATCCTTTGCAGATCCCATCATGTTTTGCTTAAAATTTTGGAAGACCTTCAACAGCTTTGGTTGCAATAGGATGTGCTTCATAATGCACATGTGCAAGCCTTCTATGCCAAAGCTCATTTGGCTCTACTGTGTCATGGATCAAGGATTGTTTTGGATGGCCCTTCAATTTGTACAAACCTCCTTCTTGTTCTCCAATCACCACTGCATCATTGATAGTCTTACCTCTTGGCCACATGATGAATTGACCATCTATGAATGCAACCCTAATTCCTTTTGCATCCAATGCTGATATGGAGAGAAGGTTCTTCTTGAGTCCTGGTACAAACAATACTTCTTTCATTATTAGAGACTTTCCAGAGTCTAGTTTATAGGAATGTTCCCCACTACCTTTTATTGGATATTGGTATTCATCTCCTAGTTTCAACTTGTGAGGTGATTCATGTTTTGACAGTCTTACAAAGGATTCCTTGAATCCAGTCATATGTTTGGAAGCCCTGTTGTCTATAAGCCAATCATCACTACCATGAGTAATATTACCTGTGAGAGAAAAAATCAAAACATATTCATCCTCGCTTGAATATTATTCACTTTCATATCTGGTTCTTTTCTTGGATGGTTCATCATCCTCTGTAGCATTATCATGATGTCTTATTTTGTTCCCCTTCTTCTTATGAGAGTGGACCTTGTTCTTATGAAAATATTTTGCAAAGTGTCCTATTTCATCACATGTATAACATCTTAATCTAGATGGGTCCTTTCTATTGTTATCTCTATGATGAGGATTCTTACCTTTGAAGTGATGAGGTTTTCTTCTTCCTTTCTTAGAGTGAACTGTGAGAGCTTGATCTTCACTTCCCATCTTCTCTTCTCGAGCTGCTATCCATGCTTCTTCTTGAGAAAATTCTTCCCATAGTCTGTTGAATTTGACTAACTTATTTCTAGCACAGATTCTTTGGATGAAATAATCCCATGACCTAGGAAGGCCATTCAGTGTTGTCATCACAATATCTGCATTCTCCACTTCTTCATCTACAACTTCTAATTGTTCCTTGATATGAGAAACCCTTGTGAAGTAGGACTGGATAGTCTCTGCATTCTAAATCTTCACATTCTTCATTTGATTCCTCAGAGTCATCTTCCGGTTTATGTTCTTCCCTTCAAACAATGTGGTTAGGGAATCAAACATAGCTTTAGGTGTCTTGAGAGAGGAAACCTAAGGTATAAGGTAATCCTTTATAGAATCAGTAATGATCCTCTTTCCCATAACCATATTCTTCTTATTTAAGGCCTTTGCCTCATCTCCCTCTAGAACTGGAACCTCCTCATGGATGTAGGAGTCTAACTCATTCTCTTCCAGGACCAGGGAGATCCTATACTTCCAGGGTTATCAGCTCCCTCAATATTTTCATCAAGCTTGGTATGATGAGACATCTTAAATAAGAACCTCAAATGGAAATACAAAAGATTTTAGATCTTACCAAGTCAAGATGTCGGATCTAAAACTTGAGCTGAAATCCTGTAGAGCTGGTTCAGGAGAAAATTAGGGTTTTTATTTTTTCTGAGATATATCCACCCAAATGTCTTGAAATTTGTCCCTAACTTCGATTTTGGGGAGGAGATCAATCCAGCCCTGGGCTCACTGAAAAATTCCTCTTCTGTGAAAAACCCTAATTTCTGGCAGTAGTGTCAGGTCCAAAACTGAAAAACCTCAGAATTGGATTCTGCTTCGACAGAAATATGCGCCCTAAGGAGGAGATTTATTCCACCTTAATTTTGCTGAAAATATGTGGAGGAATACCCACAAACTAGGAATTTTCAGCTGCACAAGGTCTTCTTCTCAGGTTAGCTCTGATACCATGTTATTTTTTCAACATTAAGCTAGCATTATTAGGATCTTTAACTGAGAGAATAACAAGTACAACAATGAAACACAAGAGAAAATGAACATAGTGTTTTTCCTCAGGGAAACCATAAATGGAGAAAACCCCGCAACTTCCTCAGAGATAGAATCAACACCAAAACAGTAAAATCCCAAAATAGTAAGTGATCTCCCGACAACAATAATCTTCTTCTTGTCTAGCCCCAGTGTCTTATCCTTCCTCAACTATGCACTACACTTGACTGTGTATGAGTTGTGTGATAAATAGAGACTCCAGTTCTCTATTTATACTAATCTTGACATGACTAAAACCATACCAGGGCCGACCTTGACTAGGAGAGTCTAATAACCCTAGTGCCTCGAAACTGCGGGGACTTTAACCCTTAGACAATCGGATGGTTACCCACAATGACTTGACATGACTTGTTTACATTATTTATCCTCCTGATCGGAACATCAAGGCATGACAACATGACTCAAGTACATTATAGATACATTTTGGAATAAACATCGGGTTACAATACATAAGATACATAGATGAATACATTCTGAAGTTACAAATACATCAACACTCCACATAATTTACAATGGACCTATTTTGTAACACATGACAGAAGTCCACAAAGGTTAACCAACACTAATTTAAATAGTTATGCAGGAACAATTTAATTTCAATAAATAACACTTATTGCGCAAAACATTAAATATGTATCTTTATGTGTTTTGTTGACTCCCTCTTGATGTCAGCCTCCTTGCACAAATCATTAAGTCTTTAGAGGTATACTGTCCTCCATTATCTTAAGACCTTGATCGTCATCTTGTAACCTCCTCCAATTTATTCAAATTCAAATACTTCATCATCCCATCTTTGAATAGGCTTCACTTCTTAGTTGATTTAAATCAGAAAAATGGATTCTAAACATGACAATCATATAACTAGTTGAATAATATGCCAATTAATTTCAAAATTCCAATCCAATATTATGAAGAAACGTATCTTTATTGTCCTTAGGTAGTAAAAATGAATCCTTCTCTTCAGCAATCGACTGTTGTCCTTAGGTAGTAAGAAAAATGAATCCTTATCTTGAACAATCGATTGTTCAAAGTTGAAATGGAAGTTTCTTCACATGTCCATACAGAAAAGGCAGCTAGCATCAAGTATTGATCCCTCACGAGTTAAGCATCAATCAAATGACACCTTCGGTTAGTAAGGGGCTAGTCACTTGTCGGAAAACTTAGTTGTGAAAACCAGCAGGCCTTCACTTCTACAGTTATCATGCTATCACAAGATTCAAAAAATTATTCAATCGTACCCAAACAATTTTTAAGTAATTTGATAGTTAACAACCTTTACGTTGTATGGATTTAGTTGAAACCCTAGTGAATCCCTTGCAGTTAGTTGTGGATTGTAAACTCAAATTTCTGTTATGCAATCAACATCTACAGGATCTAGAACTATCATGATCTTCACAAGTATTATTTAAAGTGGAAATTAAACAATCATCATTTACTTACCTGGTTCCATTAGCGCAGAAATCTGGACACAATCAAAATCTTGATTAATCACTGCTTCAGCTTCTAGAGCAGAAAACAGGGTTTCTCTCTCTTACCCCTTTCTTATACATTATTTCAGACTTACAATATGGGTATTATGAAGGTTCTTTTATGGGTGGAGAGAGGACCGATTTCCCAATACGGTCATACTCCACTTGCCTGTCATAGAAGGAGTTTCCATTAGCATTCGAGAATCGTAACTGCCTACCACATGCGTCTCTTCATGTGGGCCATTAAACTAATAAGAAATTAGTCTTACATTCTCCCACTTGGCACATATGATAATTTAATGTTAGAGTTTAATAAGGTGGACATTAGGTGTGCCATAAATCATATCCATATTGAATTTCAGTTGGTCATCATAATACTATAATTAAACAACTCAATAATGCGAATCATGGCAGTTCTATGTCAATTAGGCAACATAGTCCCTTCCACGTACCACAACATTAGTAACCTGTTTAATATAGTCTATAAACGAGAAGTGTATTCATAAGGTCCAACAATAATTTCCCTCATCAGAGACTATTCCTATCATCATACATTTATTCTCATACATGTACGTACATATTTAAAACAGGATTTATCAAACATAAACACCTTTATTAAGATCTCAAAATGTCAAATATAACAAATAACATAATGCAATCCATTACATAAAAGTATCAACTGTATTATGTGCTACGTTCAATACCCATTCTATTGGCATGTTCCTTAAATTTCTTTGGTGGTAATCCTTTTGTCAATGGATCTGCAACCATAAGCAGTGTGCTTATGTGTTCAATTGACACTCGTTGTTTCTGAACTTCTTCCTTGACAACAAAGTATTTCAATTCCATGTGTTTAGCACCATTAGAATACTTGTCATTATTAGAGAAAAATATAGCTGCAGAGTTATCACAATAAATTCTCAGTGGCTTGGCAATAGAGACAACAACCCCAAGTCCTACGATAAAATTCCGCAACCACAATCCATGAAATGTGGCCTCAAAGAATGCCACAAATTCAGATTCCATAGTGGATGTAGCAGTGATAGTTTGCTTTTCACTTTTCCATGATATTTCTCCTCCAACTAATAGGAACAAATAACCAAAAGTGGACTTTCTACTGTCAACACATCCAACAAAATCTGAATCTGAGTAGCCAATCACCTCTAGATTATTAGACCTCCTAAATGTGAGCATGTAATCCTTTGTTCCCTGCAAGTACATCACTTTCTTTGTAGCTTTCTAGTGATCCAATCCAAGATTAATTTGGTATCTTCCCAACATACCAACTGCAAAACTAATGTCTGGTCTGGTGCAAGTTTTTGCATACATTAGGCTTCCTACTGTAGAAGCATAAGAAATTCCTTCCATCTGTTTTCATTCCCATTTATTCTGTGAACATTGCATAAGGCTGAATTTATCCCCTATCCCTGCATAAGGGTAGTCCTCTATGGCGATAATCTGACGTCACCACCATGGAAAAAATTCTACTGGATAAGGGTTGGCCACCCTACCACCCCCCAGTCTACGCATCACGTCTGCCCAACGCCGTTGGGCCGGATCTCGAACCCCGTGGAGAGGAACATCCACTCTAGGGCTCAATCCCGGAACACGCTCGAACAAAAACATGCTCAAGATATTGCTGAACCCGAAGTTCCGTATCCTACCTGCCTTGCACTCGTTGAGCTGATGTTTCATGTTGCTCAGTAGGGAAGTGCTCCAGTCATAGATGGTCGGTGTCATGCACTCCACCGCATAGAACATCAGTGGCCGAGAGGCCTGACGGAGTGATGCTAAGTCTGCTATCCTGCCCAGCATCAGTAGTATGGCCTTTAGGCCCAGTACCTATATAGTGTTGGTAGGGACTTGGATCCCCACCTTCTCCGTCTCTGGGTAGCATTACACTGCTATGTACTCATCGATAGTCATCCCATGACTTGGCCCTCTGCAGGCACGAAGGTTCACCATCTCACCTCGCCATGATAGACTTATGATGAAATAGATATCCTCCACCTCAATGGTGAGGGACATACTGTCTAGCCGGAAGGACTCTAAGTCCGGATCCCAATAGTATGCAAGCATCTGTAGTAGTCCTGGTTTGGCCCTCAAGCCTCCTAGGCACCAAAACTTGTAGAGTCCGCACCTTCTTAGAGCTTCTTGAGCCATTCTGCCAGCCCTTACTGCTTCCTCTACATCACCATGCTCGCATTCTCGCCACTCTAGCACCATCCTGCATGAGAAGTTGACCAAATGTCCATTAGATTCTTAGAAATCCTTATGCGCGGCGTCATACATGGCTATTTTCAAAACAGCCGCGTATGTACGCGGTTTCTGGTCTCTTTTTCGCGTATAGACAGCCCTATACGTGGAAAAAACCTCGATATCCGCGTGGGCCGTAGCGGTCATGTAAGTTTGGCCATTAAAAATTCATTTGACCATGAAAAATTATAAAAATTGTATTGAAATGTAAGCTGAGAACATGAGTAAGTACCTAGAAGAATCGGTTGTGAATTCCGTTGGCTGGATCTCCTGGAATTTGTAGTTGAATATCAGAGCTCAAATGGGTAAAAGTTTCAAATTATTTATATTTTTTACTATTTATAGAAAAATTTTCAAATATTTGAAAAATTTTACCCCATTTCCTATAGTTTTGACCGTTTCTAACCTTTTTGGACCGTTTCTGACCTAATTTGTGATGTAGAAGACCGTTTTCAGCGATGTTTTAGCCTTTGGATTGACCCGTTCATACTAATCTCAGGTATAGCGTCTATACTGGCATATAGGTTAGGTTCACCACCATTTGCATTTTGCATGACCTTATGACCATGTCACTATATCCTTAGGTACGAACCCATTCTATTATGTCACAGAACCTTCTTACTGCTATAGAAGTGGCATGATATGAGTGGTAGAGACTCACCTTACATGGGTACCCTAGTTAGCACCTTATTTGCATTTGGTGCCCATGCCGATGTTTCCCCCTTTAGGGTGTGGGAGTCCATTGTATAGTATTGCCATGACATTTAGCAAGAGCCTCATACTCCTCTTGATCTTATGCTGGCCTATTTCCCCCCAGACTCCCCTTGTATCAAGTTGTGGATGCATTATCATGAGCTTTACCTGTCTTATCGAGCTTTATGCCGGCTCCCCTGACATTGCGTTTCAGCCATATAGCCTGAGCTTGTCTCATGTCTAGCCATGCAGAGCCTTTATTTATATCCTTCGCAGCTTGATTCCCTTTATACCGGGAGGGTATTTTTACCCGTGTGTCGATAGCCTACACATGTATCCTTGCATTGAGCATAGGTATGTTCCACTACTTGGAACTAGTTTGTTTGCCTTTATGACACTCGTCTCCTCCTATTTTTTAACTATAAAGCTAGTTTATTCTTTTTTCAAGCTTTTCAAATAACTGAAAAAGACCAAAAAAAAAAAAAAACCAAAATGCTGGACAAGAAAAGATATTATCTTTGGCAGCTGTCGAGTCGTGTCACCTTCGAACAGAGCACTGTATATCACATCCATTGGTTGGGTTATAGTTTGACTTAGGAGTTGTCCTCATTATCTGAGTTTATCTCCCCCGACTGGTTAAGCTTCCAGTCCCTATGGAGCCTCTATTGATGCCTCCTGCGTCATAGAGATGTCCCAGTTTGTATATCGAGTCTATGCTGCCTTCATTCAGTCACCATATGCCGTTATGCTCTTGTTCAAAGGAAGTTGAAACCTGAGTCGGCCATTCCTCAGTTATCTTGACTTTGCATGTCAGCCATTCCCGGTATAGTTACTGGTTCGTGCACCTTATGATCGAGTTCTTCCATATTATACAGCCTTGCTGAGTACCTCGTGTTGGATGATGGGGGATGCCATAATACCCTCCTTCTAGCAGATTTCATTCCATCGGCTTCAGATCATTTATTCTGGGATTGGAGTCTAGAGTCATTTTGAGTGCCTTGAGACTTGCAGTCATCAGTGGTAGGTTCTCTCGCCATCGACAGTTTTGGGAATACATCAATGTCCCCTGATCGATGGATTCTCTCAAATGTTCAACCTCAACACATTTATTCACACTTGTTAGTTTGCACTCTAGTACCTTGATTCCCATTTTCATTATTGGTGGGTGATCTCGCTTCTATTAACGGTATACATCAATGACTGGTAATCAGACGATGGACTACTATGTTCGACCTCGACACCTCTATTCGCATAGTAGGACATGTACTCGTAGCGGTTTGTGTAGAAGACCTTCCAGATTGGTGGCATCCACTATATGCTACCTCCTTGACCGTGCCAGTGTTCATGAGATTTCAGCTCTCGTGATTTGTTCTAGTATATGTCAGACATTTCCAGCCACTATGGAGACCTTGATTGGTTATATATCTTCAGCCTTTGTGGAGATCATTGTACTTTGTATATCTTCATCATGGAGATTCTGATCTATGTATATTGTACATGGCGATGACCACATATGTTCTATCATGTTTCATGCCTATTCATGGCCATTGTACTCTTATATATGCGGGACTGCTAGATGTATTCACAGTTATATGCAGATTTGTACTATGGTATTATGCTGATTGGGTGGCTGGTCTTCCATTTGGGTACCTTCATCACTTCACTTCTGGGATGGACTTATAATGTATTTCGGCCATCATATAACCCCTCTGATCTCATACATTAGGGGGCATCTGTTATAGTGGATTTCACCACACTAGGTGAATCACACATTGTATGGCCTTCCCCTGTCCCGCTGCAGACTCATTATTCCCTATGGACCATTTGTTGTCTTTTGATGTATCATTGACCATCCCTAAAAACATTAGAAAAATGATATACGCGGCCTTTTCCCCGATAATCACATACATACGTGGATATTCCCTCTATAGTCGCGTACATCGGGATGTGTGCATAATCCAAAACTGTTGGACCGTTCCTTGACTTGGATCCGACTCATATGACTCCTGGCCTTCCATATGCCTTGAGATCGCATGGATTCGACCTTTCAGTATCACTTTGAAAAGCTATATAAGGAACCATTGAGACATTGAAAGCATAAGAGAGAATTGAGAGTATCGAAACTATAGTCCATTGTTGCCAGAACTATACTTGAGTCTGCATTCCTTTGTCCCTTTGGAGCACTGTTGTGTTCTTCCCAAGCTTTCCCTTTGCTTGTAAGCTTGCTATCGAAGTGATGGAGGATTGAGGTGGTGGAGGCCCAAGTGGGGGATTCAGTTTCTCCGGTTCGCAGACGTGCCATCAGAGGTTGTCACTTGTAATCTCTGATTCATATTAATAGAAATATATTTTCCTGTCTAGTAATGTGTATTTGAATGAATATTGCATCCATTGGAATATGTCAAATGCTTATACATTATTGATTATATATGCTAGAATAGATCTAACACCATGAAATATAGTATGCTTGTATTGTTTACTTGTTGTTGAGGACGTGCTATACCAATTCAAGCTGAAGATTGGAAATCTCAACAAGGATCTACTTCAACCATCCGGAATAAGGTACGAGGTTCGATCCTTTAGTGTTAGATGTTTTTATTTCTATTGCATATTGGGAAAGATTAATTTCTGGAGTCTAGCTGTCTGTTGTGGTACCCCAAGCCATAGGAATTTCTCTCCGTAACACCAGGAAAAAATGATGGATACCTACCTAATGAAGAATGAGGAACAAATGCAAGCTGAACAAAAGCATCCTCAATAACATCCTGCACAGTTTCAACAACAATATCCTCAACCGCAATACCAACCAAACCAATATCCTCAACAATAACAATACCCTCCACAAAGGGGGGGTGGGAAATTTAGAGGTCGAGGACAGCATCCAGGAGGAGGATTTAGTCAAGGAAGAGGCCAAGTTGTATGTTATAATTGTGGGCAGCCATGACCCTTTTTCCTTAGATTGTCAAAGTCCTCCAAAAACTTGTACATATTGTAAAGAATTTGATCACACTATAGAACAGTGTCTGCAACTTATTGTGAAATGGCAGGCTAGAACTGTCATTAACCCAAAATCGATGTAGAATCAGAATCCAAACCCCAATATGAATATTCAAATGATTTTTGCTGAGCCAAGACAACCCAACCTTGTTGTAGTTACAAGAGGAGGTGTTGCAACATGAGCATAGCAAAATAAACCACAAGGACATCCACAGGTGCAACCTGTGACCCAAAAGAAAGCTTCACTAGATGTCCAATAGGAGAAGGAAGTCCTCTTGGAAGCGTGGCAAGATGTTTTTGATACAAATCAACCGTCAACATTGAAACAAGTGAGAGCTATGCCTGAAATATTTGAACAACTAATCAGACGACCACGCACCAAAAAGGTTAGTAAGCTCAGATAATTTTTCAAAAGTTGTTTAGCACTAATCCATGAAAAAGATGTTGTCCTAGAGTTGACAACACTCATAGAAGACAACACACCAGATATGCACCCTGAAAGAAGAGTCAATTAATTCAGAAGAAAACAAAAGACAAGATGAGAATCGAGAATGACTGCATAGATAGGAGATTATGATATGGACTATATCATACTTGACATGGGCTTATATGTCGATATATTGACAAGACGAACATGGGAAAGCATGAACAAGCCACGACTAGACTGGTCTCCTATTCAGCTACGAATTGAAAACCAGTCGAAGGTGCTACTAATCAATAGACTGTCCCAAGTGTCTGTGGATGTCGAAGGCTTGAGAACATATGCCAACTTTGAGGTCATTGACATCGTTGATGACACAAATACATACCCTACACTTCTAGGGATTGATTGGGCTATTAATAACCATACAATCCTAAACTTCAAGAAAAGGATCTTTTCTTTTAATGATTCTGTAATGAGAGTGGTTGCCCCCATTGATCCCCTTGAAGGGTAGCGTTATGTTAATCATGTACATATCGAAGGGAAAGAGAAATATTTGGATAAGATGTATAACATCATGTATTTGAAGGAAGATTATATCAACCCCACATCTGATGGAAACTTGAGTTGGTGTAGCGTAAGCTCGTACATGTCCGACTCAGGCGAAGCCCTAAAAAACTAGTAGAACAGGCTGCACGAAGTGTCAATGCGCAAATGTGCAAGGATCAAAAAATTTGTTTGAAGAGTATGAATCGAAGCAATATTGCTACCTACATATGAAGGATTGCCTAACCTTGCATCCTTCATGAAATAATTTGAAGAAAAGGTCACAGAATCATAGTATTAATTCTTGCACATGATCTAGGAACTAGGAATCAAAATCATCAAAGAATTATTAACAAATACTCATGAATTGGAAAATAATCAGAACCAGAAATGGTTTCCTCTCTGTATATTTAATAAACAATAAAGGGTTACAATTCCAATGCTAAGCAATGGCTTAAATCCATGAAGAATTCGAATACCTAAGGAGACAATTCGAATTCAGTGAGTGAGTCTAGCTTAACTGACTCTAAACCATTCAATCTCACTCAATTAACCACTTAACCAAAACCCTAATTGACTCACCAAACCCTAACTGAAGTCGGAGTGCAATAAATGACTGAATCTCAACTAAAGGAGATCAAACACATGTCATAGCAATCCAACCATCAAGTGCTAGTGCTCCATGACTCTAATAAACCCCGATGAGGTTAACTAAAGTTGAACTGACCATCAGAAGTTGGTGGAGGCACCTTGTTCACTCCAGTTCATTAAATAATAATAAATAATCATTAAATAATATATTTAATGAATGGAGGCGCCTTAACTGACTGTAACTGACTAGTTGAACTGATTGTAACCACCAGTTAGCAATTAGGTGCATTAATGTCACACAGATCACCCCTAGAGTGCTCCAGTTAGCCTCCTTGACTGTAGGTAGGTGTGGGTGTGACTGGATGATGGCAATTAATGCTCCACTAATGTCAATTAAACTTAGGATTGTGGTTTAACTAGGCCAATTTGACCAAAAGAGTGTGTATGATGGTAAATGTCTCCAACAACCCCCCTTAAGCTATAATCAGGAAGAGTTAGAAAACAAGATGCATAAAAATTCTAGGGCCCTAGAAACAAAGGCCATAGGTCACCCTGTACAATAAAGTAACTGCTTAATATAACCAAGGAAATGGGGAAAACCTCATGGGAAAAATACCCCCACTCAAACTAAGCAGTAAATCAAGAATTCATTCTTCTATGCAGCAACATCCTGAGACTGTACATGTGAACCTATGAATCCAAACTAAATGAATATTTCTGGAGGAATCTTCCACTTTGGAAGAAGAACAATGCACTCAACTGATTCAGAAATATAAACAGTTGCACGGTGAAAATTGGACCCATGTAGAGCAACTGAAATCATCTTAAGAGAGAGCAAAGGTTCTTGAGGATTTGAACCATGTGTGGAACACTAAAGAAACTGATATGTTGCATCCCTGAAAAGAAAACCATGATTGGTAAAATCATCCCCAAATCTTAGGAGCAAGTGTCCAATCGGATGCAGAATGTCTTCCTCTTTACTAGTTCTGTGAGGAGATGAGCTTGTGACCAAAGGTAGAGAATCCATGGGAATCTGGAGAGATAATTCTTGAGCTCCATAATCTGATATAGCTTCATAAATATCTAATGATTCACAAAATAAAATATCAGCAACTTCATAAGAGGAAATTAACACCAAATCCCCATCAGCAAAATTGAAGAAGAACTGCGGTACTTGACTTTTCACACCGAAATTGGTGAGAGCAGCTACAAGCATGACTGAAAGATTTTGGATTTTAAAATATGAAAAAAATAATATCAGATCAGAATTTAAATCATATCTAAATAAGTTCACAATAGATCCAAAACTGTGAAATGAAATCAAATCCCCAGCAGTAGTTTTATAGGAGACTTGTGGTACTTGTTTCTTCACAGCGTTGATGAGAACAGCTACAAGCAGTACTGAAGGTTTATGAACCTGAAATTTTGAACCAACAAATATCAGATCAGATCCAAATAATATCATATCATATCCAATAAGGTTCATATCAGATCCAAAATTACGGTCAACCGAAATGGTAGATGCACAGTTTTCTTCTTCTTCAAAATTCTGAATTTTGGTGCATGCAATCCTGCAAGAATTTGCTGGAAGATCTAGATCATGGGAAGCGAATGTGTCACTCTTATAATATGATATTTATTCCAAAATATCCAATTTTTTACATATTTTCACACCAGCAGCAACATTAGAGGGAGAAAAATCAAATTTCTCTTCACTTTCGGAAGCAATAACTGGTAAATTTTGCACAGAATTCAAAGGAAAATCACCGGTGAATGTTTGCATGGAAGTGCAGCAGTATTTTTCTTCAATATCAGAGATTCGAATGTCTTCTTCTGTTTCAGAAATATGAGAAGATGAGATATCATATATCTCATGAACTTCCGGAGCATCATGAGAAGGAGTCACTTCATGGAGACTTTCTTCAATTCGAATTGAATGTGTAGAAGATTCCGCTTCATGTTCATCTTGAACAACTTCATCAGAGAGAGTAGAGGCTGAGAATTTTGAGTGAAGAAATCTTGTGGTGCTGGATGTTATCTCCAAAGTACTATTATGATCCTCATTGTGCTTGCCAAAGGTTTTGTCCAATATTGTCCAGACTTCCTTTGGGTATTCAGCAGAACAAACACTAAGGTAGTACAAGCTATCAAAAAGGGCCAGACATATTGCTCAAAAAGCTCTATCACTGTCATTTAGCCAGTCATTCTCATTCTCATAAGACTCTTTTCCAATTCCAATAGAGACCTCGTCTCTTTAGAGATGCAATCATCTTCAACTTCCATTCCGAATAGCTTGTGAATGGGGTGAGAAGAGGGATTGATGAGTCCATTCGAAGTTGTACCTGATAAAACCTACAAATAAAAACAAAAGAGGCACCGTAAGGTCAGACAGCTTGCAAATTTTAGGCTTTCATCACACCCAGCATAGTCAATCAAGCAAGGTTGATCAACAAGTTCTTTACTTGGGAAATTGAGTGGTAAGCCTTGGCTTCTGGTGCAGTGCTGGATTTTTGAGCTATTGCTCAAATTTCATGTAGAAATCTATTAAAAATATTGTTTTTGAGAGATTGATCTTATTCCCGCCGTATGCTCTGATACCATATTAATTCTTGCACATGATCTAGGAACTAGGAATCAAAATCATCAAAGAGTTATTAACAAATACTCATGAATTGAAAAATAGTCGGAACCAGAAATGGTTTCCTCTCTGTATATTTAATAAACAATAAAGGGTTACAATTCCAATGCTGAGCAATGGCTTAACTCCATGAAGAATTCAAATACCTAAGGAGACAATTCGAATTCAGTGAGTGAGTCTAGCTTAACTGACTCTAAACCATTCAATCTCACTCAGTTAACCACTTGACCAAAACCCTAATTGACTCACCAAACCCTAACTGAAGTTGGAGTGCAATAAATGACTGAATCTCAACTAAAGGAGATCAAACACATGTCATAGCAATCCAACCACCTTAATGCGACTTATTGTGGTTTTTCTCACATTGGTTCATTGGTGACAGTGTCATTATGGAGTGTTGGTTCATTAATTTGTTGTTCAATGTTGTCAGGTTGTTCAACAACGATAGGAACAACAATTTCCTTTAAAGCCATAGGTACAGGGACATGTACCCTAAATTCTTGGATAACCACACTTTGTGATTTATTACTCCCACTGACTTCATCATTTTCAATGAATCTAACATTACCGATCTCTACAATTCTCGTACTGTGATTAGGACAATAAAACCTATACCCTTTGGATTTTTCAGGATAACCAATAAAATAACCCATTAGAGGAAATTTCAATTTAAAATGGGCGTTCCAAAAATAATACAAATTCCATGTCATCATGTATTAGCCAATAAAAATGATTTAAAATTCAAAAAGGGAGCACCTCTTAAACAATTTTTAATATAAATTTGGGGTTAGGTATCATAAAAAAAACTACCTTTTTTGTTCGTATTTTCGACATATCTCCTTGTGTTTTTACTCAAATTTCGATCGAGAGAGCTTGTTGGATGTAGAATTAAATTACGCGTCCAACAAGTACCCACTCAGCATAATTTTGACGGGCCCCCCTACCACAAAAACAAGAAATACCTGAAAAAATGTGATGATGATGTCATCATCACGTTTTTTCAAGTATTTCTTGTTTTTAGGGTAGAGGAGGCCGTCAAAAGTATGCCGAGTGGGTACTCGTTGGATGCACAATTTAATTTTACATCCAACGATCTATCCTAATCAAAATTTGAGTAAAAACACACGGAGATATATAGAAAATACGAACAAAAAAGTGGTTTTTTCTTTTCTTCCTCCAAAATTAATAAATATTATTTTATTATTTTAACTATTATTTTATTAATTTTCCTTAGGAGGCCCATTTTGAGTTGAAATTTCGTCTAATGACTGATCATTCTAAAATTCAATTTCTTTTCATGTGGATTATACAATCTAACCTCTACTGGACAACCCCAAACATGCAGGTGTCTTAAACTTGGTTTCCTTCCTGTCCACAGTTCAAAAGGGGTCTTTGGAACAAACGTACTAGGAACCCGATTTAATAAGTATACAACAGTCTTAAGAGCATACACCCACAACGACCTGGGTAAATTGGAATTACTTAACATACTCCTAACCATATCCATTAAAGTACGATTACGCCTTTCAGCTACACCATTTTGCTGTGGCGTTTCAGGCATAGTATACTGTGCACATATGCCACACTTTTCAAGGAGTTTAGAAAATGGGATAGGGAACTATCCTGATTCATCATACTTTCCATAATATTCACCACCTCTATCAGATCTAATGATTTTCACCTTTCTGTCTAATTGTCTTTCAATTTTAGTAATATACACTTTAATGGCATCCACTGATTGATATTTTTCATGCAACAAATAGAAATAACCATAACGTGAGAAATCATCAATAAAGGTGATAAAATATTTTTCTCCACCAAAATATGGATTGTCAAAAGGCCCACAAATGTCTGTATGGATAATTTCAAGAAGCTCAGTACTTCTTGTGGCACTTTTTCTGGTGTGTTTGATTTGTTTTCCCTTAATACAATCTACACATATCCCAAGATAAAAAAATCTAGGTTTAAGAGGATCACATCTTTTACTAATCTCAGTAACCTTTCTCTGGAAATATGTCCCAACCTTTTATGCCACAAATATGAGGAATTTTCATTCATGAGGCTACGTTTAGTACCAACATTATAATGTAGGGTAAGAATAGTTTCAGCAAATTGATCATCAATTTTTAATTTGTACAAACCATCACAAAGAAAACCCGAACCAACAAAAGAGGTACTCTTATACAAACTAAAACTTTGATTTCCAGAATTAAAAAAAGTAACCATCAATATCAAGTCTAGGCAAGGAAATTAAATTTCTGGAACTAGAAGGAACATAAAGAGTCTGAAACAAATCCAAATGATGACCAGAATCTAGAAATAAATGATAAGTTCCAATGGCTTCAACTGGAGATTTAACCCGATTTCCCATGAATAGAAAGTTTCCATTTGTATTTGTGATCTGGGTTGTAAGGAATCCTTGAATTGTATTTGAAACATGAGTAGTAGCCCCAGAGTCAATCCACCAAGTATTAGAAAGAACTTTAGTTAGGTTTGATTCGAAACAAACAGTAATTAAATACATACCTTTTTTTCCAAACCATTCTCTATGTTTCGGACAGTCTTTCTGATAATGTCCCGACTTTTTACAGAAGTGACACTTATCATTGTTCTTTTCCTTCTTATAAGCTTGAGGACCATGATTAGTCTCATATACCTTGGGTGGTATTCGCTTCATGCCCTTTCTAGGCTTTTTCCCTTTCCTTTCGGCTCCTTGAGTTGTGAAATGAACTGAATGTTGTCGATGTTGCTTAAGTCTTGCCTCTTCTTGATTGAGCATACTGGCCAACTCATTCACATTCCACTTATCCTTAATAGCGTTATAATGAATCTGAAACGGTCCATACTGAGGAGGCAAGGAGTTCAAAATAAATTGTACAAGAAAGAACTCATCCACTTTCATCTCAAGAGTCTTTAATTGAGCAGCCAAATTTGTCATTTCGAGGACATGCTCATGCATCCCATGCATACCATCAAACTTCATGGTGGTAAGCTTAGCCATCAGTGTCCCAGCAAGGGACTTGTCTGCAGTTTGGAAATGCTCTCCCATAGATTTCAGAAATTACTTAGCATTGTCAGTTACAGGAAGAGTTGACTTGATGTTGTTTGCTACAGTCATCCACATAAACTTAAGGCTCGGTCTGTTCGATTTTTTTCAATTCTTTGAATATATATTTTTCTTCCACACTGCTGTCACTAGTAATAGCAGCCGGTTTCTCAGATTCAAGTGCTAAATCTAGATCCAGAACACCAAGGTGAAACTGAACTTGCTCTTTCCAATCTAAGAAATTCATTCCATTCAAGATCGAAACAGAAGAGGCATGCGAATGTAGTGAAATAGGAACTGACACTGCAATCATAAATTCATGCTCACAACATTAATGCTAAGAGTTATAAATAATTTTACAATAAAGAAACATTAAAAACACATGGTTAAACAATAATAAATATTATTACCGTGACCTACCTTTGGGCTAATCTTATGGTAAACTATTAACAATTATGGTGATTTCCTTTCACCTAATAGGACTAATTGATAAAATATTCACTAATAAGAAGTCCGTTACCTTTGAGTATACGTGCCAACCTCAATTGTGAATACCCACCAACCATCGTACTCCGATTAATTAATCTCTCCAAAAATGGTGCACCTTTGGGCCAACCTAATATTTTTGTGATTAAATAATTGCGATTTGCAGAGTCATTATTTTAACACCAAGGAAACGAGTATTAAATTTCTATAATTTGACTTGATATGTACGTGTCATTCCAGTTGGACCACTTTGGTGGCTACCAAACTGTATAGACCTTAAATCAAGATAATGACATTGCATATTAAATCAACAGTAATATGTTCAATACCTTTTCATTTAATTGAAAGCACCACTATCTTCAAAAAAATAAAAAATAAAAACTAAAATAAACACGGCATATTCAAGTCAATTTATATCTTTTCTATATTGGTTTCTCTTTGCATCTTTTCTATCTTTAAATAAAATTCATTTAAAGTTCCATGCATCTGACCTTTAAAAAAAAAAGCATGCTAAAGATGCTGATAATCATACTAAAGATGCTGCAAACTATGCATCTAATACAGAGTATTTTTTTCTTTATTGTTATATATAAAATTCTAATTATCTCATAGCCCAGCGAGGAAATGAATCAAATTTCATGCAAGTCAATGAACCCATGAACTAAGATAATGTTTTACACATTTTGTACAATTCAAGATAAATTAATACTCAGGAAAATGAAAAGGTATACAAAATCTATACATAAATAAATAAAGAATACAAAACCAGAGAGAAATTGAATCTACTGGCAATGACCTTCAAACTTCATACCAGATGGCCAAATACCAGCATATTAGTGTGCAAAAAACAATAAATAAATAAACAAAATATATATATCATTATGGAAAAACATGAAAGTTCTTAATGCATGCTCTGATACCACATGTAAAATTAAATTTCTGTTATGCACTCAACATCTACAGGATATAGAACTATTATGATCTTTACAAGTATTATTTAAAGCGGAAATTAAACAATCATCCTTTACTTACCTGGTTCCATTAGCGCAAAAATATAGACACGATCAAAATCTTGATTAATCGCTGCTTCAGATTCCAGAGCAGAAAATGGGGTTTCTCTCTCTTAACCCTTTCCAATACGTTCTTTCAGACTTACAAAATGGGTATTCTGAAGGTTCTTTTATGGGTGGAGAGAGGAATGGTTTCCCAAGATGGTTATACTCCACTTTCCCATCATACTTTCCCATCATAGAATGAGTTTTCGTTAGCATTCGAGAATCGTAACTGCCTACGACATGTGACTCTTCATGTGGGCCATTAAACTAATAAGAAATTAGTCTTACATGGATCACATCCACGTCCAGTGATCTCAAATTGATGGTGCTCAAAGTAGAGGTCAATTAACGAATTCTTAATCGAGTATCTTATATCAACCGATGATCTATCACACGTAGATAGCAGGTCCTCCAATTGATCCTTTGTTAAGAGTGCAACTGCAACTCTTATGCAAATTCATAGCTTCATAAGAAGGAACACGCTAAGTCAATGAGGTCAATGCAATACTGTCAATCCTCAAGAGAGAATTCCTTGCCATGCTGTAGATCCTAAAGCCTCATTAAATTCCCTGTAAGAAGTACTCTCTGCAAATTGCGTATTGATCCCATCTTATGCCATAGTCAAAATAGGGATTGATGTTATGCCTTGGTTCCATAGCAACTCAATCTGTAAATTAATGACACCATTCTTTGATCCATATGACATGTTGTGAGATACGTTTACATGGATATCTCCTACGTGATCAAGGAAATGAAGATATGCTTGAACCCACATAACAAATGACTGAGAAAATCGTTCGGCTCTTTACCTACGAGCACTAAGTATCAATCTGGTTTTCCTTCCCAACCTACAAAGAAGATGCGCCCCTTTCATTTGTTTGTAACTGTAGTTGTGCAAGTTGCCATGATCCAAGGGGGTTGCACATTCAACTGCATGCCTCCTGCTAAGAATAAATCACACAACGAGAAAGAGAGGCAATTCCATTTTCAAGTCATGAGTTGAACTGCCATCAGTAAAGTCTTCAAACTGTCTAGGTGATTCTTCATTCTTATGGCATACCAATTCATTGATTTAAAGTTTTACATAAACCCTCCAGTCATGTCTAAGAAGAAAATATCTTAAACTTATGATAAACCCATATCATTTGCTATTGTTGGATTTCAATTGTTGGCTAATGGTAATCTTAGACGTTTCTTTCATAACATGTTGAATTTTATAGCTTAGCAGTATTATTTTCAAATATTATTTCATCCCATAGATATTACTGCTTTTAAACTTCAAATTTGCAGTGGAAAATAAAAGGATTATTGAAAGAATAACATGCACATTAGACACAAAGTTTTATCAAGGGGAATCCAAATCAGAAGAAAAACCCAACAACCTTTTTTAAGAAGAATATTCAGATAATAAGAGTACAACAACAATATAAGAACCCTAGCAAAAGAGAGGTTCACCCACCTTCACAGGAAACCCTAGCAAAAGAGAGGTTCACCCACCTTCACAAGAAACCCTAGCAAGGGTAGATAATATTCCAAGAGAAAAAGAGAACCCCAAAAAATTATGCTTATAGCTTTGTTAGGCCTTCCTTGAGGTGCGCACTTGGAAAGAGAAGAGGATGTGTATGTGTCAAATTAAGTGTGATAACACTTCTATTTATATTCTTTGGTTGACTTGATTTCACTCTTGAAGTCCACTTGCACTTTTTCCTTCTAAGGGAAATGTACCCATTTTACTGGGGTAATTGTGCTCTTTTGTTTCTTTGTTGACCATTTATTATTGGAATCTTCCATCTTCTTAGGAAAGGTTGTCCACTATGATCATGTTATACACCTCTATTCATGGCATAGGGACCTAATATTGAGGATCACTTCTTAGTGCTCATGTCAAATTCAACATTAGGCTATACTTGTATATTTCACAAGGGGATGAAAGCCCCTAATAAAATAGACAAGTCAAACACTCTAATATATAATAGATTATTTAATTATAAGACTAGGCAATGTGAAAGCATCCAAGGATTCATTCTGCACACCATATGACTCGGAGAATATCTACCCTTGCACAGTCCATTTTTCTCTAGAATGTGAATGTATCATTCATTACTAGCCAAATATGCATGGCTATCTGTGAGTGAATGTATGCCCAATGCCGCACTTGAAGAAACATCAACACTCTCTCTTAGCGAGGTAGAAATTCTACATCATGCCAAGTTTTATACTTGGTGAGAATGTCCACAATGTGCATCACCTAAACCATTCATCACTAGACAAACTGGCATATTCTTCCATGGTCATTTGTCCAATTTCATGCCATGGAACTATTTGATTTCATCGGCATAGTGCATATCGAAGAGGCATTTTTGCTTGAAGTACTTATTGAATTGCTTCCACGCAATCTTCCTTTCATTGATATTATTCACTTATCTAAGATGAGTCCACCATAGATATGCTCTTCCATTCAAATTAAATATGTCCACCCTTGCCTTCGTGTTCTCGGAGTAGTCATGGACTTTGAAATACTTCATCATCCCAATAAGCCAAGCCTCAACTCCTTGACCAGATTTTACTTCACCATCAAAAGTAGGAGGTTTGGCCTTTTGAAATTCCCAAGTGAGTGGTCCTTAGTAGGCCTCTTCCTCGTATTGATACAAGGTGGAGAGATTTAATCTCCAATGGAATATTTAGAGGAAGATGACTCACTAGAAGAGAAATATGGAGTATATGTCTTATCTTTATAAACCCTTCTTGAGCTATGGTACCTCTTGTGAGAATACCTCCTTGAACTACTCCCACTCTTTTCCTCATTTATATAGTGCTACCCATAATGAATATTCATCTCAATTTTTATTAAACTTTGGAGCATGGTTGCATTCATTTGGTTCTAATCTCCCTGAGCTCTATTCAGCCCCTCATTTTTTGCTCTGCAACTTTGTAATTCACTCTTAGGATTCTCGTGGTTTCTACAATATTAGGGAGAGTTACTTTATTTATTTTTCCATTAGAATCAGTCTCTATAATCTCAGCATGTATATTCCCTCCATAGCATTTGTTTCAACTACATAAAGATCATGCACATCATCGATGAAGGTTTTCTTAGCGCAACTAAGACCAATGATTTCCAACTTGCACTGTAGTGAATATTAACCTTTAATTGTCCTTGATATGATATTGTATCTGCAAAAAATTTCATATAAGCACATTTATTATTTCATTGTGTTTTTATAAATTCACAAAATTAATTATTATGCATTCTCGGAACTAACCCTATTGACAATTTTTTATCAAATCAAGGTTATTGTTATTATCATTATATTTTTATAAATTCACAAAACCAATTATCATGCATTCTCAAAAATACCCCTATTGACATTTTTTCTTAAATCAAGGTTATAGGCACATTCTTGTTTAATTTTGAAAACACATTTATCACCCTTTTAGATTTTAATTGTGCATGTTGATGTTTCTCTGGGTACTGCATCAGGCAGATATTCACTCACGGATAACCATGTAGAATTGGCTAGTGAGGCCATGTAGATTAAATGTTAATGTATAGGTGAATATCCCAAGTAGGGGTAGAGACTCTCCCATTCATATGATGTGGAGAATGGGCCCTAGGATGTGCTCATCCCCTTGTGAAATGTACAATCCTATACCAATGTTGAGTTTGACATGAGCACTAAGAAGTGACCGATACTTCTTAGTGTGGATCAAATCAACATCAGGGCTCTAAATGGTGAATGGACATGCATGTGATGGAGAAGTACAACATCATCACAATGAACAAACTTTCCTAAGAATATGGAAGATTCCAATAATATATGGTCAACAAAGAAGTCCCAAATAAAGTTGAAGGCAAGAAAGAAAAGTACAAGTCGGCCTCAAGAGTGAAATCAAGTCAACTGAAGAATATAAATAGAAGTGTTCTCACACTTAATTTGACACATACACATCACACATCCTTTTCTCTCCATAAGTGTGCACCTCTAAGGAAGGCCTAGCAAAGGCAATAAGCATAAGGAAGGGCATAATTGACTTTGTTTAACCACAAACTCTAAATGAAATATAATGAAGGCCAGATGTTGTAATGATCAAAACAAAAGCAAGATAGAATTTCATGAGGTATGGAAGGACAAGAAAAATGAGAAGTTTGACCAAAGAAAGAGAGGATTCAAGCTTCCTCATTTTATAACTTATCAAAGGAAACCACGAGGAGGTGTGACTAAGATAGTTAAGATGATGATAGATAATCCGAGAGAATCACTCCAATGTTGGATATGTGCAGAGGACCATTTTCTTAGAAATTGTCTACAACAAAATGGGAGTGCAAGGCATGTTCATAACATCCAAGAGGTTGAAACTATAAATGAGGTTGTAAAGACCATACCTAGAATCTATGCTACAATAGAGGACAACAAAGTAGATCGATCAACTATGGTTGAGGTTGAAGGTAAAATTGCTAAGTAATATATTTCTATTTTGATTGACCCTGGATCTACTCACAGTGATGCCACTCTTAAAGTTGTTGAGATTTGTGTTTTTAAGAAAACATAGCATAATAAATCATTTTTGGTCCAACAAACAACTGGAACAAAGAGGAAATTTAGTGAAGTGGTGGAGAAATGTCCATTAGAAATGGATGGACTCTTCACATGGGTGTAAATTTTAAACCTGTGTAGAGGAGAAAAGCATACATATTCATTTAAGCAAAATAGAGATTACACCACAACATTCATACATAATACAAAATATAGGTATTCTGCAACATCTAATACCCTAATCTGTTCACCCGAATTAGAAATAGACCCTGACCCCTTAACTAAGATTAAATTACATGTCTCTATAGAACTCCAAAAAATAGTCGAAAATGGACCAAAAAATTTCGAACTTGTTGCACTCGTAATAAAAAATGGGTTACTGTCGATTTTCAATATCCGCTTCGCAGAAGGGGGAGGGTGTTTGAATGCCCCCCACCTATAACACCCCCTAAGCATGTGTTATGCACACGTGCTCCCTGTTGCTGCCTTTCACACACTTGGGTCACGTGGCAGAAATATTCAAGCCACTCGGTGTGTCCTTGGGGGCAAGTCTCGAGTCAAGGTTGTCACCTTGTTCTTGACTCCTTCGTTTAGGCTCAACTCCTAACGAAGCCAAGGGGGGTAGACCCTATTAAGTTACTAAGGATAATTACTTAATTTTAATATGATATATCTAAGAAAAATCAAATCTATAAACAAAGTAAACGGGTAAAAATGTTGATTTTGAGGGAGGAAGAGGAGGAGAGAAATGTCAGTTTCCTCGAAGATCCACAGTGGAGCTTTCAGGTGGAGTGTCGAGGGACTATGCCTTTGGAAGTTCTTGAAGAGAGTGAAGAAGCAAACTAGATCAGCATCCTCTCCAATGTAGGAACTTGTAGCTCAGCTGAAATCAAAGAACTTGCCAAGAAACTTGTGAGATTCGATTAGTACATACACAGAGATTCAAAATAACATGCATATAAGCTTATAGGACATGTTGAATCTAGATCTCTAAACATGCATCAAAGGAAGGAGATGGCCAATAAACTTATTGAAAATCACCTTTCCTATAAAGATTATAATAAGCCTATTATCAATCTTAACAATGGATCTACAAGCAATTAGCAAAAAAAAATGAATACAGATACAGGTTACCTCAGTAAAATAATGGCAATAATCATCCACACATGTAATGGCCCAACACCGTCTAGCCTCCAAATCTTTTCTTTATTTAAAATGAAGAATTACAATAGTACAATAGCAGAAGCACCTCAATCCCAGTTCTAACTAGCCTGGAAGAGGAGGCTGTGCCTGGATATATACAAAATACAAGACATCCAGCCTAGGGGGGCTGCAATTCCTCATGGAATCAGATGAAATCAACTGATGGAGAGTTCATCAATGCAGGACTGAAGTTGAACTGAGCCTACTTGTCAACTGGGGGCTTGATTGAGCTGACACATCAACCCATACACCGACACATTAGTCCATAGAGCATCTAGGAGAGTCCACACATGTGGACGAGAGAGAGAGGGCACAATTCCCCATGAAGACAGCTGAAGATCAACTCTAGATCTGATTTGATCACCTCCTTTAGTCAAAGATTTGTCAGATCCAGTCAATCTGCTTCAAATCTTATTGATTTCAATCAAATCAGCTGAGAATCCACTGATTTATGATTTTGGATTTGCTCCATTATTCATCAATTTATTAATTAAAATAATCAATAATTGATTTTTGGGGCTTTCTGACTTGAATGATGGGAAATCACTCAAAACTTAGGAAATAGTGGGTCCATGGGTTTACATGGTGCTCTTAGCTTGAAAATGAGCACCTACATGACTGAAACTAATTATTTGGCCCACTTTTATTACAAAATCAAATTTTCCAATTAAACTATTAAAAAATAGCCTAAGTTTTGGAAAAAATAAATTTTAATAAAAAACACTGAAAAAACTAAAAAATTGAAAAATTGAAAAACACCTAGGGGGACTTAGACATGTTCATGTGACTCAATAATGATGTCTAGCATGTTTATACATTGACACATAGGCTCTAATAACCTCAATAGGCCTAAATGCCAAGCCGACCACCCCAACTTTGGAGGTATGGAGTGAAAAACTCAGAAATTATCAGTCGTTTATTCAACAACCAATAATAACCAAGGAAAAAAACACCCTGGGCTGATTGGATTGACAAATAAAGTCTAAGAGACTGAGTCTTTTACAGACACTATCATGCTAGAACATTTATTACAACTCCCCCATGGGGTATGAACATGTGATATAGTACAACAAGCATTTCCGAGAAGTACTTCCAAAGGTATTCTTAAGTCCGAACAAGTTATCCGTGTCCAGTTCACCAGGCTCACTTGATAAAAAACCACTAAGTACAACTTAGGTGGTAACATTCTGGCTCCAACTACGGGATGCGTGCTCGATCTAGTCATAGGGCAAGGAGAGGATACGAGAACACCAGAATCTCTGGTTTATACACCCTGTAAAAACATATCAACTTGACAAGAAAACCTTAGTAGCACAAGCTTTACATAAAAAACCAAATGAAACATTAAGCTGATTTATTTAAACAAAATAAATGTAACTAACTAATGAAAACAAAAATGTTTGATTATAGCTAAGTACAAAACAAAAAATGCGGAAAGTAAATGCTCTTTTTCAAGCAGCTTATTTTCCTACTATAAGCATGATATAAAAAGGGTTAAGTGTAATCAGAAATCCAATGTAACCACCTAAGAATTTTACTAACATAAGAAAAAATTTCCTTGTCTTTGGTTACCAGCCAAAGTAAGGATACTTTATTCAGAAAATGCAAACCTGCGTGATGATCCGGAATGGGTGGGATGGATGGGAAATCATAGGCATGAATAATGTCGTCAAACTTCCTCCCAAACTGGTAAGTGCTTGCGCAGGCTGCTTCTATCCATGACTAGACTGAGTTGATGTACAAATGAGAATGATGAGGTAGATTGACTACACCGTCATACTAATCATCAAGGCTTACCAGATGATAATTCACTGTATAAGCTCCAAGCGGCTCCAAGTCATGAGGAAACTCTATATGTGAATATGATAGTTGAGACTGATATTCTAATAATTGCATCACATCTGTCTTTTCACAACACTGCTTCTCCATGTCTTCATTATTGATACCTTTGTGTGCCTCTGCATGATATGACTTTGAATGATCATATAAGAGTTTTGAATGCTGCTTTTCCATACTAGGATTTTCCAAGGTCTCCATATCCATGCTTCCCTCTATGGAAATATAGTATATTGGACTTCCACAAATTTCTAAATAGACACTCCCCTTACTAGATATAGCATAGATAGGATTCTTAATAAGATATCCACAAAAATCCCAATAGTCATCACCATCATCTATGTTAGATGTGACGGATTCGCCATTGTTGATATTAGGTTCCGATATCGAGTTCTCTTTGTCTTCATTACTAATACTGATATATGGCTCAGACTGATCATGTGGATAAAATGCATGCTCCTTTTTCATATCAAAGTTTCCCAAGGCCACATGGTCCATGCTCTCTCCTTTAGATATGCCATAGACAGAAAAATCAACAAAACCATAAAAAAAATTTGGTTCATTATTTTCCTCTTTATTCATGTCATAGACTAGATTTTCCATGAATGTCCAGGATTCCTCATCAACATCTTTGTCAGGAATAAGGGAGTCTTCGTCACTTGTATCATGCTCCAAGCTATACTTGTCCTCATTTTCATACTCATCTTCTTCAGAGAAAAGGCCACAAGGTAGTAAACCTTCCAGACTGTCATCATTATATGGAGAACACATAGGAGTCCCATCATGTATATTACAGTTTTCATCATAAGTTTCACTATAAGATTCTGCAATGGTTTCATTATCAGGCTTGTACTATTTATATGGTGACAAAGGGTAGGCCTGGCCTACCATGTATATATGATCAGGCTCGCTTGAATTTGTTTCCTGATTACTGACCTCGGGAAGTCCATGTTCCATGACTTGATTTGCAACATAACAAGTGCTTTCTTGGTGGAATTGCTCATAGGGTCTACACCATGGAATTACTTCTTCTACCATGTTAGCTGAGTCTAACTATTTTGGAATCCTAGGCACTTGTTGAGGAAACTTCTTTTGATACATCTGATTCTGCCTAGGCTGAAAGTTCCTAGGTCCATTATTTATTTCCATTGTGATTATTCTATTGTGCATAAGATTCAATTGTGCAGACTGATCTGCCATAAGTTTGTTTTGACTAGTAACCAAGTCTTTTATCATGTCTGTTACCTTTTCCATGGGATCTTTAGAGGATCCCTTTGCTTCTGATTCAAATGCTTTTCCCTTTTCTTTGTTGTATGAAGTGTTTCCCCTAGTGTAACCTAGAATGTTGGATTTTCCTGAAGACTGCATATTCTTTTCTATTTTCTCAGCCGATTCCTGAGCATTTTTTAGATCGGTTGACTCTTTGTCCCTTAACTGGTACCTCAAATCAATAATGAAAGCTTCGATGTAAGATATGAGGATGGAGGCATCCCTTGGCTTGATTTCTTTATGGAGGTCCGCAACCACACGCCTGAACTTAGTATTAAATTCATCAATGGTTTCTTTCTCCATATTCTTTATGTTATGGAGGGCAGCAAGCAGATGTCTTGGTTCTTTCTTTTCCCCCCATTTCTTCTTAAAACCCTCTAGGAATTCACTAAGAGTTTTATTTGAATCATCATCTAGGTCAAAGTACCATTCTTCGGCATCATCTTCCAAGGATAAAGCAAAGAGCGTCATTTTGACATCGTCATGGTCATGGGCAGCATCATTGCAATAACTAACCAGGTGCTTTTCAAAATTTTGAAGGTGAGACTTGGCAGTGATGGCATTATTGCCCTGAAAAATGGGGAGCTTCTCAATAGCATCTTTTGCAACGGCGTGGGGAGCACCTGCTATCTGAGAAAAGTCAAGGCGTTTGAATAATTCCGTCATTTCTTGAGATTGGTGAACATGACTCTCTACAAATATGTGATGGATATCTGAGAGGGATTGGTCTCCTAAATCTTCAAGGTTTCTACGAGAAGTCTGACTATTCAATATTTCCCTAATAAACCTTTCAGGATCAGGGAGAGGATTGAATAATTGTCGGCGGGTTCTTCGGGTAGAAATTATTGAAGGGATGTTAGATAGTGGAGTCGCCAGATGCATCGAGTTTTAATTTTTATGTTTTTTAAAGACTAGATCAATCAAAAGTTTTTATCTTTTTAGTTGTTTAGAAAAAAGTTAAGTTAAGTCGTACTCGGGAATAAAAAGATTTATCCCCGTCAACGGCGCCAAAATATGTTTCCACCTTTCACACACCCAAGTCACGTGGCAGAAATATTCAAGCCACTTAGTGTGTACTTAGGGGCAAGTCTCGAGTCAAGGCTGTCACCTTGTTCTTGACTCCTCCGTTTAGGCTCAACTCCTAACGAAGCCAAGGGGGGTAGACCTTATTAAGTTACTAAGGATAATTACTTAGTGTTGTGATGTTAAACTGATTGAGTTACTTAGGAGTTTGCAATTTAACTATAGATGATCAAAGATGGCAAGATACAAAATATGAACACACGAAAGCACAATGCTGAGACACAATATATATATAAAACAAGAAAATAACCAGTGCCTTAGAATGGAGTCAAAAAATAGAAACAATGTACTTGTGTGTGCTTGGATTCAGTGTTTTGCGATTGCCTCTTGGTATGTTTTAAGTTAAAATTGAAGTGTGAGTTGATTAAAATTAGGCAAAGGGGGGACTCCAGATATACCCGAGAGTACTTGGAGTAAGTCCAAAACTAAACCTTCACGGCTACCCAAAAGGAATATGTGGGATGAAATGGAGTCTCTGGGGCTATTTTTCATAACACACCCATTAGGGTGTGACAGAGATCGGCGCCCCGAGGTCACTTTTCAGAAGTTCCTGCTTCCTTTGGGTATTTTGCCACTGTGATGGTTCGATTTAGGTGTTGGATTTTCACCTGTTGGTTTGTTAATTTGGGAGAGTGAGTCCTAATTATACTATTAAATCAAGTGATTTTGATACATCTTGACTGATCGAACGAACCGTAGCCAAGTGCAGAGCATACACACTAAAGTCTTGTCAATTTTAGTAAGTTTTAAACTGGGTGTTATTGTTTAAAAGAAAACCCTCCAGGAACCTCTTTCGATCCAAGTGGATCTCAATCAGGGAATCAAGGAGGGGTTAATTTTATAATAGCTGAAAAACAAATGATCAAAAGAAAACAGATACACAATTCTAGTTTTCTAATTAGTCCTACCACGAATCTCTTTCCCCTTTCAGGTCAATCGAGAAGTCGTGGGGTACGTATTAAGATTACTTTGAAATATAAAGTATGGAATATTAAATTAATAATAAAATAAATTATACTACCCTGCAGATTAGATCAATACTAGTTTGAAAATAAATGAGCAAAAAGCAACAAAAAGGACACCGACGCAAATCCCCCCAGGGGGGATGGGGAATGGGCTTGAAAGAGCCTATTCAAAAATAATTTTATTAAAAGCGGTTAAAATATCAGAGAACTGATATAATTCCTCTTGATCCTTATATGGATTGAAATCAAGAGATTACAAGGTGTGAAAATCAAAGGTTTTAGTCAAATGGGAGACCCCTGGGGGGATTTGAACGCTCCTGAAGACACTACCGAACAGAATATTCCTTTATTCTGTTACACCTGCTAAAAAAAAGTGATCATGTTACAATAAAATATGCCCAAAATCACTTTAAGAGTACCTTTGGATCAGCCTACCTTAACTCAAAAAAGATGGAGTTAAAACTAGCTAAACAAGTGAAAAAGGAACCAAGGAAAGCAAGCTTTCCTTGGGATCTTGGCTTGTTGTTTTTGCAGCCAATGAAATATGCAATGATTTTATGGATTTATCTTTTATAACAGAAAATAGAAATCTAATGCATGCAGCCTACAAGTTTTCTTCAAATTTCCATGCAAAAAGGACGATTTCCCTAAAGCTAGATCTAGAATGCTTATGAAACTTTTTAACTGCAAGATCTAGAATATAGGATTTGATAAGATAGATATATGTTGGAATTACTTTTAATATGATATATCTAAGTAAAATCAAAGCTATGAAAAAATTAACTGGGTAAAAATGTCGATTTTGAGGGAGGAAGAGGAGGAGAGAAATGTCGGTTTCCTTGAAGATCCACAGTGGAGCTTTCAGGTGGAGTGTCGAGGGACTATGATTTTGGAAGGTTTTGAAGAGAGTGAAGAAGAAAACTAGATCAGCAACCTCTCCAATTTAGGAACCTACAGCTCAGCTGAAATCAAAGAACTTGCCAAGAAACTTGTGAGATCTGATTAGTACATACACAGAGATTCAAAATAACATGCATATAAACTTATAGGACATGTTGAATCTAGATCTCTAAACATGCATCAAAGGAAGGAGATGGTCAATAAACTTATTGAAAAGCACCTTTCCTATCAATATTATAATAATCCTATTATCAATCTTAACAACAGATCTACAAGCAATTAGTAAAAAAAATGAATACAGATACAGGTTACCTCAGTAAAATAATGGAAATAATCATCCACACATGTAATGGCACAACACCATCTAGCCTCCAAAGATTTTCTTTATTTCAAATGAAGAATTACAACAATACAATAGCAGCAGCACCTCAATCCCAGTTCTAGCCTGGAAGAGGAGGCTATGCCTGGATATATACAAAATACAAGACATCCAACCCACAGGGGGTACAATTCCTCATGGAATCAGATGAAATCAACTGATGGAGATTTCATCAATGCAGAACTGAAGTTGAACTAAGCCTACTTTTCAATCGGGGGCTTGATTGAGTTGACACATCAATCCATACACCGACACATCAGTCCACAGAGCATCCAGGAGAGTCCACACGTGTGGAGGAGAGAGAGAGGGCGTAATTCCCCATGAAGACAACTAAAGATCAACTCTGAATCTGATTTGATCACCTCCTTCAGTCAAGGATTTGTTAGATCCAGTCAATCTGCTTCAGATCTGACTAATTTCAATCAAATCGGTTGAGAATCCACTGATTTATGATTTTGGATTTGCTCCATTATTCATCAATTTATTAATTAAAATAATCAATAATTGATTTTTCGGGCTTTCTTACCTGAATGATGGGAAATCACTCAAAACTTAGGAAATAGTGGGTCCATGGGTTTACATGGTGCTCTTAGCTTGAAAATGAGCACCTACATGACTGAAACTGATTATTTGGCCCACTTTTATTACGAAATCAATTTTTCCAATTAAACTATTAAAAAATAGCCTAAGTTTTGGAAAATTTAAATTTTAATAAAAAACACTAAAAAAACTAGAAAATTGAAAAATTGAAAAACACCTAGGGGGACTTAGACATGTTCATATGACTCGATAATGATGTCTAGCATGTTTATACATTAACACATAGGCTCTAATAACCTCAATAGGCCTAAATACCAAGCCGACCACCCCAACTTTGGAGGTATGGAGTGAAAAACTCAGAAATTATCAGTCGTTTATTCAACAACCAATAATAACCGAGGGAAAAAAACACCCTGGGCTGATCGGATTGACCAATAAAGTCTAAGAGAATGAGTATTTTACAGACACTATCATGCTAGAACATTTATTACAACTCCCCCATGGGGTATGAACATGTGATATAGTACAACAAGCACTTCTGAGAAGTACTTCCAAAGGTCTTCTTAAGTCCGAACAAGTTATCCTTGTCTAGGTCACCAGGCTCACTTGATAAAAAACCACTAAGTACAACTTAGGTGGTAACACTCCCGACATATGATAGAGCACTAGGTGAACAGATCATGAGGTGTGTCGTTGATAAGCATACCCCTCCCCACACACATGTAAAGAATATAACACATACCCAACAATGGGTGAATTTAAATATTTTTCAACTTGGTTCTTATAATGTTCTCATTGGAATGAATTTGTTGGAAGCACATAGAGTTAAACTCAATTTCTACAATAATACCTTCGAATGCATTAATAAATAAGGGAACCTAAGGATAGTGAAGGTATTGCAAAGGTGTTTTCTATTAGATGGATTTCAACCTTGTATCTAAATAAGTTCTTTAGGAAGAATTACCAATTGTGTGCAACCCGTGTATTGAATAGAATTGATAATGAAGTTCCCAAGTTGGAGGACTATAGAGTCTTGCAAGAATTTTGGGATGTGTTTCTTGATGAGGTGCCAAGACTTCCTTTGAAGACGGCCATTGATTTCACAATTGATCTTGTACTAGGAGTTGCACCAGTTCCTAAGACACCGTACATAATGAGTACACCAAAACTTGTAGATATGAAAATGAAATTGCATGAGTTTTTAAAAAATAAGTACATCAGGAGAAGTGTGTCTCCATGAGGAGCACCGATGTTATTAGTGAAAAATAAAGATGAAACATTTAGGCTCTGTATTGATTACAAGCAACTAAATAAAGTTACAATAAAGATTAAGTATACTTTACTTCAAATTGATGATCTCTTTGATCAAATGAGACCGGGAAAAATATTTTCAAATATTGACTTGAGGTTTGGTTACCATCAAATCAGAATAAAAGAAGAAGGAATCCACAAGACAATATTTAGAACAAGGTATGAACACTATGTGTTCATGGTGGTGTCATTTGTTCTAAGTAATGCACTAACTACATTCATGTGTGATGTGAATAATGTTTTCAACAAGTAATTGGGAAAGCCTATTCTTGTTTTTATAAATGGAATTCTTATGTATTACAAGAATAAAGAGGGACACAAAGAACGTTTCCCTTTCGAGTCAAGGCTGTCACCTTGTTCTTGACTCCTCCGTTTAGGATCAACTCCTAACGAAGCCAAGGGGGGTAGACCCTATTAAGTTACTAAGGATAATTACTTAGTGTTGTGATGTTAAACTGATTGAGTTACTTAGGAGTTTGCAATTTAACTATAGATGATCAAAGATGGCAAGATACAAAATATGAACACACAAAAGCACAATGCTGAGACACAATATATATATATAAAACAAGAAAATAACCAGTGCCTTAGAATGGAGTCAAAAAATAGAAACAATGTACTTGTGTGTGCTTGGAGTGAGTGTTTTGCGATTGCCTCTTGGTATGTTTTAAGTTAAAATTGAAGTGTGAGTTGATTAAAATTAGGCAAAGGGGGGACTCCAGATATACCCTAGAGTACTTGGAGTATGTCCAAAACTAAACCTTCACGGCTACCCAAAAGGAATATGTGGGATGAAATGGAGTCTCTGGGGCTATTTTTCATAACACACCCATTAGGGTGTGACAGAGATCGGCACCCCGAGGTCACTTTTCAGAAGTTCCTGCTTCCTTTGGGTATTTTGCCACTGTGATGGTTCGATTTAGGTGTTGGATTTTCACCTGTTGGTTTGTTAATTTGGGAGAGTGAGTCCTAATTATACTATTCACTCAAGTGATTTTGATACATCTTGACTGATCGGACGAACCGCAGCCAAGTGCAGAGCATACACACTAAAGTCTTGTCAATTTTAGTAAGTTTTAAACTGGGTGTTATTGTTTAAAAGAAAACCCTCCAGGAACCTCTTTCGATCCAAGTGGATCTCAATCGGGGAATCAAGGAGGGGTTAATTTTATAATAGCTAAAAAACAAATGATCAAAAGAAAACAGATACACAATTCTAGTTTTCTAATTAGTCCTACCACGAATCTCTTTCCCCTTTCAGGTCAATCGGGAATTCATGGGGTAAGTATTAAGATTACTTTGAAATATAAAGTATGAAATATTAAATTAATAATAAAATAAATTATACTACCCTGCAGATTAGATCAATACCAGTTTGAAAATAAATGAGCAAAAAGCAACAAAAAGGACACCGACGCAAATCCCCCTAGAGGGGATGGGGAATGGGCTTGAAAGAGCCTATTCAAAAATAATTGTATTAACAGCGGTTAAAATATCAGAGAACTGATATAATTCCTCTTGATCCTTATATGGATTGAAATCAAGAGATTACAAGGTGTGAAAATCAAAGGTTTTAGTCAAATGGGAGACCCCTAGGGGGATTTGAACGCTCCTGAAGACACTACCGAACAGAAGATTCCTTTATTTTCTGTTACACCTGCTAAAAAAAATCGATCATGTTACAATAAAATATGCCCAAAATCACTTTAAGAGTACCTTTGGATCAGCCTACCTTAACTCCAAAAAGATGGAGTTAAAACTAGCTAAACAAGTGAAAAAGGAACCAAGGAAAGCAAGCTTTCCTTGGGATCTTGGCTTGTTGTTTTTGCAGCCAATGAAATATGCAATGATTTGATGGATTTATCTTTTATAACAGAAAAGAGAAATCTAATGCATGCAGCCTACAAGTTTTCTTCAAATTTCCATGCAAAAAGGACGATTTCCCTAAAGCTAGATCTAGAATGCTTATGAAACTTTTTAACTGCAAGATCTATAATATATGCTTTGATAAGATAGATATATGTTGGAATTACTTTTAATATGATAGATCTAAGCAAAATCAAAGCTATGAACAAAGTAACCGGGTAAAAATGTCGATTTTGAGGGAGGAAGAGGAGGAGAGAAATGTCGGTTTCCTTGAAGATCCACAGTGGATCTTTCAGGTGGAGTGTCGAGGGACTATGCTTTTGGAAGGTTTTGAAGAGAGTGAAGAAGAAAACTAGATCAGCACCCTCTCTAATTTAGGAACCTGCAGCTCAGCTGAAATCAAAGAACTTGCCAAGAAACTTGTGAGATCCGATTAGTACATACACAGAGATTCAAAATAACATGCATATAAACTTATAGGACATGTTGAATCTAGATCTCTAAACATGCATCAAAGGAGGGAGATGGTCAATAAACTTATTGAAAAGCACCTTTCCTATCAAGATTATAATAATCCTATTATCAATCTTAACAACGGATCTACAAGCAATTAGTAAAAAAAATGAATACAGATACAGGTTACCTCAGTAAAATAATGGAAATAATCATCCACACATGTAATGGCACAACACCATATAGCCTCCAAAGATTTTCTTTATTTCAAATGAAGAATTACAACAGTACAATAGCAGCAGCACCTCAATCCCAGTTCTAGCCTGGAAGAGGAGGTTGTGCCTGGATATATACAAAATACAAGACATCCAACCCACAGGGGGCACAATTCCTCATGGAATCAGATGAAATCAACTGATGGAGAGTTCATCAATGCAGAACTGAAGTTGAGCTAAGCCTACTTGTCAATCGGGGGCTTGATTGAGCTGACACATCAACCCATACACCAACACATCAGTCCACAGAGCATCCAGGAGAGTCCACACGTGTGGAGGAGAGAGAGAGGGCATAATTCCCCATGAAGACAACTTAAGATCAACTCTGAATCTGATTTGATCACCTCCTTCAGTCAAGGATTTGTTAGATCCAGTCAATCTGCTTCAGATCTGACTAATTTCAATCAAATCGGCTGAGAATCCACTGATTTATGATTTTGGATTTGCTCCATTATTCATCAATTTATTAATTAAAATAATCAATAATTGATTTTTTGGGCTTTCTTACCTGAATGATGGGAAATCACTCAAAACTTAGGAAATAGTGGGTCCATGGGTTTACATGGTGCTCTTAGCTTGAAAATGAGCACCTACATGACTGAAACTGATTATTTGGCCCACTTTTATTACAAAATCAATTTTTCCAATTAAACTATTAAAAAATAGCCTAAGTTTTGGAAAATTTAAATTTTAATAAAAAACACTGAAAAAACTAGAAAATTGAAAAATTGAAAAACACCTAGGGGGACTTAGACATGTTCATATGACTCGATAATGATGTCTAGCATGTTTATACATTGACACATAGGCTCTAATAACCTCAATAGGCCTAAATGCCAAGCTGACCACCCCAACTTTGGAGGTATGGAGTGAAAAACTCAGAAATTATTAGTCGTTTATTCAACAACCAATAATAACCAAGGGAAAAAACACCCTGGGCTGATCGGATTGACAAATAAAGTCTAAGAGAATGAGTATTTTACAGACACTATCATGCTAGAAAATTTATTACAACTCCCCCATGGGGTATGAACATGTGATATAGTACAACAAGCACTTCTGAGAAGTACTTCCAAAGGTCTTCTTAAGTCCGAACAAGTTATCCTTGTCTAGGTCACCAGGCTCACTTGATAAAAAACCACTAAGTACAACTTAGGTGGTAACACTCCCGACATATGATAGAGCACTAGGTGAACAGATCATGAGGTGTGTCGTTGATAAGCATACCCCTCCCCACACACATGTAAAGAATATAACACATACCCAACAATGGGTGAATTTAAATATTTTTCCACTTGGTTCTTATAATGTTCTCATTGGAATGAATTTGTTGGAAGCACATAGAGTTAAACTCAATTTCTACAATAATACCTTCGAATGCATTAATAAATAAGGGAACCTAAGGATAGTGAAGGTATTGCAAAGGTGTTTTCTATTAGATGGATTTCAACCTTGTATCTAAATAAGTTCTTTAGGAAGAATTGCCAATTGTGTGCAACCCGTGTATTGAATAGAATTGATAACGAAGTTCCCAAGTTGGAGGACTATAGAGTCTTGCAAGAATTTTGGGATGTGTTTCTTGATGAGGTGCCAAGACTTCCTTTGAAGATGGCCATTGATTTCACAATTGATCTTGTACTAGGAGTTGCACCAGTTCCTAAGACACCGTACATAATGAGTACACCAAAACTTGTAGATATGAAAACGAAATTGCATGAGTTTTTAAAAAATAAGTACATCAGGAGAAGTGTGTCTCCATGGGGAGCACCGATGTTATTAGTGAAAAATAAAGATGAAACATTTAGGCTCTGTATTGATTACAAGCAACTAAATAAAGTTACAATAAAGATTAAGTATACTTTACTTCGAATTGATGATCTCTTTGATCAAATGAGACCGGGAAAAATATTTTCAAATATTGACTTGAGGTTTGGTTACCATCAAATCAGAATAAAAGAAGAAGGAATCCACAAGACAATCTTTAGAACAAGGTATTACAAGAATAAAGAGGGACACAAAGAACGTTTGAGAATGGTTTTGCAAGTTCCAAGGGAGCATAAGTTGTATGCAAATCTAAGCAAGTATTATTTTTATCAAAAACAAATTCCTTATTTGGGTCAAATTATTTCAAAGAAAGGAATAGTAGTGGATCCATAAAAGATTGAGAAAATTATGAATTGGTTGATTCCAAAGGCTGTGGAAAATGTGAGATATTTTATGGGTCTTGTTGGTTACTAGAAGTTGATCATTGAGAGATTCTCCAAGGTTGCACACCCTATCACTTCCTTGAAAAAGAAGGGAACAACATTCAAGTGGACACATAAATGTGAAAAAAAATTCTACTTGTTGAAGAAGCTTCTCATAAGTGCTTCAATTTTAAAATTGGAAAACCCCAAAAAACATTGTGTGGTGTGTATGGATGCTTGTAAACATTGAATTAGAGAATTTATTATGTGAGAAAATCATGTGGTATGTTATGATTCAAGAAAACTAAAGGAACCCAAAAATAATTATGCTACCCATAATTTAGAGCTTGCTGACATAACGCATGCTTTGAAAATGTGGAGGCACTATTTGATGGGTAGGAAATTTGAGCTTAAGATAGACTACTCGGGTCTAAAATATTTGTTTGAGAAACCAACACTAAATACAAGACATGCTAGATGTCTGGAATTTTTATATGAGTTTGATTTTGAAATCAAACACATAAAAGGGGAAATAAAATAAAGTGGATAATACACTTAACATAAAAATGGATGCAATGTATGTGTCATACATTAGCATTTTACAATTAGATTTAAGGCAGATGTTAGCATTTTCCAATTATATTTAAGGTAGAGGATTGTTGATTGTCTTGTTAAACATGAGCATTATATGCAAATAAATGATAAATTACAACATAATTTAGAGAAGAGGTATGGAGGTTATCATTTGGATGATGACGAACTTCTTACTTATAAAAATAAATTGTATATTCCTAATGTTATTCTTTCAAGACACTTTTTCTATATGGACAAGGACAAATATCTCCAGTCCAAATGATTTGGATCTATAACAAAACTCAATAGAATATATACACTTTCCTAGATTAATCAAAGTAAAAAAGCACAACAGATTAGTCACCTTACAACTATGGTAGTTTCTCCTTGTTTGATGTGATCTTGAATATCTAGCTGCAAAACAACATAGACAAACAAGTGGAAACACAAGTGAAATAAATATGTAATATTAATTAATCTAAACAAGTGGTCAAGGAAACAAGTTCTAAAGATCTAAACGTGCAATAAATTTTTACGAAAAGAGTATGCAATACTATATTATGAAGCAAATAGAAGGTGATATTACAACCATTTATTAGAATTTGATCATTCAAGCTAGCATTATGTTAGGATCTTTAACTGAGAGAATAACAAGTACAACAATCAAACACAAGAGACAATGAACACAATGTTTTTCCTCGGTGAAACCATAAATGGAGAAAACCCCGCAACTTCCTTAGAGATAGAATCAGCACCAAAGTAAAACCCAAAACAGTAAGATGATTTCCTGACAGCAGTAGCCTCTTCCTTTCTAGCCCCAACAACTTCTTCTCCCTTAGTTATGCGCTACAACTGAGTGTGAGTGAGTGTGTGATAAATAAAGAGACTCACTCTCTATTTATACTAATTCTCGACTTCACAATAACTCACTAGGGCCGAATACACTAGGAGAGTCTAATAACCTGAGTGCCCTGGAACTACAGGGACTTTAACCCTTGATCAATAGGAGGGTTACCCACCATGACTTGACATGACTTGTTTACATTATAGAACCTCCCGATTGGAATATCGGGGCATGACATGACTCAAACACTTCCTGAAATAAACATAGGGGTACAATACATAAGATATACAAGTGAATACATTCCAAAGTTACAATTACATCAACACTCCCTCTTAACTAGGAAGGTATTCTCTCGACACAAACTATCAGCACAATTCTTATTCTCTATATCATTTGGATCATCATTGAGTCCTCGTCATCTTCATCTTCAAGTTATATTCATATTCAAGTCATCTTCATCTTGATTTGGATCATCACTCGATCTGGATCATCTCTGCTGGATCATCATCACTGGATCCAGATCATCACTCGATCTGGATCATCTCTGCTGGATCAACATCACTGGATCTCGATCATCACTCGATCTGGATCGTCAGTGGGTCATGATTACTGGTGTTATCTCATGATTATTCTCGTCATAGGAAGTTATACAGAGCCAGCCCCTTTTCATGCTGGTTGTAGGCCTAGCCTCCATGTAGGTATTCTTCAGCGCTTATATCTGACCCTAAGTCAGAATGGCCAAGCCAGCACTTACATCTGAACATGAGAGGAACACATCCAACACTGTGTCAGAAAGGCACACCCAACACTCACATCTGACCATGCGAGAACACATCCCACAACCCTGTCAGAAAGGCCCAGCACTCACATTCCAATCATGTGGGAACACATCCCACAACCCTATCAAAAAGGCTCAACACTTATATCTATCCATACGGGAACACATCCTGCAACCATGCTAGAAAGGATATGCACTTACATCTAGCCATGCAGGAACACATCATGCAACCATGCTAGAAGGGCTCTGCACTTACATCTATCCATGTGGGAACACATCCAGCAACCATGCTAGAAGGGCTCTGCACTTATATCTAGCCATGCGGGAACACATCCTGCAACCATGCTAGAAGGGCTATGCACTTACATCTAGCCATGCATGAACACATCCTACAACCATGATAGAAGGGCTCTACACTTACATCTATCCATGCGGTAACACATCCTCCAACCATGCTAGAATGGCTCTCAACCCCAGGTTGAGGATTCCTGGTAACTAACCAGGTGCCTCCATTCTCCCAGAGAATGGCATCAGCCCTTATATCTGATCAAGTGGGAACACATCCCTCAATCACATCAGAATGGCCCTGCACTTATATCTGGTCATGTGGGAACACATCCCTCAATCACATCAAAATGACCCTTAGCCCTAGACTAAGTATTCATGGTAACTGACCAGGTTCCTCCATTCCAAGAATGGCATTCAATGCTTATATCTAATCATGTAGGAACCAATCCTACAGTCACAACAAAATGGCTCAGCACTCATATCTAACATGGAATGAACCAATCCTCTCACCATGACAAAATGGCTCAGCCCTTACATCTGACCATGGAAGAAACCAATCCTCTCACTATGTCAAAATGGCTCATGGACTCATCACTTCCCCTTGGAAGGAACCTTGATTTGGAGAAAACCAAGCTTCTCCCTGAAGTACTCAAACTTCACTCTAGCTAATGGCTTCGTCAACACATCAAATATTTTTTCGTTCATCACAACATACTGGAGCTTCACTGCTCCTCTTTGCACCATATCCCTGATATAGTGATACTTGATCTTGATATGCTTCGACTTGTCATGGAACGCCAGGTTCTTCGACAACTTCACACAAATCTGGTTGTCACAATATATACAAGTAGCATCTAACTGGAGATCAAATAAATCAAATAGTAGCTTCCTCAGCCATACTGCCTCACAACTAGATGAACAGGCTGCAACATACTCTGCTTCAGCTATACTCAATGCCACAGAGGATTGCTTCCTGCTAAACCAAGAGATCACACCTGATCCCATACTGAAGCAACACCCTGAAGTGCTCTTCCTATCGATGAAACTACCTGCCCAATCTGAATCAACATAACCCTCCAGGTTAATCTTCTAAATTTCCTCATACTTGAGCCCATAATCAACTGTACCCTTCAGGTACCTCAGAATATGCTTTGCAGCAATTAAGTGAACATGTCTCAGATTTGTCAAGAACTAGCTCAAGGTGTTCACAGCAAAGCAAATGTCTGGTCTTGTGTTCATCATGTACATCAAGGACCCAATCATTTGACGATACATTGTAGCATCAATCGCTTCTGATGAAACATCACTCAATAGCTTTAGGTTTGATGCCATAGGTGTGGTCATGGACTTGCATTCCATCATCCTGAATCTCTTCAGGATATCTACTGTATATTTCCCTTGTCCCAGGGAAATTCCATCTGCATTTTGCCACACCTCCATGCCTAGAAAATAATGCATCATACCCAAGTCCTTCATTTCGAACTTGAAACTAAGATTCCTCTTTGTATTGGAAATCAACCCATCCATACCTATTACAAACAGATCATCTACATATAGTAGGAGCATCACTGGGTTGCCATCTTCAACCTTGTAGTAAAGGTTGGAATCTGCTTTACTCTTGGTAAAGCCCAAACTAGATAGAAAACTGTCAATTCTGTCGTACCATGTCCTGGGTGCCTGTTTAAAACCGTGCAGGGCTTTCTTCAATCTACACTATGTCATGTGTCTCAAAACCGAGTGGCTGCTCCACATACACTTCCTCTTCCACTACACCATTCAAGAAAGCAATTTTGACATCCATTTGGTGTATCTTCGATTTCATCACTACAACCAGATAAAGTACTGATATGATGGAAGTGTATCTGGCTACAGGTGCAAAATTTTCTTCATAATCTATTCCTTTTTTCTGAGAGAAGCCACGAGCAACAAATCTTGCTTTATATTTTTCTATGCTATCGTCTGCAGCATGCTTGATATTGTAGATCCATTTGGAAGTTACAACTGACTTCCCTTCTGGTCTTGGGACAACATCCCAAATATCATTCTTTATGATCGATTGATACTCTTTGATCATAGCATCCTTCCATTCTCTACTTTCTACCGCTTCTTCATAATTGGAAGGTTCTTTATCAACGAAATCACATAATAAGGCTACATAACTAGAGCAGGACCTGGATCTCTTTCTTTCTCTATGATTCTCTTATGGAGCCCCGTATCTTTGCGCACCTTGGATAGCTTCTCGTACCCAAGCAGGTTTCCTCTTATGGGGATTCTTCTCTTGAGGTGGATCTACAGGTTCTTGAGGTTCTTCTATTTCCCGATCTTCTTCTTGATATTCTTCATTCATGGTTGTGTCATGAATTCTGGGTGCTTCTATTTCTTCAATATCTTCAGCAGGTCTCTTTCTGGATTTTTTTTAAGATGAGTCTTCGTCAAAGGTTACATCCTACTGATATCAATATTTTTGAATCCTAGGAAGTATATTCTGTAAGCCTTCAAGCTTTCAGAGTATCCCACAAATATACCCTTCTTTCCTGAAGGATCTAACTTTGTCCTCTTTTCTTTTGGAATGTGTATGTACACTGGACAGCCGAATATTCTTAGATGGATGACTTATGGTTTCTTGCTGAAAAGACTTCTTTAGGTGTCTTGTTCTCGAGTACTTTGTGTGGAGTACGGTTCTGTACATACACTGTTGTTCTGGTCACTTCTAACCATAGATGCATGGGAATATCTTGATCATGAAGCATAGCCCTTGCAGCTTCCATCATCATTCTATTCTTCCTTTCTGCAACCCCATTATGTTGTGGATTATATGGAGTATTTAACTCCCTCTTAATCCCTGAATCTTTGCATAATGCTTTGAATTCATTTGAAGTGAATTCTCCACCATTATATGATTGAAAGTTCTTGATCTTGTTTTCAGTGTGGTTCTCGATCAAGGCTTTGAATTCCTTGAACTCGTTGAATACTTTGTCTTTATTCTTCATGAAGTATATCCATGTCTTCCTAGAAAAATCATCAATAAAATAAACATAGTATGCATACCCGCTTAATGAACTTGATGACATTGGACCACATACATCAGAGTGAATGATCTCCAATATTCCTTTTACCTTGCTCTCGCTTACATGGAAATTTCGTCTTTGTGTTCTTTCCTTTCGCACATCCTTCGCAAACTCCATCATGTTTTGCTTGAATTTTTGGAGGACCTTCAACAACTTTTCTTGCAAGTGGTAGTGCTTTGTAGTGCACATGTGCAAGCCTATTATGCCAAAGTTCATTTGGCTCTACTATGTCATGGAATAAAGCTTGTTCTGAATGGCCCTTCAATTTCTATAGACCTCCCTCTTGTTCCCCAATCACTATTACATCATCAAAAGTCTTTCCCTTTGGCCACATGAGAGCTTGGCCATCTACAAATGCAACCCTCATTCCTTTTGCATCTAATGCAGATATGTAGAGGAGGTTCTTCTTTAGTCCTGGTACAAACAATACATCTTGCATCTTCATAGACTTTCCTAAGTCTAGCTTATAGGAGGATTCCCCACTACCTTTTATTGGATACTGGTAGTCATCCCCGAGTTTCACCTTGTGAGGTGAGTCATGTTAAGATAGTTTCACAAAGGATTCTTTGAATATCATCATATGTTTGGAAGCGCCACTGTCTATAAGCCAATATTTGCTTCCATGTGAGATAATTCCTGTGAGGGCTAAGATCAGCACATATTCTTCATCACTTGAGGAATCATCACTTTCATGTTTGATTCTCTTTGTAGAAGGTTCATCATCCTATGCAGCAATAGATCTTGCATCTTCATAGACTTTCCTGAGTCTAGCTTATAGGAGGATTCCCCGCTAACTTTTATTGGATACTGGTAGTCATCCCCAAGTTTCACCTTGTGAGGTGAGTCATGTTAAGATAGTTTCACAAAGGATTCTTTGAATATCATCATATGTTTGGAAGCGCCACTGTCTATAAGCCAATATTTGCTTCCATGTGAGATAATTCCTGTGAGAGCTGAGATCAGCACATATTCTTCATCACTTGAGGAATCATCACTTTCATGTCTGATTCTCTTTGTAGAAGGTTCATCATCCTATGCAGCATGAGCATGATGTCTTCTCTTGTTTCCCTTCTTCTTATGGGAGTTAATATCGTTTCTAGGAATGTAGTAGGGATTTCTCCTTGCTATAGGGGCAGGAATGGCTCCCTTCCATCTATAGGATGGAAGGGTAGGTTCCTGTGTGGAAATGCTGAAAAGAAAAGCTGAAATGAAACTAGATAGAAATGAAAGCAAATATGGACAAGAGACCCTCTTCAAACAAGGTTAGGGCTTTTCTCCGAGAACCTGCAAACAACTATTAGAGACAATAAACCTGCAAAAATATGTTAGAAATAAACCTGCAAGAAGAATGTAAAAACATGCAAACAAGCTATGGGTTAAACAAAAGAAAATAAATGAAACAAAACACACAATTATACCTCTTCTTTGGTGCAATGGGCCACCATGCCCTTGTTGGAGGAAGCACCTCTCTATCTCACTCAACAATGGAGGAGCTATGGCTCAATTGGGAAGATGAATGGAAGAGAGGGGGATGTGGGTGGCTTGAGAGTCAAAGGGTCTCAAGGCATCCACAAGAAGCATAACAGTATGCAAGGGAAGAGTTGTTTGAGAGTGACTCCCACCCCTCCTTTTATAGCTTTCTTGGGGACTTTTAGGGTTTTAAGCCCTTAGTCAGGGCTTTAGCCCCTTTTTTGGGATTTTAGCCCCTTCTGCCATAACTTTAGCTCCTTATAGGGATTTTAGGCTCCCTTGAGGAGTTTTAGCCCCTTTTTGGTGGATTTAGCCCCTAGGAGAGTTATTTAGGCTCCTTTTTGGGGTTTTTAAGCCCTTTTACTCATTTTTAAGCCTTTTTGAGGGTGTGGGGGTGTTATGAAGGTCGTGCATGGGTGTCCTTGGGTGGTGTAGGCCATGTTGAGCTGAGTGGGGTATTTTTTGGGTTAACATATTTCCCCCTGATGTGTGAGGGAAGGAGCTCATCGTATGGCCAACGAACATCATAGGATTTGCTGTGGAGAGGTGGTGCTTTTGGGGTTGGGGCATGGTGGCTTTTGGTTTTTGTATTAATATGGTTCCCATCAATGGGTGAGATACAAATAATGTGTGACACATATATGGACGAGGAGGGAATCCCCATGCTTGTGACAATGTCAAAAGAATAATGTGATCTATGCTCTAGAATACAAGATCCAATCATATACAATTGATGATACAATAATGGTTGCCTCAATTAGAGGCTGAATACAATATTGATATGAAGAACTACTACATTGGACCCATGGCATTCTCATGGAATGCTATATCTTAATGACTAATAGCCTACTGGATCTGGAATGGTAAATAGCTGTATGGATTCACTGATTGAGAATCAGAGTCTTTGTGGTACAAGTATGCTGCATCAATCATAAATCTATATAGAAGCACTGGTGGGGCTTCTGAACACTGTCTCCAATGCAACCTTGAAATCACAAGGGACATAAATTGTTTAGGTCCCTTGAATAGACTTATCAATGTGCTAGAGTCAAGTGACATCCAGGGTCTTCGACCAAATACTGCACGGACCAAACCCTGTACGAATATCAATGGTTCAATGATGTAGTTGGAGTCGAGCATGTGAGAAACAACCATCCTGAGAGGCACTAAGGACTCCTCTCAAGTGGTCCAAGGAACTCATCAATGATGTTAATGAAACCAAGTTATAGGGACCTCTAGGTCTATCCTCTGGAATATGTGTGTTGTCGTCGACAGAGGGAGACATGCCCCTAGTCAAGGAAATGATGTTTCCTTGACTAGAGGTGCAAGGGAGATAACCGAAAGGTGTGAGACAATCTACAAACTGACTCATTGAGTGGGGGGGGAGGGGGAGGGAAAGAAGAACAGGGGCAGGGGGAGTGTGGTAGACTCAAAATTCCTTTGTTTAGAGTATGACGGCAGGCTGAACCAGGAAGCAAATGAAACCGACTCATGGGAATGGGATCATAGCTATAATATCAGGAATGTCATTGCAGATGGGAAATACTTGGGGGAGGTGGACACTTTTGATATTGATGGATTCCAAGGAAGACACATTGCTGAGTACTCTGAACAAAGGCGACCCAAAGGGGAAATGCAGCGAAACTATTTTTTGTGAGGTGGTGTCTAGGGACACCATTGTGGTATGATCTCGTGGATTTTTGGCAAGCCCGAGAAAGTAAATGCTCGATGATGCTTTCAATTTTAGAGAGTCTAAAAGCATGAAGAAGACTCCAGTGGGGGCTCTTTTTAATTGGTAGTATCCTATGCCCGAAAATGGATAAAAGTATACATAGGAGAGCTCGCCCATCCTGTAGGGGATGAGAGACTTCTTTACCATTGGTAGTCTAATCAGGCCAAAAAAGGTTAAACCTATACTGACTAGACAGTCATTCAGATACTTTTACGAGCATAAACGAAACCAAGTTTGCTCAGTAATCTTTTCTTGATGAGAAGGCTGGAAAAGAACTTAGCAACAACCCATGGTGAGATTTTTCATAAATTGTGGCCCTTCTGCCTGAGAAAGCATAAAAGTATGCAGAGGGGAGCGTTCTTGGCTTGAATACGCCAAGGTGGTCCTTCTCATTTGATGGTCTACATGGTCCACAAAAGGAAGAAGCTGCGCTCGGATATCTTTTCATTGTTTTTAAGAGTCAGAAAAGAGCTTAAACGAAACTCCAATATGGTCAATCGATTGCGGTGGCACAGGCGAAGCCCCATGTCGGGACGGTGGACAGTGGTCCAAAGTTCATCTGCACAGTATGGACAGAGAAGAAGGCTCTCAAACATACCAATACATGCGCGGGATAGATCACGACAGAGACTCGTGAGTCGGTGCGGAAGAGGCATGCAAACCGAGGTGGCTCTTGGACAGAGGTCAGGAGAGCTATGTGTGAGTTGCAGTGGACAGAATTGACTATATGTGATGTGAGTGCAAGTCCAGGGGCACTTATATGCCAAATACATGCAAGAAAAATAAATCATTTTGTGGACAATGGTCCATAGATCCGCATAAGGTGCAGTGGATGAAGTAGACAACTATGTGTTAAAATACAAAATAAGAAGAAAAATGGTGACCCTTAACGGGAGGTGGCCTTACAACCTGCATGAGTAGCGGTAGGAAATAGTGATACAAGTACAGGTCTACAGACACTTGCATCATCATATTGTGGCTTGTAAATCGAGGTGACTTCTGGGAAATGGTGCCAAAATTTATTTGTTAAACATGAGACTATGGTCTCATAAGAAGATGTAAATTTGAGCCTATAGGTGTGAGAGGTGTCTCGAACTGGTTCCGGGTGACTTTGGATTAGCAGCTGATGGTGCTGCCCCTGACTTGTGGTAAAAAATGTTGAAAACAAGAAAATAAAATGAAGCGACTCATTGGTGATGTTAAGCATAAAATCTCTTAAGGTAGAGCCCATTGCGGGGGTTCTCCAAGAGTTGTCCATCAGAGTCAATAAGGGTGTATGCCCCTTTTCTGAGGCAACATTGGATGACGTATGAGCCATACCACATTGACTCAAAATTTCCTTTTCCCAACTTTTCGTTGGGTTGGTCATAGACTAGAACCATATCGCCTTCGCTGAAGGTGCGAGGGTGGACATGGGAGTCATAATGGACCTTTGACCGTGCTTTTGCTACTTCAATGGCTTAGAGGGAAGCTTGACAGTCTTCTATGGTTTGCTTGAGTTGGAGGAGTCATTCTTCTAAAGGCAAAGTGTTAGGGAGAAGTTCTACTATAAGGCGGAGGGCCAAGATTTTGCACTGTATAGGGAGTACTAATTCAACGCCATGTACTAGGTGGAAAGGAGTGAAACCGGTTGCGGTTTTTGTGGATGTGCAATAAGCCCATAGGATAGAGAATAACATGTGATGCCAGTTGGTTTTATGGTTTCCTACCATCCTTTGGAGAATTGTTTTGATGATTTTGTTGACTGCTTCAACTTGGCCATTTCCCTGGGGTTAGTAGGAAGATGAGTACTGGTGTTTGAATTTCAACATGGTTGATAGTTCAGCCCATATGGCATCTTGAAAGTGTGCTCAATGGTTTGAGACTAATTATTTAGGAACACCAAATCGTGAAATAAAATGGTTAAAGAAGAAGCGTGCTGTTGTTTCAGCTTTGCAATCAAATGTGGGCATGGCCTCGGCCCACTTAGTGAAGTAATCGACTGCCATAATGATGTATTTATGACCATTAGTTGAGACGGGGTTGATTGTCATGAAGTCAATTTCCCATTTACAAAAGGGCTCGACTGTGACTAGGGGGTGTAATGGTGCAGGGGGGTTCTTTCCTTTGGGGAAAAGAGCTAAGAGCTGTAGCAATGCTTGACTGCCTATATGCAATCAACGAAGATGGAGGGCCAGAAATAGCCAGCGCATAGAATATTCTGAACGGTTTCCAGGCCTGAAAGGTGGCCACCACATGCTCCACTATGATATTTGTTGAGGATGGTCTCGGCCTCGTCACAAGTGAGGCAATGATGTAGGATGGTATCAATGCCTCAATGATACATGACATCTCCAATCAGCAAGTGGCGAATAGCTTGATGTAGGATGCATTGCCTATCCTCACAGTTTAAGTGTGCTGTGAATTTTTGTGTTCGTAAACAGAGAAGGATGTCCCCATACCATGGGTCTTCCGTGGATATGATGAATAGGAAGTCATCAAGGAGATCATCCTTGGGGGGTGATGACACGGTTAATGGGGGTAGATTGGTCATGAGCGTGGCCAGTGCGAGTGCCTTTGTGCTTTTTGGGGACACAAACTCTAGGTCGAACTCCTGTAGGATGACTACCCACTTAGCTACAACCTTGTAGAAGGCAATGGCTTAAGAGGTACCGCATTGGGTTTGAATCATCCACTACATGAGTATGGTTTGTGATGATGTAGTGACACAACTTTTGAGCCGAGAAGATGTTGGAGAGGGCCAATTTCTCCTCGGGTGAATACTGTAGTGGGGGTCCTGTTAGCTTCTGACTGACGTAGTAAATCATGTGTTCATGGTGAGCATCATCTTCTTGGACCAAGACTTTGGCGATGGCGTTTTTCGAGGCCGACATATAGAGAATGAAGTCTCGAGTTAAGTCTGGTGCTGAGAGTAATGGTGCAGAAGCTAAGGCTTGTTTGAGTGCGTCAAATGATTCTTGTGCTTGCTGATCCCAAACAAAGGGTATTTTTGTGTGGAGTAGGCGAATGAATCCATAAGCTTTTGTTGCATACTCTGGTACAAAGCAGCGAAGGAAGTTGGCTTTGCCTTGGAGGCTTTGTAGTTGGTGCCAAGTGTTTGGGGAGGGAAAATCAAGGATAGCCTGAAATTTGAGGGGATCTACCTTTATTCCTTTGTGGGACACGATGAATCCAAGTAGACAGCCTGTTGGGACACAAAAAATGCACTTGAGGGGATTTAGGAAAATTTTGTACTTGCGGCAACATAAAAAGACTTGTCGCAAGTCATCTATCTGTTGTGCTTGTTTTGGTGATTGAGCGGTAAGGTCATCCAGGTAGACCAAGATGATGTTATTTAGGTCATGGAAACAATATGTCATGGCGCGTTGGAAGGTGGCTCCAACATTTTTTAGGCCAAAGGGCATGAATCGATACATGAATGTGCCCCACGAGGTTGTGAATGTCGTCTTATAATGGTCTTCTTTCTGGATTTGGATTTGGTTATAGCCAGAAAATCCGTCCATGAAGGAAAAGGCCTCATGACCAGCGCATGCATCGATAATTTGATCGATGAAGGGTGTTGGGAAGTTTTCTTTGGGACACACCCCATTAAGATCATGAAAGTCTGTGTAAATGCATATGGTACCCTGTTTTTAATTCACAGGAATAGGATTAGAAACACAAGTGGTGTAGGCAATGGGGTAGATGAAGCCGACTGTGTGCAACTTCTCTATCTCAGCTTTCACCGCAGCCACTTTGGAAGGGTGAATTGGTTGCTGCTTTTGGCGTACTGGGGCCACATCAGGCCATGTGTCGATGTTGTGTTCCATGATGGATGGATCTAGGCTAGGCATTTCTGTGTAATACCAAGCGAATATGTCACAGAATTATTAGACGAGAGCTTTGTAGGCATCCACCTCTTTCGAGGAGCAAGATGCCCCCAGCATGATTTCTTCAACAATCTCAGGATTGGTTGAGATGTTGATTTTGACGATGGGTGAGATGTTGCCCATGTTCCCTTCTTCGAAGGCGTCTAGTGCCAGGATGGGGTTCTTGAACCAGTCGAATTTCCCATGGATGAAATATTTGGTTTCCATGAAAAACTGGTCAGAATGCGACACAAGTTCTTCGTGGAGGAAGAAAGAGTGATGGTTCATGTCGTCCCATGGGTATTCCAAGGCGGTTAAAGCTTCAAGTATCTCCTCATCATTGCAGAAGCAACAAAGAGACAGGTCTGATGGACCATCATTGGAGGTGGAGATAAGAGGGTCAGTTGAAATGGACATCATGTACATGGACATGGTGTCTGAAGAAGGCGGTGGGAGGTGAAATTATTCGATCAAGGTGATCTCAGTCTCAAGGGATGTTGATGGAGGTCAGTGGAATCCATTCAAAATTCAGTCAAGTCTTAGAAATAGTGAGAGTAATGTCCATACAAACCACAGAGGGCACAAGCATGGTTTGTTCTTAGTGACTTGTTTCTGACTATTGGCATGGTTGGGAGTTCAACCACGGGGAGGTTTTCGATTGTGTCCATGGAATCCAAATACTCATGGATTACTGGAATTTCGGGGTAATTCTGAGTTGGGTGGCCCTATTGTTTGTAGATAGCACAAGGCAAGATCTACTAAGGTTCTGTGGCATCTTTGGCATTCTTTCCCTTGGCCCTTTTCGGGTGGGGTAGTGCAGGTGTGGGTACGGTGGTTGGATTTTGTGAGCCTGGTGGAGGGTGAGACTCGATCGCAATGGGTTGCACCGAGGTTAAAACAACCTAGGTCATTGGTGGTTGAGCTGGTGGATCAAGATACCACACCAGAATTCCCAATGTAAAGTTAGGTAGGCTCAAGGTGGCCATTACCGTCTTGCTCATGACACCGGGCAGAGGAAAGACGAAGGGAATCATATGGACTGGAGATGAGCCTAGATAACTCCTTGATGGTTGTATGTGGGGCTGAGGTTGTGGTTGTGGTTGTGTGTAATGCTGCTACTATGGGTGATGTTGTGGCTTCTATTGGTGTTGTGGCTGCAGACGGTGTTGTGGTTGGGGTTGGGGCTGCGGCTGCGCTTGTTGTTTGGGTGCAGCAGTGTTGGATGAGACCCTGCACAAGTCCACAGTCTCTGTTGGGGCTCCGACCCTAAGGGTCCTTAGTTTTGGTAACTCCGCAGTTTTTGTGGAAGTGTAAGCGGAGTTATGGCCTAAAATAGTCTTAGGGGTGTCGCGGGTGGGTCAAAACCCCTTTTTGTAATTAACCCTTGGGTTAAATCCATGGTTAGGGTTTTGGGCGCCCATGGTGTAAATCCATGGTTTTGTAACAGTGCGCTATATAAATAGGCACTTACATAAAGAAGTAGGGTTAGGTATTTAATGATTATCTTATGAAGCTAATGTAATGCGAAGATAAGAGATTGTATAAGGGTTTTTGTAATAAGGTTAAGTCCCAGCTGTGTGCGTGGACGACCTCTGCAGCTGTGTGCGCAGAGGGGTTTTTTGGTGAAAAGGAAGATCTACAGCTGTGTGCGCAGAGGCCTACTACTGTGTGCGCGGCTTTGAGAACTGAAAGGATTTGCAGCTGAGTGCGCAGATCAGAACTGTCGTTTTAGTTGTAAAGAGTTGAATAAAACACAGTTCTGTGGATGTAACCCCTACACTGGGGGTGAAACACATTACATCTGGTGTTGTGGTTCATTTGTGTTGATTTGTTATTATATTTTATGCACTGCTAAGTAAATAACTGATAAAGTAAGATTGTTGTTAATAACTAGCTTCGCTGTGAATTCCCAGATAAGGGCTGTGCAAGTAACTGTTTGTTTATCTAACCGCGAAGCTACATAATTGATAATACAAGCATTGTGTTACGTGATTATTAATAGTTAAAGACTAAAGGTACAGTAAGATTCTCTCTTCTGCTTGCAGAAACCTGATTCTGTGGCACCCCATAGCTATTTCGGGTGAGACTGTAGCATGTTCGCAGGCTGCTGCCGAAAGGGCCAACACTGTGGGTCTTTTGTTGGTGTGAAGTTAAAGGTAAAACTTGGGTCTACCCATTTAGCCCAATAAATTGGTTCCGTTGCCGGTTGAACTCAGTATCTGTTGAAGAGGGATCTACGTCGTACCTCGAGGGCTATGTTTTGGCGACCCTCTGTAAAATAAATTGGTGATTGGATCAAAGCAACCTATTTGAAGTTTGCAGAATAGGAAAATAAAGATCCCCGTCGTAGCACGGAACAATTTTTTCAAAGGTACGTCTTTTCTGATGTTCATGAAATTTTCTTTGGTACTATACACATAGAGTTGCACCAGTGGTTATCCAGGTTAATAGAAACGAGGACAAACTTCCAAGAAAACCAGTTTCCTCCCTGGACCCCCGCAAGAATTGCTATCTTGAAAAGAGTGAACAACGTGATCTCGCGAGCCGTGGATTTCTAGACTACGCGAACTCTCGAAGCATTTGTGACGGAGTTCGCCATCGACACAAGTACCTCCTTTAGCGAAGCTGAACGACAATTTTTCAAAGAACCAAGGGGTAAGTACTTGAACCTATTTAGTTTGAATATTAAAATACTATTGGCTGAAAAAGGAATCTTGCTTATAGAATCAGATTGTTAGATCTAGTATTGCTAACCTATGATTGGAAGTGACTGGGACTTCGACGAGCAAAGTGGTTTGCTGCGAAGCGGCAAAAGATATAAGAGATATCTCGGCTCCTCTACTGAATATACCCCTTTAAGCTCTGAATCCACCGAGGCCCCATCTGTTAGAAACCCTCCGATAACCCCACAGCAGAGACCTATTATCCCCAAGAACCTGTCGTAGTCTGAAAGTAACCCTAGCCTGAGTATCCCTGTCGTAGGTCAGTCTTCCCCAGCTAGTTCAAACCCTTCCTCCCCCCCTAGATCCCAGATGGCCCATGTTCATGATGACATCAAACTACCAGTTTTTAAAGGAACTGGGTCAGAAGATCCAGAACAGTTCTAGTTTCTATGCGAAGCTGTGTGGACCGCGATGAACATTATGGACATAGATGTTCAATGAGTGCAACTGATCACTTCTTTCAGAGATCGAGCCCTAACTTGGTTTATGAAGTTTGCTAGCATGCAGAATCCTGTCTTGGCTGACATCAAAGCAACACTGATCTGAGAATTTAAGAAACCTAAATCAGAGTCGCAGTGCATCACTGATTTAAAAGAGATTCAGTAGCGGCGAGGTGAATCTGTGTGGGACTTTGATCAGAGATTCAAAGTTCTGCTTGACCAAGTTAGCTTCATGATTGGACCAGCACAACATAAGGAGTGGTTTATTTCAGCATTAGTACCTCACATCAGAGCTCCACTCATGCAACAGAAGGTTGTTGATCAGCAAGAGGCCTTAGAGATTGCCATAAAGCTTGAAACTGCACCTGTCAAAGATAATTCTGGCATAGCTCAAATTCAAGTGCGGCTCGTGGAGATGGATTTAAAGCTTCGCGACATGAAAAAATGGAAATCCACCCATGAAGAGGTATGGTGTATACGTTGTCGAACAGAAGGCCACGACAAGGACCAGTGTCCGGCGCTGAGAAACTATTTGAATACTGGCACACCAAACCCGCTGAATCCTAGTGTTCTGTACTGTGAGATCTATCAAACTACTAGCCAGCATCAACCGAAAGACTACTATATGTTTCAAAGGTATGTTCAAGTCCTGAAGAACCCTTACTGTAAATTCTGTAAGTCAGTAGGCCACAATGAAGATGAATGTCGCAGCTTCGACCTTATGAGGGAGCGGACCTACGACACTTATAGGATCTACCCGGATGCACAAGGCAATGATGGATATGGTTACTGAGGTGGTCGAGGTAGTTTTAGAGGCCATGGTCGTGGTATGCCTAGAGGAGGTCGAGGTCAAGTTATTTTCTATAACTGCAATTAGGCAAGAAATCTAGCTCGAGACTGTAAAAACCCAACCATGACATGCCGATACTGCAGAGCAGTCGATCATGTTATCTATCAGTGTCCACAGTTGCTAGCTAAAATTCAAGAAAGGAACAGCAAACCTAGTCTGAGTGTCCAGTTGATTGCTGTCGAGCCACGACCAATCCCAGCTGTTAATGTGGTTACAAGAAGTGGAGCTATGACAGATGCGTAGTGTCCGACGAAGCAGCCTGACGAAGCTTGGGTTCACAATGCCATAGAGAAAACTCCAGCATTTGATGTTCAACGAGAAAAAGAAACTTTTTTGGAAGCCAGACAAGACTTTGCTGATCTAGATTTGCCCGCAGCAAACAAGCAACAGCAGCAGCTACAATCCCAGGAAGACTCACAAGGCCAAGTAAGTACTCTGTCATCGTTTTTACAGAGTTGCATCAAATTGTTAAGAAATCAAAATGCCTTAAATGAATTACAAAAATTTATTCAGTCTTGTGAACCTCAGCAAAGCCCTGGTAAGGAAAAAGCTGTCAGTAGAATTAGAAGGACTGGAAGAGAGATGAGACTACATGCTCAGATAGGAGAATATGACATGAAGGATATTATTTTAGATCTGGGTTTAGAAGTCAATATCTTAACTAAACAGACATGGGAACAAATGGGAAATCCCACCCTTGACTGGTCCCCTATCCAATCAACAGAGGATTTTGCCTTTAGAAAGATTCCCTAGAGTACCAATGGATATAGATGGAGTCAGCACTGTAGCATATTTTGAAGTTATTGAGATCATTGATGACAATAACCCCTATCCAGCTTTGCTAGGAATTGAGTGGGCAATAGATAGTGATGCGGTTATCAATCTTAAAAAGAGACAAATGACTTTTTAAGGGAAGGGATTGAGAGCTATACTACCATTGGATCCTTCTCAAGGAGAAAGATATACGGAGCTAGTTAGAGAGGAAGATCAGGATATTCTGGACCACATCTATAATATCACAGCTAAAGAACAAGATTATGTCGAGCCTAATGTCGAAGGTGTAATGGATTGGAAATGTGATAGCTCATGCATGTTTGACTCAGATGATGGTCTAGAGAATTGGCAGAATCGACTATACGAGCTACATGGCCATCGGTGCGCATGAAATACCAAATCTCTTAGATGCCTTAATGCACAGGCCAGAGATTTGCCTACATATGATGGGTTGACAGACCCAGGAAAATTTATTGCCCAGTTCTCAGAACAAATGCCAAAATCACAGAGAATGTAGACTCTGGAAGCAGCATTAAGACCTACAGCAGCAAGATGGTGGAATGGCCACAGGAAGTATATTCACAGTTGGGAAGCTTGCCAGAAATTTCTATGCCTCAAATTCATAGACCAATCTCAAGAGGTGCGAAGCAAGTTCAATGGGCAGAATAGTCCTCAGGAACATTTGAAGCAATCTTATGCAGCATGGGAACATGTACCTCATGAGGAATGGGTGCATAAGTTTGTGCACACTTTGGAACCTATAGAAAAAAACTGGTATACGAAGGTCGAGCTGTGACACGGTACTGTAAGTTGGGATGATCTTGTTGATAGTTTTATGCTTACATTTTCTATTAACGAAGTTTGTCCTGCTTTAGATGCAGCTGTTAGATTGATCTGTACTAAGATATTTGATGACCAAGAAATAGGGGAATACCAAACAGATTGGGAAGCACAAGAAGCTAATGCAGTTGAATGTTACAACCTCGCAATTGATGAGGATGATGATCCGCGTAACATTAACATTCCAGAGTCGAAAGGAAACTGCGAAGTACACGGACCAGTGGTCGAATTACCTGAAGTGACTCAACCTCTGAAGACGCAGACCATAAACATTGGGTTAGAGGAAAATCCCAAGTATGCTACAATTGGAGATTATTGGGATGATGAAATGGTGAGCAAAGTGACCCAGCTTCTCCACGAATATCAGGACCTATTTCTGACGAAGTTTTCCGATATGAAAGGTATCCTTGGTGATATAGGTGTAATAAAGATCCCTCTGAAACCTGATGCGAGGCCTATGAAACAGCGTCCCTATAGGCTAAACCCTAAGTATAAATAAAAAGTAAGACTAGAGCTTGATAAGATGCTTGTAGCAGGAATTATAGAGCCTGTCGAAGAGTCTGAATGGGTCAGTCAGATGGTAGTACAAGAAAAGAAGACTAAGGGTGAAAAACAAACCTGTGTTGATTTGAGGAAGTTGAATGATGCGTGTCTGCAAGATCCCTTTCCCACTCCTTTTATAGATGAAGTCCTCAACAATGTCGAAGGTCAAGAAGTCTACTCTTTTACTGATGGATTTTCAGGCTACCATTAGATCAGAATTGCTCCAGAAGACCGACATAAGACAACTTTTGCTACATAAATGGGATCCTTTTAGTATACAGTTATGCCCTTCGGATTGAAGAATGCACCTGCTATGTTTTCTCGAGTAGTCATTTGTGCATTTAAAGAATTTATACATAAATTCTTAGAAGTTTATTTTGATGATTGGACTATCTTTGGGTTACTAAAAGATCACATTGCTAGTTTAAGACTTATGCTGGATAAGTGTAGACATCACCAAATCTCCTTGAATTTGAAAAAGTGTATCTTTTGTGCACCCTTTGGAATTTTGCTAGGTCATATTGTTTGTAAGCAAGGATTGATGGTAGACCCTGCAAAGATAGCAATCATTGCAAATTTTCCTCCCCCGAAGTCTATTAAGCAACTTCGCACTACCCTTGGCCACATTGGATACTACAGGAAATTTATTAAAGGATATGCCTAGATCACAGCCCCGATGGAGAAACAGCTGAAGAAAGAGATTAAGTTTGAATGGACATCTGAATGTCAAGCCAGTTTGGACATTTTAAAAGAGAAGATGGTGACTGCCCCTATTTTAGTATTTCCTGATTGGAATAAGGAGTTTCATGTGCATGTCGATGCATCCTCCATCGCTCTGGGTATAGTATTGGCTCAGACAGGTGTAGGTAACATTGATCACCTTATTGCCTTTGCAAGTAGCAAACTGTCAACAGTAGAGAAGAACTATACCACGACAGAAAGGGAAGGTTTAGCCATGGTATATGCTTTGCAAAAGTTTTGACATTATCTGTTAGGTTTTCATTTTAAGATGTTCACTGACCACTCTGCTTTGAAATATTTGGTTAACAAACCTATGCTAGGTGGAAGGATATGTAGATGGCTCATCTTGTTTCAGGAGTGTGACTTTGAGATCATAGTTAAGCTAGGAAGAATTAACCTAGGACCTGACCATCTGTCGAGGCTTGAGTCAGGGGAAGAGCCCACTAGCCTGGATGAAGGTCTTCCTGACGCCAAGTTATGTACCATCCAGATGGTTGATGATTACTTTCAGGACATTGTTCAGTATTTGGCTACAGGATATGCACTGTCGGAGATGACAATGCAGCAGAAGAAGCAGTTGGTGGTTTGAGCTGCTGATTTTACTTTAATAGCAGGACAACTATACAAGATGGGACCAGATGAAATACTGCGCAGGTGCGTCCTCGAGCATGAAAAACCATTGATCTTGGCTGAAGCACACTCTGGAGTAGTAGGAGGTCATTATGCAGGGAAAGATACAGCGCAGAAGATGTTGGCAGCCGGCTTGTGGTGGCCTACACTTCATAAGGATGCTAGGGAGTACTGCCACAGTTGCGATATCTATCAAAGGAAAGGCAAACCATCCAGGAGGGATGAGATTCCCCTCATTTTGTAGGTAACTTTACAGGCCTTTGACAAATGGGCTATTGATTTTGTTGGACCCATAAATCCCCCTGCAAAGAAATCAGAAGCAAGGTATATTATTACAGCAACTGAATACCTTAGTCGTTGGGCTGAAGCTCAACCAATCAAGGATTGTAGCGCTGCTACAGCTGCGAAGTTCATCTTCGACAATATTTTAACAAGGTTTGGATGTCCTAGAATTCTTATGAGTGACCAAGGGTCACACTTTTTGAATAAAACTATTGAAGCATTGACTGAAGAGTTTCAGGTATATCACCAGAAGAGTATTGCATACCATCCTCAAGCAAATGGAACTGTGGAATCCTTCAATAAGATTCTTGAGCAGGCTCTGACCAAGGTTTGTATTATTAATAGAAATGATTGGGATCTCAGAATCCCGGCAGTATTATGGGCTTATAGAACCACTTGCAAGAAGTTGATAGGGCACACACCTTTTAGCCTGGTTTATGGGCAAGAAGCAGTTATGCCAATGGAGTATATTGTTCCTAGCCTCAGAATAGCTTCTTTCACAGAGATGGATGACCCAGATATGTTGAATAAAAGGCTAGCCCAGATAACAAAACTAGAAGAAGACAGATTCATTGCAGGGTTCCAGCAGCAAGTGCATAAGGCTAGAGAAAAAGCATGGCATGACAGGCATATCAAAAAGAAGCAATTCCAGAGTGGTGATCTTGTACTCTTGTATGAAAGCAAATTCATGAAGTTCCCCGGAAAGTTTAAGACCCATTGGAAAGGACCTTACATAGTTCAAAAAGTTAGTGATGGTGGTGCAGTCTAGTTAGCCAAATTAAACAGAGAAAATTTTCCTTCCATGGTGAACGAAAGTCGGTTGAAGAAGTACAGGGACAAACCGAGACCCTCTAATTAGAAATAATATAATAAAGAAGAGTCTAAGTACCAAGAACAGTTGAAAATGAGTACTAGACTATAATTAAGCTGTCAAAACTGTCAAAAGGTCACGGGTCACGTGTCACATGTAAAGTCGAAGGTCCTTAGCACGACGCAGCTAAAAGTTGAGTCGCAAATTAAAATTATGACTGCCTGGGAAGATCAAATGTGGCGGCACTGGCACGTGCTCTACACTGACCATCCTCAATGATGAGATTTTACGAAATCTAGTGGCGCATGTCTGATATCCACAACACTTGGGTGTGATCCGCTATCCATCATGACCCATTATCACAAATCCTGATCGCCAGAGTCCTTAAAAAGACATCCAACTCCCACAGTTTGCCGTCTATAGTTCTGCAGTTCAGACCATGTTGAATGACTGTAAAGCCCAGAAGCTGTTACGAGCGGTCAAAGAGAGAATTCTATAGAACCTTCTGAACAATCCGCCAGAGCAAACATGCCTGACCAAGGTACAAAGAAAGGAATAAGTTCGCTCTAAGAGATCCGAAGAAAGGCAGAAGTGCGCTCTACATCGCACAAAGAAAAGCCCCTGTCTGCATGGGAAAATTCTGCAACATCCCAAGCTGTAGCCTCCTAGGTTAGCAGAGCCAGGGTGGCTATTTGTATTATGCACCTTGACACGTAATTCTGAGGGGACCCGAAGTTGTGTATGGTCAAGTGTTCGGCAATTAGATTGAAAGAGGGGGTTGTTGACAGATTCAGAAGATTGTTACCAGCATAAAAAGTCCAAAGGAAGTGCAAAAACAACCAATGACCAGATGAATGGCTTCAGCACATTGCACACTACGCATCACCAGCAAGATTCTCCCACCAGAAAAGTCGCAGAGTGCCCCGGGACGGGCCACAAGTGAGTCTTAGGGGCCTGTTGGGGATCTGACCCTAAGGGTCCTTAGTTTTGGTAACTCCGTGGTTTTTGTGGAAGTGTAAGCAGATTTACGGCCTAAAATAGTCTTAGGGGTGTCGCGGGTGGGTCAAAACCCCATTTTGTAATTAACCCTTGGGTTAAATCTAGGGTTAGGGTTTTGGGCGCCCATGGTGTAAATCCATGGTTTTGTAACAGTGCGCTATATAAATAGGCACTTATGTAAAGAAGTAGGGTTAGGTCTTTAATGATTATCTTATGAAGCTAATATAATGCGAAGATAAGAGATTGTATAAGGTTTTTTGTAAGAAGGTTAAGTCCCAGCTGTGTGCATGGACGACCTCTGCAGTTGTGTGCGCAGAGGGTTTTTTTGGTGAAAAGGAAGATCTGCAGCTATGTACGTAGAGGCCTGCTGCTGTGTGCATGGCTTTGAGAACTGAAAGGATCTGCAGCTGAGTGCATAGATCAGAACTGTCGTTTTAGTTGTAAAGAGTTGAATAAAACGCAGTTCTGTGGACGTAACCCCTACACTGGGGGTGAACCACGTTACATCTAGTGTTGTGGTTCATTTGTGTTGATTTGTTATTATATTTTATGCACTGCTAAGTAAATAATTGATAAAGTAAGATTGCTTTTAATAAGTAGCTTCACTGTGAATTCCCAGATAAGGGCTATGCAAGTAACTGTTTGTTTATCTAACCGTGAAACTACATAATTGATAATACAAGCACTGTGTTATGTGATTATTAATAGTTAAAGACTAAAGGTACAGTAAGATTCTCTCTTCTGCTTGCAGAAACCTGATTCTACGGCACCCCATAGCTGTTTCGGGTGAGACTGTAGCCTGTTCGCAGGCTGCTACCGAAAGGGCCAACACTGTGGGTCTTTTCTTGGTGCAAAGTTAAAGGTAAAACTCGGGTCTGCCCATTTATCCCAACAATCTCATTTTGTGTCAATGGTGGTGACACTTAGGGGAAATGATTTGTAATGGTGGTATCGGGAAACAACCCAAGGCCCACATTCAACAATGGAGAGGTTGGTGTGTTGTCAACCATGGTGTTGATTGCAGGGACAACATTGGTGTGTGTGGTCATCCCTTGTGGCTCAATGGTGGTGATGGTAGGGATAACGTTGGCGGGTGTTGTTAACCCTTGCGGATCATGATAAGTGAGATTATCAACTGTCACAATCTTCCCTTCATGGGGGAACACCATGAGACGGAAGACAGTTGATGCAACCACTCTCATGGCATACATATAACTTCTTCCAAGGATAAGGTTATAGTCCATTTGAGTGTTGACAACCTCTATGTCAATTAGAATTGTCTCCCCAGCTAATGTGATGGGGACATGAGGGAGGATTCCTTGGGATTTAGTGGGATGGCCATCATAAGCCTGCAGAGTTGTGGAGGATGGTTACAGAATTGGTGATCCAAGTTTATTCCAGACTAGGGTAGACATAACGTACGTAGATGCCCCCTCATCTACTATGCATCGGTGCACAACCAAATTCTGGATAGACACTGGGATTTGGAAGGCAATGGTGGATGGCCTACGTGGTTCTCCATTCTCCACGTCGAATGTGATCAAATTGGAGTCGAAGGGGTCTACGGCCCTAAGGGCAGCTAGTAAGGCTTTCCACTGCATTGGGCACATTTTGAGTACCTCAAGAGAGGACATGGCCGTTGGTGTTTGGGCCAAATAATCCACGATGCTAGAGCTGACTGCAGCTCTAGGCGTGGTGTTATTGGCAACTCGGCATATGGGGGGGCAGGGGAAGGGGCGTAACTGAAGAGGTGCATTGACCGATTTGGACATAGAGGCCACTGATGTGTCAGCGGGTTCTGTGGTGGTTCTGTACTGATTCTGTCTAGTTTGTAGGTTGACCTCTTTAGTCATCATGGCTAGCAGGTGGTGGACACCTGTTTTAGCCATGGGAGGTTCCCCCAGAGCATTGCGAAGGGGGTGCGGTTGCCACCAATCCTGGGATAGGTAACACGTTTTGGAGCACCATAGGAGTAGGTCCTTGTGGGGCTAGGTTGGGTTGGGCTTGATTTGTAGTGTTGGAGGCCTATTGAACCTTGTTTCGAATGGCCTGCTTAGCGTGGCCCATGAGGGGACACTCGAATGTGTAGTGCCCATAGACCTCACAGAGTGTGCACGGTTGGTTTGTGCACAATGGGGCGTTGTGTCTTGGTGCATTTGGTCATGGGGGATTTTGGGCGGGTCAGTTTTTCGCGGCATTGTTGGGTTGGTTTGGTTGTTGAACACCTCCCTGCGGTTGATTATTGGATTGGTTTTTGGGTCAATTATTTAGGGCATGCCCTTGTTGATTATTGGGGGAACGCTGGTTGGGACGGTTTTGTTGTGCAAATACTTCTCCCAATGGAGCAGGTGGAATGGGGGTGGGGGCTTGAACCACTTGCATTGGTGGTGCATAAAAAATTTGGGTAGGTGACGGTGCCACAAATGTGGAAATTTTCCCCACGTATTGATGTTTATGCCATGCCAAGGCCTAAGCCTCATGCGGTGGTGTAGGTTGTGCATAGGAAGTTGTTGCTCCGGACTGGGACATCATTCTGGCATAGTCCAGAGTTTGGTTTTGGTAGGCAACACTAGCAATGTTGCTTGGTTGTGGGGGAACTACAGGTGGTGTCAGATGGTGTTGTGGCTATTGGGAGACCAAGCCTATGATGCCATATGCAGCATGAGATTCCCTCGGTGCATTCCGATAAGAGGTACCCAAATGGGGAGCGTCTGGAATGACGATGTAGAGGTATCCAGACTGTGCATAGATCAAGTCAAACTGTTGGGCTTTCAGTATGACCTCTTCTTTAGATTGGGGATGTTCAGATGCGACGTCCTTTGCTATGGGTGGGAGAAATTTTTTGAGAAACCAATCCAAAAAGATCATTTCGTCAAGTCCGATCTTGGACAAACTACGACGTCACCGCCACTCATGGATGTGGTCGATTATATGTGTCACGGTGCTCTGGCGGCAGGATAAAAATATTTCCACCCCTTCATCATATCTGACGAGGAGTTGGAAATACTGTAGGAACATGAAAGCTAAGGAGTTGAAATCTGGGTACTTGGCTTGCGGTAGCTCAATGTACCATTTGGTTGCCGCACCTGTGAGGGTGTGTTGGAACAGTATTAGCCTGATCGAGTCATCTACAATGCTATTTAAGGAGAACCATAAATGGAATGTCATGATGTGATTTTGGGGACACTCCCCTGCCTTCCCTTCAAACTTGGGAATGTCTAAGGGAAGTTTGGTTGGCATGGGAGGCCAAAAGGTTTGATGGCGGATGGGGTCTTTTGTTTATCAAGCCAAATCAGGCAAGTTAAGATGGGCCATGAGAGGTAGATTTGACCCCAGGTTGATGTGAGATAGGGAAGGTATAGTGATGGGGTTTGCAGGTGCATGATGTACCTGCATAGTTGGGGGTGCTGGTGGTCCCATTGTAGATGGGCCAATGCCCCCATGTGTGGAGTGAGGGATAGTGTGGATGGAAGGGCCATTGTCCCCATGTGTGACAGGAGGGGTGGTGTATGTGGAAGGGGCACTACCCCCCTATGTGACAAGAGGGGTAGTGTATGTGGAAGGTCCACTACCTGCAGGTGCTGTAGGTGGGACGGCTTGAGTGGTTACTATGGGTGGTGGTAGCTGACTGATGACAAATTGCATGACCATGCTAGGGCCACTTGTAGGGTTGTTGGTGATAATTTATGGTGTGGACATGGGTCCACTAGCGATTGCTATGCCGAAAAATGGATCTGGGTTTGCACTAGCCATGGGGCTTGATGGTGCTATATTCAAGTCTGTTTCAAACTGGTATGGGTCTGAATCTAAATCAGAGGTTGTGTGGCCTTTTGATGGTGTGAGAGGTCATCGAGAATGGTCTCAACAGTGTCAGTTCAATGACCTAAATTATGGTGGTTCACCTCTTAGGCATGAGGAAGAGCATGGGGGATTAATTGTGTTATATTTGTGTATCAAACTAGTGGGAATGATATTTCGGACCCCAGTTTCAATGGCTTCCTATTGGCTGTAGGTGCTCACTCAGCCACCAAGACTGCTATAAGATAGCGCTTGGATTTTTCCTCATGGGCGTTCTACTCAATCGGTGGGGGTCGTTGCCCGTTTCGCTTGGCAATTCCTCTCAGCGGCCAGCTACTTTGGGGTTCCCCTGGTACTCCTCAAAATGAGTTTCTGGGCAGAGCCCAAGTACTTCCCATTGTTAAGGCAGTCAGGGACTTATGTCCTCAAAGACTGCATATTTTTGAACTTAGTGTAAATTAATCAATTTTAGTGGCTCTCTCAGCGTCATGAACCGAGTTGGGTTGATTACATGGTATGGTGTATATGTCTTGCTATTTTTCTGTTATCAGGTGGTTTCCAATGGTTTATGAACTCATCATATTGTGGTAGAGTTCATATCATTGTAAATAAAAGCAGTAAATAATAAAAAATGTTGTAGACAAATACCATTTTTTACCTTGAATTGTGATGGCCTAACTAGGTGACTACGTTGCACCTATATTCTTCTTCAACCAAGAGAAGGTGCTGGGATCTTGACACAATGGGACTAAGCCCATATGTAGATCCATAGATCACCTACCGGATGTAAGGGTTTTCAATAGGGAGGATGCTTAGTGCCATGAGAAGCCCTCCTTCTCTACCCCCTCTACCTTCCAAGTCATCCATTTTTAATGGTTTTGAACAATATTGGGTGAAGGGCCTATTACTATATGATATGTGCCCTTCATTGTATCCCAGAATACCCTAAATGGTGATGAATGGGTAGAGGAGGAAGGGTAAGAAAGATTGTTAATTTTATGTCAGTTTTAGTTAGGCTATGTTGATTAACCAATTAAAAAATTTTGAATTTACACTTTATTTGTACATGAAACTACAGTAAACTGGAACAGAAACAAAAATGGTACTATTGTGTTGGACAGTGTTAGAATAATCAACCCATAGTTTACCCATTTAGACATTAATTTAATTATTTCTGTCTTATTAGCCTAGTTCATGTGTCCCACCTTGTGCAAGTTGTCTTTTACCTATCCATAGTGGTCAAAATTGCCTCATTTGACTCATGTAGTGCATGGGAAAGCCCAAGGAATCAAATCTGCTTTATTCCTAGCCTCCTAGGTGCCCTTCTGCTTTTTCTGCTTTATTCCCTGCTTTTTCAGTGTTTTAAGGAAAATAGAAAAGCAAGACTAGGTGAGGTGAACTAGTTTTTTGTCCCCTTCATCCTCCACTATTTTCTCCATGAAAAAGCATGTATGAGCTGCCATTCCACCACTCTTTATCTTTCCTAAGGAATTTTGCTAATTCGTGAGCTCCATGACAGATTTGGGATCAGCTTTTTACACCTATGGGGGATTTGCTTATTTTTAGTAAGCCTGCTTTATGCTAGATTTGAATTGCTCCTCATGCATTTGAATCCCTAGTGTATGTTATTTATTCAGCAACCTATGTTATTACATGTTTGGCTATTGTACACTGATTTAATACAGTTTAGTGTTCAGCTCCAATTTTCAGTCTCTTTGTGAGTGATTTTGCATGATCAATTGTTAATTGTTGCGAGTAAAATTAATCTATCACCTGGTTCAATTTCCACATGGTATCAGATCCATTGTAGATTGTTTCTCTCCTTCAAAAAATTTTTTGCAAGTTCAACATTAGTGACTGGGAGCCTTCTACTGACAGCCGGGACTGATTTTCTAAGCTATGGATCAATCACAGAAAACTATCTTGACTCCCTTCAATTTCTTTGAATGGAAAGCAGAGATGGAGATATTGTTGAGAGCGAAAGGCCTCTATAGGGTGACTATGGCAACAAAAGCAGAGCCCAATGCAGCTGCAGAGAAGATAAAATGGCACAACAGGAGGGATGAGGCTTATGGCCTCCTGTGTCTGAGTATTTCCAGAGACCTCCTTTTCCATCTTGATGGATTGACATCACCGAATGAAGTATGGGAGAAGCTTGCTGATCTTTTTGGAAAGACAAATGAGATGAGGGGACATCAAATCGAAAATGAGCTGATTTCCCTGAGTCCAATGAGCTTTGAATCCCTGCAGTTATATTTCTCCAAGTTCAAAGCACTAGTTTTGCAGCTGAAACAGTGTGGTATCGAAAATAAAGATGATCAGCTCGTACTGGCCATCCTCTTGAAGCTGGGCCCTGATTATTCAGTGTTTTTTTCAACCTTCTATGCCATAAAACTGACAGCTCGAACCTGGAAGATGCCTAGCCTTGCATATTTCATGGAATCTCTCACACAAGAACAGGACAAGCTGGTGATGATGGGCACCATCAAACCATCCAAATATCAAGCTTTGATTGCTAGAGATTCAAGGGTGGATTCAAAAAGAAAAAAGAAAGATAAAAATCCACCTGAGCAAAAGAGAGACAAGAAACAGTCTCCGGAGGATCAACAAGGTCCTAAGAAGAACTACCAGAAGAAGAAAAACAATGCTGAAATGAACAAGTGCGCATACTGCAATAAGGGAAATCACTCTGAAAGCTCTTGTATGAAAAAGCAGATAGACATGCTGACCCAAATCCTGGAGAAGAATGGTATCTCCCTTCCAGAAAGCTCAAAGAAGAGAGAAGGAGGATCAAGTTCAAATGACAGAGAGAGAGTTCATGCTCTAGCTGCTGGCACATCAAGCTCACCCAGTTTTATCATTGATTCTTGAGCTTCAAGACACATGGTTTTGACTAAGGAGGCCTTCTCCTCACTGGACAAGTCGAAAGGACCATCTATAGTACTGGGAGATGACTCTCTCACTGAAAGTTTAGGCAAAGGAAGGATAGATCTTGATCATGGTCAGTTCAGCAATGTGTTGTATGTGCCTGGTCTTGCCTCCAACCTCCTATCAGTGTACCAGATGACCCACACTGGGTCTCCTAAGAAGTTCATATTCTCCCCTGATGAAGTTGAGATCACAGAGATTTCAACTGGTACAGTCATTGCAAAAGGAGTTGTGAATCATGCTCAAAAGGTATACATGTTCTCACACTTCCTACCTTACTCAAACCCCTCTGCTCTTCTGATTCATGCTAATGAAGCAAGTAAGCTTTGGCATGAAATATTTGGCCACCTAAACTACAAATATTTTTCTGATCTTAGTGAAAAAGAGATGGTCATAGGGTTTCCCAAGATAAAATTTTCCAAAGGAGTCTGCCAAGGTTGTATCCTAGGAAAACACCCAAAGCACAAATTTGAGAGAGCTAGTCATGAAAGAACCTATGCACCCCTCGAGTTGATCCACAGTGATGTTTCTGGCCCCTTTCCTCATATGTCCATGAGTTAGGCCAAATATGCATTGACTTTCATTGATGATTTTTCCAGGTATTGCTGGGTTCACTTCCTGAAACACAAGTCTGAAGTTTTTGGCCTATTCAAAGTCTTTAAGGCTTTGGTTGAAAACCAGTCTGGAAGGAAACTCAAGGCCCTCAGATCTGACAATGGTGGTGAGTATGTCAAGTCTGATTTTATTAATTATTGTGCAAATTCAGGTATTTAGATGCAGCATTCTATCCCTTACACACCACAACAAAATGGTGTTGCTGAGAGGAAGAACAGATCACTGAAGGAGATGGCAACATGCATGATGGAGGCCAAAAATTTGCCACCAAAGTACTGGGCTGGAGCTATCAAATATGAGGCCTATATTCATAATAGGGTTCCTCACAAACATCTTGATGACATGACTCCCTTCGAAGCATGGAGTGGGAACAAGCCAGATGTGACCCATTTCAGGATTTTTGGCTCAAAGGCTTGGGCTAGAATTCCAACAGAGAAGAGGAAGGCTTTGCAGCCCCAAAGCCAAGAGTGTATTTTTGTTGGATACTCTAAAGATTAAAAAGGGTAAAATTTGATAAATTTAAGCACAAAAAAATCCTTCATCGAAAGGTGTGTTCAGTTTGAAGAAGAACCCCTTGCAGCAGTGGAAGTTGGTGAAGCCTCTTCACCACCTGAACCTCAAGAAGTAAGTAAAGAGTTTGTTGAACATGCTGATTCTGATTTTTCTGATGGATATGAGTTTATTTCAGACCCTAACAGCCCTACAAGGAAAAAATGGGCATCCAAGACACTACATGCAGCAGGTGATCTAGCTGGGGATCCCAATGACCCAGGAGAACTAGATCTCAATTTGAGAGTGGTCTATGCATGAAGGATCATATGTTTGCTGAAAAATGATATTTGATGGTGGATTCTGATCCTCAAACATATGAAGAAGCAGCAGGATATCCAATATGGCAAACATCCATGAAGGAGGAGTTCAACTCACTCCAGAAGAGCAACACATGGGAGCTAGTGGATCTTCCCCAGGGAGAAAAATAGTACAGTGTAAGTGGGTCTATAAGACAAAATTTGCTGCTGATGGTTCACCACTGAAGTACAAGTCCAGATTGGTAGCCAAGGGCTACTCACAAGTTCATGGCATAGATTACAATGAGACCTTTTCCCCAGTGGCAAAGATGGATTCCATCAGGCTAGCCTTAGCCATTGCAGCCTCAAGGCAATGGGAGGTACATCACATGGATGTAAAATGTGCCTTCCTGAATGGAGATCTCACTGAGGAGATATATATGCAGCAGCATCAAGGTTTTGCTACTAACCCTTCTCTTGTGTGCAGGTTGAGAAAGTCATTGTATGGGCTAAAGCAAGCCCCCAGGGCTTGGTATGCCAAGATCGATAGCTTCTTGCTATCACTGAATTTTGTTCGGTGCAAATCAGATCCAAATGTATATTTGAAGTTAGTTAATGGTTCATTAATTATCATTGTTTTATATGTTGATGACCTCCTCATTACAAGAATATCACAGGCTAAGATTTTCTTCCTTAAAAGGAGCTATGAACCAAGCCTTCTCCATGACAGATTTGGGGCTCTTAAGTCAATTTTTGGGGCTTGATATTGCTCAAACCAAAGCTGGAATCAAGGTGCACCAGTCCAAATATGCCTTGGACTTTCTGAACAAATTCATAATGAAGGATTTCAAAGCAAGCAAAACTCCTTTCCTTTCAGGAGTGAAGCTGGAAGAAGCCGATTCTTCACCGATGGTAAACAATACACTGTACAGGCAATTGATTGGATATTTGTTGTATTTGACACATACTAGACCTGATATTTGTTATGCAATAAGTGTGGCTTCTATATTCATGGATCAGCCTCAAGAGATCCATTGGAAAGCAGCCAAAAGGATCCTTAACTTTGTTTAGGGAACAAGGACACATGGGATCTTCTATAAAGCAAAATCTGATCTTGATTTTATTGGATTTACTGACAGTGATTGGGAAGGTGATAGCACAGACAAAAATTCCACATCAGGATATGTGTTCATGCTTTCATAAGGGCCAATCATCTGGTCAAGCAAGAAACAGAGTGCCATTGCACTCTCATCTACAGAAGCAGAGTACAGAGGAGTTGTTAATGCAGCAACTCAATGTTTATGGTTGCAGGGTTTACTTGGAGAGTGTGGATTCGAACTAGAGTACTCAACTACCATCTACTGTGATAACCAGAGTACCATTCGAATCTACAAAGATCCATTTTAGAAGCAGAGAACCAGACACATTGAGATCCATATGCACTACATCAGAGAACTTGTGCATGATGGCACCATTCACCTACTCTTCTGTTCATCTTCAGAACAAGTAGCTGATATCTTCAACAAAGAATTTTGTGAGAAGACCTTTAGCAATCTCAAATCACTGCTGGGGATTTCTGATCATGCTGTGAAAGCATGAGTGAAGACAAGATTCTACAATTTTGTTTTACAGTCCATGTTTAAGGGAGGATTTTCCCAAGTTGGTTTTGCCTCTTTCCTTGTTTAAATGGACATGCAGTATGTAAAGGGTGACTAAGCTTTGTTGCTTGGCCCTATAATTTTCTGATATATTACTCATAATTCAGGATTAAGGGGGGGTGTTAGAATAATCAACCCATAGTGTACCCATTTAGACATTAATTTAATTATTTCTGTCTTATTAGCCTAGTTCATGTGTCCCACCTTGTGCAAGTTGTCTTTTACCTATCCATAGTGGTAAAACTTGCCTCATTTGACTCATGTAGCACATGGGAAATCCCAAGGAATCAAATCTTCTTTATTCCTGGCCTCCTAGGTGCCCCTCTACTTTTTCTGCTTTATTCCCTGCTTTTTCAGTGTTTTAAGGCAAATAGAAAAGCTAGACTAGGTGAGATGAACTAGTTTTTTGTCCTCTTCATCCTCCATTCTTTTCTCCATGAAAAAGCATGTATGAGCTGCCATTCCACCACTCTTTATCTTTCCTAAGCCATTTTTCTAATTTGTGAGCTCCATGACATATTTGGGATCAACATTTTACACCTATGGGGGATTTTCTTATTTTTAGTAAGCCTTCTTTATGCTAGATTCAAATTGCTCCTCATGCATTTGAATCCCTAATGTATGTTATTTATTCAGAAACCTATGTTATTACAGGGTTGGCTATTGTACACTGATTTAATACAGTTTAGTGTTCAGCTCCAATTTTCAGTCTCTTTGTGAGTGATTTTGCATGATCAATTGTTAATTGTTGTGAGTAAAATTAATCTATCACCTGGTTCAATTTCCACAGACAGAGGTGGCAGAGCCACACTGACAGTCCTTAGTAAACTGAAAATTAACTTCTGAGTGATAGACTACATGTTTCGGGTCAAATGTGGCAAAGGGGTCACTAAATTTTTCCTAAAACAGGCGAGGGGGTCACACAGATTTCATAGATAGAAGTGGTTTGTCCTTCTCAGGTAAGTAGCACCTTTCAGGGGAAAAAGGGTGACCTGGTCATTCTTGTGAGGCCTAAATGAGTAACTTGGTCCTGTGTTTAGTCCCAATAAGTGTGACCTACTCTAGATTTGGGGTTTTTCTGATCTTGAGTCAGATCCGGCCGACAGTAACCTGTACTGTGACCAAACAAACTCGGATTTTCCTTGTAGAGGATTCAGCAACAAAAAAAACTGAAAATAAACAATATTTAAACCAGATTTGAAAATAAATTTTAAAACTAGGGCATAAATTGAAATGAACTTGAAATTTTAAAAAACTGAACCGGGGATCCTATGGGATCGACATAGTATGGTCGCTAGTTCTGTAGCAAGGATTTATCCTTGCTACAGGGGCAGGAATGGCTCCCTTCCATCTATAGGATAGAAGGGTAGGTTCCTGTGTGGAAATGCTGAAAAGAAAAGATGAAATGAAACTAGACAAAAATGAAATCAAATATGGACAAGAGCCCCTCTGCAAACAAGGTTAGGGCTTTGCTCCGAGAACTTGCAAACAACTATTAGGGACAATAAACCTACAAAAATATGTTAGAAATAAACCTGTAAGAATAATGTAAAAACCTACAAACAAGCTATGCATTAAACAAAAGCAAAGAAATGAAACAAAACACACAAGTATACCTCTTCTTTGGTGCAATGGGCCACCATGCCCTGGCTGGAGGAAGCACCTCTCTATCTCACTCAGCAATGGAGGAGCTATGGCTCAATTAGGAATATGAGTGGAAGAGAGGGGGATGTGGGTGGCTTGAGAGTCAAAGGGTATCAAGGCATCCACGAGCAGCATAACAGTATGCAAGGGAAGAGTTGTTTGAGAGTGACCCCCACCCCTCCTTTTATAGCTTTCTTGGGGACTTTTAGGGTTTTAAGCCCTTGGTCAGGGCTTTAGCCCCTTTTTTGGGATTTTAGACCCTTCCTCCCTAACATTAGCTCCTTTTAGGGTTTTAGGCTCCTTTGAGGGGTTTTATCCCCTTTTTGGAGGCTTTAGCCCCTAGGAGAGTTATTTAGGCTCCTTTTTGGGGTTTTTAAGCCCTTTTGCTCATTTTTAATCCTTTTTGAGGGTGTGGGGGTCTAATGGGTGTTACAAAGGTCGTTCATGGGTGTCTTTGGGTGGTGTAGGCCATGTAGAGATGAGTGAGGGATTTTTTGGGTTAACAAGGACAGTCTTTGGCAAAGTATCCTCTTTCATCACATGTATAGCATGTTAATTTAGATAAATCTTTTCTAGTGTTATCTTTTTGGTGGAAGTTCTTACCTATGGAGTGATGAGAGCTTCTTCTGCTTTTATTGGAGTGAACTGTGAGAGCTTGAACTTCTTGAGAACATTCTTACCATAGTCTGCTGAACTTGACCAACTTCTTTCTAGCATAGATTCCTTGAATAAAGGAGTCCCATGATCTAGGGAGACCATTCAAGGTGGTCATTACAATCTCTGCATTCTCCACTTTTTCATTTACTACTTCCAGCTATTCCTTGATCTGAGAGACCCTTGTAAAGTAAGACTGGATGGTCTCTACATTATGTATCTTTACATTCTTCGGTTGGTTTCTCAGAGTCATCTTCTAGTTTACGTTCTTCCCTTCAAACAGTTTGGTTAGGGCATCAAACATAGTTTTAGGTGTCTTTAGGGAGGACACCTATGGTATGAGGCGATCCTTGATTGAAACAACAATAATCCTCTTAGACATAACCAACTTATTCTTGTGTAAGGCCTTATCCTCATCTCCCTCTGGAACTGGAACCTCCTCATTGATATAGGAGTTCAACTCATTTTCTTCCAGGACCAGGGAGATCCTATACATCCAGGATCGGAAGTTAGTAGCTCCCTCAATATTTCCATCAAGCTTGGTATGATGAGACATATTAATTGAGAAACTCAAATGGAAATACAAAAGATTTATATCTTACTAGGTTAAGATGTCGGATCTGGATCTGGAGCTGAAATTATGCAGTGCTGGTTCAAGAGCAGATTAGGGTTTGACTTTTCTAGAGTTCTGTCCAACCAAATGCTTTGATCGTGATCTCTAAACTTTGATTTTGATAAGGAAATCAATCTAGGCCTGGGCTCACTCAAAATTCCACTTCTGTGGAAATCCCTAATTTTCAACAGCAGTGTCGGGTCCAAAACTTAAAAAGCTCAGAATCGGATTCCACTTCTACACAAAGATGTGCCCTAGGGAGGAGAGTTAGTCCAACCTTATTTTTTTGAAAATATATGGAGAGAGATCCAAAAAGTAGGAATCCCTAGTTCCCGCAACTGTACAGTGTCTTCTTCTCAGGTTAGCTCTGATACCATGTTAGAATTTTATCATTCAAGCTAGCATTATGTTAGGATATTTAACTGAGAGAATAACAAGTACATCAATCAAACACAAGAGACAATGAACACAATTTTTTTCCTCGGGGAAAACATAAATGGAGAAAACCTCTCAAATTCCTCAGAGATATAATCAACACCAAAGTAAAACCAAAAATAGTAAGATGATTTCCCGACAGCAGTAGCCTCTTCCTTTCTAGCCCCAGCAACTTCTTCTCCCTCAGCTATGCGCTACAACTGAGTGTGAGTGAGTGTGTGATAAATAGAGATAGTCACTCTCAATTTATACTAATTCCCAACTTGACAATAACTCACTAGGGCTGACTTCAATAGGAGAGTCTAATAACCCTAGTGCCCCAGAACTACAGGGGCTTTAACCCTTGATCAATAGGAGGGTTACCCATAATGACTTGACATGACTTGTTTACATTATAGAACCTCCCTATTAGAACATTGGGGCATGACATGACTCAAACACTTCCCGGAATAAACATTCGGGTACAATGCATAAGATATACAAGTGAATACATTCTAAAGTTACAATTACATCAACACCATTACCTTGATATTCTAAATTCTTACACCTAGTGTTTTCCTCAAAGATACAACCTTGTCTCTAATGGAAAATTGAAACTCAACTCTAGGAATATTTCAACAGCATTTGGGTGCTCTATCTTTCCTCCCTTGACCATGAGGGTGAGATTATATATATAGGCCAAAGAGTGTAGAGGGAGTTGAGGATTCGATGGAGAAGGTTAAGGGATAATCCCAAGAGGTTATTAATTTGAATGATACTCATACTAATCTATTGGGATAATCCTCCAAGAGAGATTATTTCTATAAGACTCTGGAATATTCTCTTTTTTCCTTTAGTTGAGCATTTCCACACCCTCGTAAGGGGAAACATGCGATGCTTAGGGGTGTCTCATGTTACATGAATACATACAGAGGAACTATTGCACCTTATTAGTGTGAAAAGTGTGTCTCTAGGAGTTTATCACCTGTTGTAAATAGGAAAGGTGCGACATTGCTACAAAACTGGAAATTTGAAGGGTAGAACCTCTTTCCCAATCAATTTTGGAACTATTACTTCAGGGATTAGGTAAAATTCACAGGCACATATCTCATTATCATGGTGATGACGAGATTTTGGTGTAACAAATTTTCCCTCAAAGTATGAACTTATGAATCTAGAGTGATAGGATAGGTGAAATACTTTGATACATAACGGTTGAGGCAAGGCCATTGGTTGAAATGTTGAACAAAGATTTTTCAAAGAAGTAAACTCTAAAATATGTGTCCCAAATGACTCATAACATGGTTTCCAACCAATACAATACAGATCCATGCATAGACATCCAAGTCATGGCTACCAACATACAACATAGATCCATAACCAAAAAGAGTCAAATTTGGACATAACTACCAAACATACAATGTAGATCTATGTCATAATGACCCAAACTTAATCATAGCCATCAGACATACATTGTGGATCTATGCAATGACACACATGATCCATCACAACCTAGGGAAGGAAAATAATGGAAGTATGTGCCTAAAAGTGACCTAGGGTCTTCATCCCGAACCCAAAAAGGTACGATTCTATCTCTGTGAATAGATGTCTTGATGTCGAACATGACAGAGAACAATTGATTGCCGATCATTGGCGTATAACATTAACAACTGTGAGGGAAATCACCATTGATGTCGATGATTCCCAAGGTACCCTAGTACATTGATTTGATTGCTTTGAATGTGAATTAATCAGTTTAAGTCAAACATTTGAAGAAATCTTCCAATCAGAGACCAATGATCTATGCATATTGTTGAAAGCAAGGTAACCTGCCATTAAGGCATGCAGGACCAAGGTACTTACCTAATTCCTAAGTCTAATCCTTGGATGATGTGTTGAAGTCGACGGGGATAAACCCATCGAAGGAGGGCCATGATTTTTCCCTTGGCATTGACATGAAACAAACAAATATTTTCTGTAGTGAATAATACTGTGAGTGAATGTGGGACTAGCTCAGGGATGATCAACATAAAGGAAAGTAAAATGATTGCAAAGTATGACTAGGATGGTAGACCTCTGTTGAAAATTTATAGAAAAATAGATGACCTGGAAACATTGACTTAATGAGACAAAGACCAAGACATAGTTCAAGAAGAGGCCAATGCATCATTTGAATAACTTAAAGGAGTAAAATGACTCATGAAAATTGATCGACTTGAAGAAAAGATTATGAAATGCAAGAAGGTGCCATATTTATGTTCAAGGATGAAAACAAGCTACCATTAATACGGACTTAGATACATTGTCTTTCCAACAATTCCCCTTCATGATTGATGAGTGCCTCTTTTCTTTTTAATGAGCTAGAAGAGGGTAACAAACACTCTGTATAGCTCATATTTTAGGATGAGTCCAATCTCACATGTTTTACGAACCTGAGAAAGGAAGGGTTTGATCCCAAAAAAGGGTCCTTCAATGTTTAATTTTGACGAGTCCAAAGAAGGTAAACTGGTGTTGTTTCATGTTTAGGGAGTCTGAAAAAAAAAATAAGACTCCAGGTTGAAAATTTTCATAAATTTAGTCCCCAAGGCCCGGAAAAGTATAAAATAATACCTGTGAGAAATCTTACAGTTAAATGTTGACTAGAACGTTCATTTTTCGTAACTACCACCAAGTGGACATCCTTTCAAGTACTTTTACCAGTGTGAAAGAGACACGCTCACTCGATAATATTTTCTTATTTAGGGAGTCTTACAAGAGCTTAAAGAAAACTCCAAGGGGTTTCCTTTTTCGTAAAGGTTTTACGATCTCAAAAAAATGATAAAAGTGTACTCGACACCTTTTTACTTGGTTTTTAACGAGCATGACTATGGTTTCAAAAGAGCTCGGAATCTTTTTCATATTTGAAAAGGAGCATGAAAAAGTAAAAAACAAACTCCACGATAGCTAATTGTTATTAAATTTTACCTATGATCTCCACAATAAATGTTAGAACATTGTTTGACTCAAAACATTAATGAAATATAATCAAACAAGTAAAAATAATTATAAATAATGAAATAAAACATTAAAATATTTTATTCCAAGTGAATAAAAGGGGTAAAAAATGAAAAACGTTTACCAATTTGGTGTGAGTGAAAAATCCCTTTCTAGTTCAATCTTGCAATGGAGATTTTGAGTGAACCAGGTGGCCATTTCTCGCTTCATCATGTCCAGGAAAACACTCTCTCCTTACTCTTCATTCCTATGGTTGATTTTTTAGTTTTTATGTTGGATTTCGTCTCTTTTGGGATCAGTCTTTGAAGGGTAATTATGTGACCATGTTGCCACACTTATCTCTTTCAGGGAATGCATCAACTAACATTATCGTTGATCCCAAAAGGAGAGAGTGTTGTATTGATGCTCTATATATACAGATGGGGTGCATTACCAGGGAAGCGACTTTAAAAATTAAAAATATGAGCAAATAGTTAAGGTTTTTGAAATGAATTCTTTCTAATAGCTCTTTCTATTATTTTCATGCAGATTTCATCCAACAAAATGGTGTAACAAAAGGAGAGAGAGAATGAATCGGAGGATTATCAAGCAACCAATGACCCTAACACTATGATAGTCTTGAGAGAATGTGGTCTTGCAAAGTTCTTTTTATTTCTGGGAATGAGATCCCAAGTCCGTCTTCTAGACCATTTGATCCAAATGTGGGACCCCTAGCAACAATATTTTCAAGTTGGGACACATATTCTTATTTTGGATGTAGAGTATATATATTTCCTCACAGTGATCTCGAGACGAGGGGCTCGTGTTTCACTTTCTATACCTAGAGGTGGTGATGCAACCACTGAGTCTCTTCTTTCTTCTCGGCCGCTCAGGTACCGTTGTATTTTCTTGACTTCTCTATCTTAAAAGTCATGGTTTCCGACTCTGCTCTGTAGCTGGAAACGTGCTACGGCACCGTAGCTCTATCCTATATTCTCTCTGCCAAAAATTATCTATCCGCTAAACTTAGCAGCTTCTTCTGTAGTTGCGGGACCCTGCTCCAATAGTAATAGGGACCCCCATCAAGCTACAACGGCTCACATGATCAATGCGACAGAGTGCATGGCTCCTACAATGTTCAACTAGTGCAAGACTCTTGTGGAAAACATGAAAGAGAAACTGACTAAACGTAGGATAGGAGAACTAAAAAAATTCAACTATAGGTCAATCTTGGTATCCTTCTTCCTAGAGCGGGTTCCTCTCCTTCATCCACAGATAGAGATCGATAAATTTGAGCCACAAGATCCACATATGCAGAGGTGGGTTGAGGTGATGGCTCGTCATGGTGGTGGCATACCAATGATTTCCTATGGCCCTACATTTTTCATATGGTTGTGTAGTCAACTACTCATGGTTGAGGACTACGCATATGCAGGCACATAATTCCAAGGAGATCCAGTTCTAGCACTAAAAGAGGGATAACAATGGAATGATCTAGGTAAAGGGAACTTTCTTTGTCTTTTAATTTTTCTTGTATTTGTTAATATTTCATTATTTTGTTGTACTAAGACCTTATGCTTTATTATGCATATATTGGAACTTCAAGACCAACTGGATCTTCACCTATTGAGAGGCGAGGAGCAGGAAAAAAAATAGCAACTCTTGATCAAGAGGAAGCGGAGGAGCTCCAGGAGATCAAGGAGAACATCTAGATATTGACTGTTGATATTCTTGACATATCCATAGATGACTTGCCATGGTGTTATCAATTCCATGCAATTGGGGTTTCTAGTCGTTTTGGTATACTGCTATGTTGGGTGGCCAGAGCCATCATGTGCTATCATGAGCACCAATAGTAGTGGTGGCATTCGTATATAGCGGTGTACTAAAATCCATGAGCTTCAGATTTTGTTAGTATGATATATTGAAAGTTATAAGCTTTATATTTTATTTTGAGTACTTTTTGTAAAAAAAAATTATACTTTATATAAAAGAAACGTTTCATGACTTTACTTTATAATGTGTTTACGATGGAATGTATGTACATTGATCTTGCTAATACTACTTATTTTACATGTGTTATTTACACGTGGTTTTATATAAATACTCAAGAATGGGTAATATAACAATTCAAAACATAATTAGCTAATGAATAAAAAATAGCATGAATCTACCTTGGAATATGTTGATATTGAATGAATTCAAATGACCTTTAAAGGAGGCATACGTTACGGATAATATCTCCTATGGCTTGGGGTGGACCACAACAGATAGGATGACACCATAAATAAACACATTTCCAATCATGTTAAACATATAAGCAAAACTAACACTAAGAGGCCAAAGCGGCGTACCTTATTCAGGATGTTTGAAGTAGACCCATGTTGCGCTTTTAGTCAAGTTTGTACCTACACATTTCCCTCAACAACAAAAAAATGTACAAGCATGATATATATAAAGATTTAGAATATAATCTAGCATGAAATATTCCAATATAAAATCAAACTAATTACATCCATGGATATAAAATATTTATAATTACACATGCAATGGACAAGAAATGGATATTTCTATTAATATGAACAAAGATAAAGATAACAAACTATGTTAGCACCTTGTCGAAATCGAGAAACTGAGTCCCTCCACTTGGGTCTCCACCACTTCAATCCTCCACACAAAGGAAATCTCACAAAGATCAAGGAAAGTTTGGGAAATAACACTAATGTTTGCTTCAAGGAAAAAGGGATGCAGACTCAAGTACATAAGAATGGGGCGCAATTCCACTATAATGTATTTGCTCTTAAATTTCTCCTCTACTAATGCTTCATAGTAGCTCAATATATGGCCCTTCAATAGGAGGTGAAGGGTCTAAGTGGAGTGTTTCACGACATACGGAAGGACAATAGACAAGTCCTTCGTTACTTAGCGGGGGGGACTCCAAATGTTTTTTGTTTTTAGCACATTTCCTTATGTATGTGGGTGACAGTGGTGCAAGTTGCGTATACGTGAGTTGTAAACTTGTGACCTGGGTATATATTTAAAAATATGATTTTAGGGGTTCAATTGGAGCATCAGGGTAATATTGAGAAAATGGGATGAAATGAGTCTACATAGGGACATGGAAAGGCCATCAAAGCATGATGTATCAAGTATGGAAAATCATGCTATAACATATGCCCCCTAATGTGTGAGTTCAGACGAGTACATGATGTCCAAAATACATTATCATAGCCCCAGAACTGGATTAATGAAGACCCGGGTGGAAAAAATAGCCACTTGTCAGTACAATACAGTGATAGATCTCTACATATGACTGCAGAGACATAACAATTTATTATACATAAGAGTACAATGGCCATGAATAGGCATAATAGACATATGTCATAAGTGGTCATCACCACGTACAATATACAGTGATGTAATCTCTCCATATTGAATGAAGACTTCAAATAATACACTGGAAGCTGGTCATGAGAGGTTAAATCTCATAGATACGGGCACAATCAAGGAGGTAGCGTATATGGAATGCCACCAAGCTCGGAGGTCTTTGACACAAATTGTCCCTAGTACATGTCCCATCACGTGAACAAAAGTGTCATAGTCGAACATGATGGACCATCGCATGATTACTAGTCATTGATGTATATCGTTAATAGACGGGAGATATCCCAACGATAATGAAAATGGTAATCCGGTACCGAGTGCAAAAAAGTAAGTGTGAATATATGTGTTGAGGTCGAACAATTGAGAGAGTCCATCAATCAGGGGACATTGATGTATTCCCAAACTTTCGATGGCGAGAAAACCTTCCACTGATTACTGCAAGTCTCAAGGTACTCAATGGACTCTAGATCTCTATTCTAGAATAGATGTTCTAAAATCAATGGAATGGAATCCACCGGAAGGAGGGAATTAAGGCATCCTCCATTAACCAACACAAGGTACATAGGAACGCTCGATAATTTGGAAGAATGCAAATAAGATGTGCATAAACCATTAACAATTGTATTAGGAATGGTCAACATGAAGAGATAAGATGAATGGGGAATGAGCGACTCATTGATCCAAATTTCAGGGGGCATATGGTCTAAATCTAGATATATGAGTCATAAAAGCATTAAATGGAGAGGCCACCCTCTCTTAGTCATCATAAAAGCATTAAACGGAGAGGCCACCTTCTCATCCATGGTAATTGACAACCCATGGTTTTGTTCCATGGTATGGCTTCAAGGCACATTGTACTTCTCTCATCCATGGTATTTCACAACCCATGGTATTTCCCCAAGTAACATTGTAATAATGTTATAAAAGGGCTCTATGCCTTCTCAATAAAGCATTCAATGATTTTTGACATCCTACATTTCTCTTACTCTATTGAGTTATTGGGTTATTGGTTCTGAGTGCTTTTCTTAGTATGTTTTGAGAGGTGAGGCTCAAAGAACCATCTTTGAGCCTCACCACTCCATGTGGCATATTTACTTATGTTTCTTTGTCTAAGCTATTCACATCCTAGATCTCGCTAATGTGTCATTCTCACAGCTAGTCCATTATGTTATCTCTTATCCTCCTCTCTTGACATCCAAGAATTTCAAGTCTTATCCTCCAAGATATGGATCACTCATGCTAAAACTTCCTTCAAATAAGAGCATAAGGCAGATGAGGACTCATACGTAGCATAGACTCATAAATGCACATTGGGAAAACTCAGTGACATAGGAGGCATCAATAGAGGCTCCATAGGGACTGGAACAATAACAAGTTGATGGAGGAAACTCAGAATAACAAGTACAACTCCTAAAGTCATACTAGTAATCCAACCAATGGATGACTGTACATTGATTTTTTCGAAGGTGACACGACACGATGGATGCTAATAGAAAGAAATATCCTTTCCCATTCGTCTTTTTATGTTTTATGATTTTTTGGTATTTTTCATATTTGGAAAGCTTGAAAAAGAATAAATTTGTTTATAGTACACTAAGGAGGAAATGGGTGTTGTAGGAAAGCATACTAGTTCCAAGCAGTGGAACATACCTATGCTCAATGCAAGGAAGCATATGCAGGATAAGGACACTCAGGGGAATGTGATACAAAATGGAGTCCCAATAATATATGGCTAACATAAATTTCAAGAAAGAACATGAAGGTCTTTACTTGAAGGCATGGTGGGACTATAAGAGACTCCTCGACCTAAAGGAGGATGCTCAGCATGGGAACCAAATGGAAAAATGGGATCTAACTAGGGTACCCATGATAAAGAGAGCTCTACCACTTATCTAAATACACTTCGAGTGGCAGTATGAGGGTTTTGTGGCATCACGAAGTGGGTTCGTACCTATGGTTAAGGTGATATATCATAAGATAATTCAAGATGCATGCAGAAAAAGTGATCCTATCCTATATGCCAATTTACTATCATACCTATCATAGGCGTGAACGGGTCAAATTCTTGGTGAAAGTGCATCATAAGAGGTTCCTATAAAACAAAATTATCCCAAAAAACATCAATTGGTTAATAAACAGTACAAATTGTAGGTCAAATAGGAAAAAAAATTAAAAACGATAAATAGTAAAAAAAATGACATTTTTGCCATACCATTTGTTTTTTACTCAAAATATTGCATTTGTAGCAACTTGGACTTCGAAACTTCAAACAACGATTCTGGGAGCTACATTCCATAGAATCCAATGTCATCGGGACCAAGTAATGTGTAATCTCATTCTCTATCTATTCCATGCATTAATTTTTTATTTTGGTGGTGGATTTTTACACATTGAGCAACCCAACTTGAGGATGCCGACCCACGAGGGTCATAGTTCAATGGACCATGTATAGGGATTGATATACGTGAACAAAGAAAATCCTTCCTGCATAAATATGCTATTGTCATAAATAACAGTCATGTACAAGGCCGGGTATGTCAAAATCTATGGTGAAAACTCATAAAAAGTATTTTTTCCTTGGCAGGATGATTTTGGAATGGAGAGAACGTGAACACAAACATGTTGATAGGGCAGTCCTTGGTGACATAAATTCTCAAAAATATTTAAGAATGTGTGTTTTGTATAAGTTTTGGAAGCTTGGGGGTTTGAGGGCCTACTCAATACTCCTCCAGATGTTTGTAGATTACTAGGATCTAGACACAGAAGCCTTCATACTGGACGGTATGCGATTGAGACTAGAAGTAGAGGACATCTACTTCATCATAGGACTATCATGCCACGACGAGGTAGTGAACAACAAGCTTGTGGAGTGGGTGGAGAAATCACTATTCAAGAGTTCATAGTTTTTTACTGCATTCCTAACACAGAGAAGATCAGAATTCAACTTTTGTTGAATGTTATACAGATTCTATGTCTCAAGGTGATAGTTTTGGTATTGGCAGGATAGCAAGTTTGGAATCACTTCATCAGGCTACATGGCCTCTCATGTTCTACTTGGTAGAGTACATGAGACCTATTTTATATGACTAGAGTACATCATTGTTAAGCACAATGAAACAACAACTAACAGACTACAAGTTGGGTAGGATCAAAAACTTTGGGTACACCAACATTCTCAACACATTCTTCTTCAAGAGGGTACTGAGCCTCAACCATAGAGTTTAGGTCCCTCCTCACGGTCTATGAGATCCAACCCAAACTCACTGGGTGGAGGTGATGTAGAGGCTAGGGGGAGGTAAGAAACATTCTCCCTTCTGAGCTTAAGTCTTCCATTGGTGGTGACGATAGGTCATAGCCATAGACGACTACCCTTATGCAGGGATATACTTATGTGGATATCCTGACATGCCCCTACCACCAAGATATTCATATGGTGATATAGGTGAGATCCCATGTGTATGATTTTGAATTATTAATGTTTTTGTATTTTTTACGTATATAAGACTCAAAAACATGTTTTTGGTGGTGACAAATACTGACATTAGGTAACTGTGTAGATGTGGGTCTGCGACAACTAGATGGTTTCCCTCTACATTAACGGAGGGGATGAGGTGATGAGATTATAGGTGCATATGCAGAGTAGACACTCCAGAACATACATGGAAACATCACCCGACTGACTCACAAGATACCCATGGTGCAAATTGAGGACTTGTCTGAGGCCATGCAGAGACACGTAGTAGGGGTACTCTATCTATGGGTTATATTGTTCAGGTGGTTGGCCAATGCAGTCGAATGTTATCATGATCAATACCCAGACCCATAGGCATAGATTCCTATGTAGACATTTTGTATTGGTCGTGTATATTTTGGAGGCTTAACGCCCCATTTTTGTACTTATGACATTTTGTACTATGACACCATTTTTGGACTCTATTCAGAAATAAATGCTTAGAGATCGGTTTGTTATATTTACAAATGTGTTTTAATGTGAATGTGATTTAAATGTTGTATTCTTGTTTAAGGATGTGACAAGTTCCAATCTAATACATAATTATCATATGAATAAGCAACATGATTGTAAAGTCTCAGTATATGAATGTATGTAATAAAATAAAATTGTCGCTCCAATAATCTTACCTTCAAGAATCTTCTCAATAATGTAGGATCCTAACCTGGTACAAGCCATTTAATTATGACACCACTAACTGGTATTCGAGGCAAAATTCAAGAGATTGGATACCATTACAAATGGAATCATGTAACAATTCAATCACAATGTTGTACTCAACAACATTATTATATGAGGGTCGAAGACAAACACCTCCCGAAGACACCAACTGGGCCTCAGGTGCATAGATAACCTAAGCGGATGACATTAAGTTCTGGGTGTGACAGCTAGCACTGTCAATGATTCCTAGATAAATTGGATATTTCTTCAACATATGCCAAAATAGAGGAAGCATGTCAACAAACCGATAACACTACCAGAAGAAAAACAAACTATACAACATGTACAATAATATACAAGATCGGCCTTGGCTAAATGTTAAGCATAATATTTTTTAAGATAGATCCCATTTTGGGGCTTCGCCAAGGAATTCCCTTCATAATATTCTAGCTCTTAGGATCCTTTCTCTATGACATGCTTCACCATGTAAGGCCCATGCCACATAGGGTTAAACTTATTCCCCCTGAGTGGTTCACTGGCTTGATCCCATAAAAGGACCAAGTCATCACTAAACTTACGGGGACGGACATCCTTATCATACTAGGATTTAACATGGTGCTTATTCACCTCTAGATCCACTACAACATCCCAACATTGTGTTACCACCTAAGTTGTACTTAGTGGTTTTTCATCAAGTGAGCCTGGTGAACCGGACAAAGATTTTTTGTTCTGACTTCAGAAGACCTTCAGAAGTGCTTCTAGGAAGTGCTTGTTGTACTATATCACATGTTCATACCCAATGGGGGAATTGTAATAAATGTTCTAGCATGATAGTGTCTGTAAAATACTTGGTCTCTTAGACTTTATTTGTCAATCCGATCATCCCAGGGTTTTTTTTCCCTTGGTTATTATTGGTTGTTGAATAAACGATTGATAATTTCTGAGTTTTTCACTCCATGCCTCCAAAGTTGTGGTAGTCGGCTTGGCATTTAGGCCTATTGAGGTTATTAGAGTCTATGTGTCAATGTATAAACATGCTAGGCATCATTGTCGAGTCATATGAACATGTCTAAGTCCCCCTAGGTTTTTCAATTTTTTCAATTTTTTAATTTTTTCAGTGTTTTTTATTAAAATTTATTTTTTCCAAAACTTAGGCTATTTTTAATAGTTTAATTGGAAAAATTGGTTTTGTAATAAAAGTGAGCCAAATAATAAGTTTCATTCATGTAGGTGCTCATTTTCAAGCTAAGAGCACCATGTAAACCCATGGAGCCACTTTTTTTTAGGTTTTGAGTGATTTTCCATCACTCATGTCAGAAAAACCCAAAAAATCAATTATTGATTATTTTAATTAATAAATTAATGAATAATGGAGCAAATCCAAAATCCTAGATTAGTGGATTCTCAGCTGATTTGATTGAAATCAGTAAGATATGAACCAGATTCATTGGATCTGACAAATCCTTAACTAAAGGAGGTGATCTGGATAGATCCAGCGTTGAACTTTAGCATCCTTTATGGGGAATTGCGCCCTCTCTCTCCCTCTTCCACATGTGTGGGCTCTCCTGGAAGCTCTGTGGATTGATGTGTCAGCTCAATCAGACCCCCGATTGACAAGTAGGCTCTATAGTGAGAATTTCTCCTCACTACAGGAGCAGGAATGGATCCCTTGTGCCTACAGGGCATAAGGGTAGGTTCCTACTCTTTGAAAACAGTAAAAAACAGAGTGAAATATGACATAAATAGAGTAGCAAATTAAAATAAGCTAATCTAAACAAGAATAAGCAAATGGAAGCTACTGTAAACTAGATCTAAGAGCTAATAACAGAAAATAAATGGAGAGATGAAGCTCTTGTGAACCTCTCTGCAGAAAATGGGTTAGGGTTCTGCCTCCTTGAAACCTGCAAACAACCTAAGCTACTACAATGGAAAACCTACAAACAATGTCAATGAAAAACCTACAAATAGAAATGAGGGTTAGAAAGCAAAACAAATAAACAACCATCAAAAGAAATTATACCTCACTTAGGTGGAAATGGGCCACCATGCCCTAGCTCATGGGAGAACCTCTCTCTCTTGGTTGGGAAGCAATGGCTTGATGAGATGGAGATGGAGGAGAGGGAGAGTGGGTGGTTTGAGAGGCAAAGGTCTCAAAGCATCCATGGGCAGCATAACAATAGGCAAGTGAGGAGTGTTTTGAGAGTGAACCCCCACCCTCCTTTTATAGTTTTTCCAAGGGATTTTAGGGTTTTAAGCCCTTGGTCAGGGCTTTAGCCCCTTTTTTGGGCCCTTAGCCCCTTTCACCCTAACTTTAGCCCCTTTTAGGGTTTAAGCCCCTTTTTAGGGCTTTAGCTCCTAGGGGACTATTTTGGGCTCTTTTTGGGGGTTTTATCCCTTTTCTTCATCCTTGGGCTCTTTTTGAGGTGTGGGGGTCAAATAAAAGGTCTTATGGAGTGAAATGAGTGTTGTGAGATGGTGTCCTTGGGTGGTGTAGGCCATTGAGAGCTATGTGGGGGATTTTTGGGTTAACAGATTGCCCCTGATGTGTGAGGGCAGGAGCTCAACGTATGGCTGATGGACATCATAGGATTTGCTGTCAAGAGGTGGTGCTTCTGGGGCTGGGGCATGGTGGATTTCGGTTTTGTATTAATTTGGTTCCCATCAATGGGTGAGATACAATAAATGTGTGACATGTATATGGACAAGGCGGGCATTCCCATGCTTGTGACAATGTCAAAAGAATCATTTAATCTATGCTCTAAAATACAAGAGCTGATTATATACAACTAATGTTACAATGATGGTTGCCTCAATGTGAGGCTAAAAACAATACTGATTTGGTACATTGGACCCATGGAATTCTCATGGAATGCTACATCTTCATGACTGACAGTCTGCTGGAGCTGGAATGGTACATAGTTGTATGGACTCGCTGATTGAGAGTTAGAATCTCTGTGGTACAAGTATGTTGCATCAATCATAAAGGTATATCAAAGCACTGCTGGGGCTTCAGATCATTGTCTCCAATGCAACCCAGAAATCACAAGGGACATAACCTGTTTAGGTCCCTCGAGTGGACTCACCAATGTTCTAGAGTTGGGTGACATCCGGGGTCTTCGACCAAGTACTATGTGGAACAAACCCTATACAAATCTCAATAGTGTGATGATGGAGTTGAAGTCGAGCACATGAGAAACAACCACCCCAAGAGGTACTAAGGACTCCTCTCAAGTGGTCCAAGGAACTCATCAATGATGTAAATGAAACCAAGGTATAGGGACCTCTAGGTCTATCCTCTAGAATATGTTTGTTGGCATCGACAGAGGGAGACCTACCCCTAGTCAAGGAAATGATGTTTCCTTGACCAGGAGCACGAGGGATAAATGAAAGGTGTGAAGCAATCTGTGAACTGACTCACTGAATTGGGGGGGAGGGGAGGGAAGGGAAAAACTGAACAGGGGTAGGGGGGGAGTGGGAGACTCAAACTTTCTTTGTTCAGATTATGATGGCAGGGCAGACTAGGCAGCAAATGAAACTTAACTCATGGGAATGGGATCATAGCTGTAATACCGGGAATGTCACTGCATATGGGAAATACTTGGAGGTGAAGGACACTTTTGATACTGATGGGATCCAAGGAAGACACATTGCAGAGTACTCTGAACAAAGGCAACCCAATGTGGGGATGCTGCCAAACTATTTTCTGTGGGGTGGTGTCTAGGGACACCATTATGGTACGATCTTGTGGATTTTTGGTGAGCCCGAGAAGTTAAATGCTTGTTGGTTCTTTCAATTTTAGAGAGTCTGAAAGCATGAAGAAGACTCCAATGGGGGATCTTTTCCTTAGTAGTCTCCTATGCCCAAAAAAGGATAAAAGTATACATAGGAGAGCTCACCCATCCTAGAGGGGATGAGAGACTTCTTTACCATTGGTAGTCCAATCAGGCCGGAAAAGGTTAAACCTATACTGACTGGACGGTCATTCAAATACTATTACGAGCATGAATGAAACCAAGTTTTCTCGATGATATTTTCTTGTTGAGACAGCTAGAAAAGAGCTTAACGACAACCAGTGGTGGGATTTTTCGTAAAGTGCGGCCCCTCTGCCCGAGAAAGCACAAAAGTATGCAAAGGGGAATGGTATTGGCTTGAGTGTGCCAAGGAGGTCCTATTCATGAGATGGTCTACATGGTCCACAAGAGGAGGTAAATGAGACGATGTAGATGCCCTTTCGTATACTTTGGCAACTGGGAAAGGAAGCATGTGTGCTCGATGATCTTTTCATTTTTTTAAGGAGTCAGAAAAGAGCTTAAACGAAACTCCAATGTGGTCAACTAACTGCGATGGCATGAGTGGTGCCCCATGTCGGGACTGTGGACAGAGGTCCAAAGGTCATCCGTATAGTATGGACAGAGCAGAAGGATCTCAAACATACCAATACATGCATGGGATATATCACGCCAGAGGCCTGCGAGACAGTGCGACAGAGGCACGCAAACTGAGGTGGCTCTCAGACAGAGGTTAGGAGAGCGTGTGTGTGTGTTGTAGTGGATGAACTTGACTACATGCGATGTAAGTACAAGTCCAGATGCATTTATATGCCAAATACGTGGAAGAAAATAAATTGTTTTGTGGACAGTGGTCTAGTGGTCCGTGTAAGGTGCGGTGAATGGAAAAGACAACTATGTGTTAAAAATACAAAATAAAAGCTAAAATTATATTTCTTAATGGGCGGCGGCCCGAGGACACTTCTATGTCAAATACATGAAAGAGAAATAAAGGGATTTTTGGACGATGGTCTAGATGTCCATGTAAGGTGCAGTGAAAAAGAAAATTATAAATACAAAAATAAAAGTATAGTACAATCCTTAATGGGTGGTAGCCCAATCGATTGCATGGGTTGCGATGGGAAGTGCGATATGAGTACTGGTCCGTAGACACTCACATAGTCATGTCATGGCTCATAAATCAAGGTGACTTGTGGGAAATGGTCCCAAAATTAACTTATTAAACATGAGACGATGGTCTCATAACTAGATAGAGGGTGTAATTCTGAAACCAGTGGCATGAACGACGTCTCAAACGGAGTCCGTATGGTCCTGTTATGTCGATCAGAAGAAATTAGGTCAAATGGGGCCTATAAAAGGGGAGGGTCCACATGGTGAAGTGTCATTGTCACTGTTCATTGTGGAGTTGGAGAGGTGGGCCCTAATTCTTCATTTGCTGATTTCTCGTGATCCGATCAACGGTTTCGCGAGCCGTGACTTGTAGGTAAAAGCTCTCACTGACCCTCTTCATTTTGATAGCTTATTTACTAAATTTGACCACATGGAGGCCCCCCATGAGCTGTTTGGGGTTTCTTGTGAGCCAGGTCTCTCATTTCAAATGGAAAGGTGCACCCTGGGTGCACCTGTTGGGCCATTATGAGTGCCCTGGGTGCTCCTTTTGCTCAGATAAGTGTGCCATAGCCTCCTTTGGGTGGTTTTTTGATGGTGGGGATGTCTAACATCAGGGTGTTTTCTCTGTGCAGGATTCCGAAGATCAAATGGAGGGAGAGAGATGGCAAGCCAGTCAGAGATGCATCAATACATGACGGGGGTGTTAGAGATGCACTAGCCTACTATGGGTTACTGATGTTTATGAGGATTCCACTTATGCAGAGCTTGGGTTTACTGATGCAAACTCTAATCGGTTTCTGGGATGTTGCTGAGGAGGTGTTCCTCTTCCAGGGCCAGCATATTGAGCTTATGTTGGAGGATGTGTATTTCATTACTGGGCTCCCAATATTGGGAGTAGTTGGTGACTTGGCACCTGTAATATCTTTGGGGGATACATTAGAGGATCTATGTGATTGGCACTGTTATGCTATGGCGTATGTGCGTGGTTCTTACATCCTAATGTGTGACATAGAGGAGTTGTCCACATGGGTGGTGGGGACTTTACTGCAATGCATCTTGGGTTCCACAAGGAGCCACAAGATTTCTGGCGGTCAGCTGCAGTTAGTAGAGCGTGCCATTGGTGGCACATATTATGCATGGGGCCAAATGTACTTGTAGGCTGTTTGATGTTAGCTGAACAAGTTGAAGACTAGTGGCGTTGGTTTTGGCTTTGGCTCCTTCCTATGTGATTTCTTCTTTGAGAAAGTACCTACACTTTGTCCTCATCGGGCTATGGAGGACAGTGGTTTGTGGGAGTCGAGGATGTATAGGTGGTGCCAAATGATGATTCGCAAGGGTGGTGGTAGAGTGGGTCGCTTCTTCATGGAGGAGTTGTTGGAGCAGTGGATCTAGCTGCATGTGGTGATTGAGGAGTACCTGTATGTGGGTATGGGTTTCCAGGCAGATCCTAAGATGCCCTGACCTCCTAGTCAGGCTTGGGGACCAGCTGGTATGTATGCTTGATATTTTTATGTTTATCTTTGTGCATAGTATAGTTGAGCTGGTTAGTGATTTTCATATTGATGTACGTGGACTGATGGTGTCCTTGATTGTGTGTGCAGATGTTGGTCCTCACCCGTCACCTGGTCATCAGAGGCGGGTTGTTACCGTACCTCCTGCGGTGGCCCCTTCCGGGAACTCTCGTAGGCGGCAATGGGATATGGATTTACTGGTACCGTACATGGAGGAGGTAGCTACTAGAGTGTCAGATGTTGGTTGGCAACACCTGAATACTAACTTTATTGCTACTATTCACAATCTTCCTCCTGAGCTGACGGGCATGATGAGGAAGATGGTAGTGGCTTGCGAGCACTTTCGCCGGACGGCGAGAGGTGGTATTCTTGCAGAGGATGCATCCTCTTAGGAAGATGATGAGTCCAAGTTAGATGATGGGTCTAAACCAGATTAGTAGCCTTGTGTGGCTATTCCTAGTGCATTGGTGCACTTAGGGGTTTTTGTGTCGCTTATGTATATCCTGTTGAGAAAGCATATGTGTCTTCTCATTTTGTATTGGACATGTTGTGGACATGCGACTTATGGATTTATATCTATATATATTTTTGACGCACATGGATGCACTTTTATGGTTTTATTATGTGAGTCCTTTTATTATGTTGTGGAATGAAAATGCCTATGTGACGTATTATTACAATGTGTGTGTATTTTTAGACATGATTATGCATTATGTTATGGTTGTATGTTTCCTATATGCTATTATGGATGTGCCAATTTAGAATATCGTTAGCCATTTTATCTACGACACTATTGAGGTTCCTGGGAACATGTGTGAATGTGATGGATTCAAATGTTTTGACCATGTGTTTAGTGCGCAGGTACTTTCTAAAGAGGCAGGGATCATGAACTCGGTAGTGGTTGTTCAGTTGAGAAACAAGCAGCTGGGAGTCTAAGAAGACATCGAGATGATGAATTCCTAATTGTAGAGTGGAGGCCAAGAGGCCATTGACACCATCATACTCTGCCTGGTTGTTGGTCATGGTGCCCATGCATATTCCATCGATGTGGATCAACTCGTGCGATGGGGAGTAGATTACCCATGCAGCTGAGGCAAGGTTCGGGTGCCATCTGCTTGCTCCATCTGTGAATCCAATATACCGATTTGAGGTGTGCTCCATCTGAAGCAATGAGAGGAAATGATACATAAGACCCAATTGGGAAAAATGTGTAAAACAAAAAAAATGAAAAATACTATAATACTATTTAGAACGTTGTCACTCAAAGGGGTGACGTTAGGGGGAAAGTCGTTTGGACTTTCCCAGGATCAGCGGTCATTCCTTTGTGTGACACGATGAATCCTTGGAGATGGTCCATGGGAACACAGAAAACACACTTGGATGGGTTCAAGAGGATCCTGTACTGGCGACATCGGATTAGGACTTGTCGCAAGTCGTCTATGTGTTGTGTGTAGTTTTGCGACCGCACGATGAGGTTGTCAAAACACACCAACATGATGTGAACGAGATCGTGGAAGCAGTGCGTCATGGCGCCCTCGAAGGTGGATTCAGCATTTTTTATGCCAAAGGGCATGACTTGGTAGGCAAATGTGCCCCATGGGGTTGTGAATGATGTCTTGTAACGGTCTTCTTTCCATATTTGGATTTGGTTGTATCCGAAAAATCCATGAAGGCGAAGGCCTCATGTCCGGCACATGCGTTGATGATCTAGTCGATGAACGGGGTGGGGAAGTTGTCTTTGGGACATGCCCCATTAAGATCATGGAAGTCTGTGCAAACATGAATGGTACCCTATTTTTTATTCATGGGAATAGGATTAGAAACCCAAGTTGTGTATGCAATGGGATAAATGAAGCCAGATGTGCACAACTTCTCTATCTCGGTTTTCACCGCAGCCACTTTGGATGGATGGATGGGCTATTGGTTTTGGTGGATGGATGCAACATCAGGCCATGTGTCGATGTGGTGTTCCATTATGGATGGGTCTAAGCCGGGCATTTCGGTGTATGACCAGGTGAAGATGTCGCAGAATTCTTGGAAGAGAGCAGTGTAGGCATCGACCTCTTCCGGGGAGCAAGATGCCCCCAGCATGATTTCTTCAACGATCTCAGAGTTGGTTGAGATGTTGATTTTAATTGTTGGAAAAATGTTCACCATGTTCCCTTCTTTGAAGGCATCAGGTGCTAGGATTGGGTTCTTGAACCAGTCAACCTTCCCATGGATGAAATCTTTGGTCTCCACAAAAAATTGGTCGGACTGCGACACAAGCTTTTCGAGGAGGAAGAATGAGCGATGGTGCATGTCATCCCATGGGTATTCCGAGGTAGTTAGAGATTCGAGTATCTCCTCATAGTTGTTGAAGCAACTAAGTGACAGATCTGATGGATCGTCGGTGGAGATAAGCTGGTCAGTGGAACTGGACATCATGTAGATGGACATGGTGTCTGAAGAAGGAGGTGGTGGGTGAACTTCTTCGATCAAGGTGATCTCAGACTCAAGGGAATGGTGACGGATGTCAGCAAGAGCCAATCAAAATTTGGGTAGGTCTTGGCAATGGTGGGAGTAATGTCCATACAAGCCACAAAGGGTGCAAGCATGGTTTGTCCTCAATGCCTTGTTCTTGACTAGTGGCGCAGTTGGGAGTTCAACCATGGGGATGTTTTCATTCATATCCACGGCATCCAGATGTGCATGGATCACTAATATTTCAGGGAAATTCTGAGTTGGATGGCCTTGTTGTTCACAGATGGCACAAGGTGGGACTTGTCATGGTTCTGTGGTGGCTTTGGTGTTCTTTCCCCTGGCCCTTTTGGGTTGGGGTGGCACAGGTGCGGGTGTGGCAGTTGGCTTATGCAGACCGGGTGGGGGGTGAGACTCAACTGCAATAGGTTGCAGTGAAGTTAACACAACCTGGGGCATTGCTGGTTGAGCCAGTGGATCCAGATACCACACTGGGATCCCCAATGTAAAGTTGGGTAGGCTTAAGGTGGCCATGACCGGCTTGCTCATGACACCAAGTGGGGGAAAGAGGAAGGGAATTATATGGACCAGAGATGAGCCCACAAAACTCCCAGCTGGTTGCATGTGGGGGTGAGTTTGTGGTTGTAGCTGTGTGTAATGCTACTACTGCAGGTGATGTTGCAGCTACTATTGGCGTTGTGGCTATGGATGCTATTGTGGTTGTGGTTGGGGCTACGGCTACGATTGTTGTTTGAGTGCAGTAATGCTTGATGAGACCATGTACAAGTTTGCAGTTTTCTTTTGTGTCGGTGGTGGTGACACCAACGGGAAAGGATCCATCATGGTGGCATCGGTAAACAACCCAGGGCCCACATTCAACGGTTGGGAGGCTGGTGTGTTTTCAACCACAGTGTTGGTTACAGGGATGACATTAGCATGTGCGGTCGCCCCTTGTGGCTCAATGGTGGTGATAGTAGGGATAACATTGGCAGGAACTATTAACCCTTGCGGATCATGGTAGGTGAGCTGGTCAACTATCACAATCTTCCCTTCGTGGGGGAACATCATGAGGTAGAAGATAGTTGATGTAATAATTCGCATGGCATACATGTAACTCCTCCCAAGGAGGAGGCTGTAGTCCAATTGAGCGTTGACGACTTCAATGTCAATCATGACTGTCTTCCCGGCTAACGTGATGGGGACATGCGGGAGGATTCCTTGGGCTTTAGTGGGGTGTCCATCATAAGCCCACAAAGTCATGGATGAAAGTTGCAGAATTGGTGATCCAAGCTTCTGCCAAACCAAGGTAGACATGACGCATGTGGATGCCCCCTCATCCACTATGCATCGGTGCACGACCAAGTTCCAGATGGAAACCGGGATTTGGAAGGCGATAGTGGAGGGCGTGTGCGGCTCTCTGTTCTCTATATAAAACATGATTAACTTGGAGTCAAAGGGGTCTACTGCCCCTAGAGTGGCTAGTAAGGATTTCCGCTGCATTGGGCATGTTTTAAGTAACTCAAGAGCAGACATGGCGGTTGGCGTTTGGGCCAAATCATCCACAATGCTACAGCTGACTATAGCTCTAGCTGTGGCATTATTGGTTATTCTACATATGGGAGGGTGCGGGAATGAGGGTAACTGGAGAGGTAGGTTGGTTGTCTTAGACGTGGATGTTGCTGGCGAGTCAATAGGTTTGGTGGTGGTACCATACTGATTTCTTCTAGTTTGTAAGTTGACCTCTTCAGTGGTCATGGTCATCAGGTGGTGAACACCTGTTTTGGCCATGAGAAGTTCCCCCGGAGCGTTGGGATTGGCCTGGGGAGGGGGAGTGGTTGCCACCAATCCTTGGACTAGTAGTGGGTTTTGAGGCACCATGGGAGGAGGTCCTTGTGGTGCCTGGTTGGGTTGGGCTTGAGTGGGGGCATTGGTGGCCTGTTGGGCCTCATTTTGAATGGCCTACTTAGCATGAGCCATCAGGGGATACTCAAACTTGTAATGCCCATAGAAATCATAGAGGGTACATGGTTGGTTTGTGCGTAATGGTGCGTTGCATCTTGGTGGATTTTTTCGTGGGGTGTTTTGGGCTGGCCAGTTAGCCGTGGCATTATTGGGAGGGTTCGGTTGTTGAAAACCTCCCTATGGTTGGTTATTTCCTTGGTTGTAGGGCTTTTTGTTTCTAGATTTACCTTATTGATTGTTGGGGTAGGCTAGTTGGGACGGTTTTGTTATGCGAACACTTGTCCCAACGGAGTGGGTGGAGTGTGGGCCATGCGTGGGCAGGGGCTTGAACTTGTTGCACTGGTGGTGCATAGTATATTTGTGGGGGTGGTGGTGCCACAAATGTGGGAATTTGCACCACATACTATTGTGTTGGCCAAGCCATGGCCTAAGCCTACTGCGGTGGCGCAGGTTGTGCATATGAGGTTGTTGCTCCGAACTGGGACATCATTCTAGCATAGTCCAGAGCTTGGTTTTGATAAGCAACATTAGCAATGTTGCTTGGTTGGGGTGTAATGACAGGTGGTGTCAGTCGAGGTTGTGGTTGTTGGGAGACTGACCCTATGATACCATCCACTGCGTGGGATGCCCCCAGTGCATCACAGTAGGAGGAAATCAGATGGGGAGCGTCTGGAATGACAGTATACAAGTATCTCAACTGAGCATAGATGAGGTCAAATTGTTGGGCCTTCAGTATGGCCTCTTCTTCAGATTGGGGACATTCATATGTAACATCCTTTGCGATGGTCGGGAGCAAAGTATTGAGGAACTAATCTAAGAAGATCCTGTCATCAAGTTGGATCTTACACAAGCTGCGGCGCTGCCGCCACTCATGGATATGATCAGTGATGTGAGTGGCGGTGTTTTGGAGACAGGATAGCAGGATCTCCACCCTGTCATCATATTTGACAAGGAGTTGGAAATACTGTAGGAACATGAAGGCTAGGGAGTTGGAAATTCTTCTCAGTAGCCAGCTACTTTGAGGTTCCTGTGGTACTCCTCACAATGAGTTTCTGGGCAAAGCCCAAGTACTTCCCATAGTTGAAGAAGTCAGGCACTTATGCCCTCAAAGACTACAGAATTGATTGAACTTAGTGTAAATTTGGTAAATTTTAAGGCTTACTCAGCGTCATGAACTGAGTTGGGTTAATTATTTGGTATGGTGTGTTGGTTTGCTTGTTTGTTTTGGTATTTGGTTTGCAATATGGTTTATGAATTCATGGTACAGATCATATCATGGTTTTGTATGCAAACATAAACAAAAATTTGTAAGCAAGTATGGTGTTTAACCCTGAATTATTGGCCTAACTAAATGTCTACCTCTCAGTGATACTCTTCTTCAACTAAGAGAAGGTGCTGGGCTCTCAACACAATTGGACTAAGCCCATCGTAGATCCTCAGGTCACCTCCCAAGTGCTAGGTTGGTCAACAGGGAGGACACTTAGTGCCATGAGAAGCCCTCCTTCTCTACCCCCTCCACCTTCCAAGTCACCTAGTTTTAGTGGTTTGGGAAAAATACCATGGAGTGCCTAGATATATACGATCTTACCCTTCGTCGTATCATAGAATAACCTGGAGGGTGATGACTGGGTAGAGGAGGAAGGGGGCAACAAGATGGTTATTTTTAAGTTACTTTTAGTTAGACTAATTCATTTTATTAAGCCTTAATTATTGATTTAGCATATACACATTGTTCATGGATTGATTTGCAGAAAATAAAAACTGGAATTGAAAGAGACCTGCAATGGTGGACAGAGGCAGCTAGGCCACACTAAAATTACTGTTAATTAAACTTAAAAACAACTTCTGTGTGACATGCCGCATATTTTTTACGAAATCCAGTGAGGGGGACATGAGATTTTTCTAGAAATGAGAGAGGGGGTCACACAGAATGCAAAAACAGCTACAACCTGATATTCTGGGATGAATTCATGCTTGTCTAAGGATTAAGTGCACCCTGGGTGCACCTGTTGGCCAATTAAGAGTGCCCCAATCTCACCTTTCCCCCAATAAGAGCGTCCTGCTCCGGAAAGGGGTTTTTTGGTGATTCAGGGTCAAATCTGGCCGATAGTAAATGGTACTGGGGTCAGTCTAACTCGGCTCGGCCTAGCAGAGGCTTCGACACTGACTAAAACAGGAAATAAAGCATATTTAAACAGATCTAACCTAAGATTTCTGAAAACTGGGGTAAAATGGAAAAAACTTGAAAAATTGAAATATTTGTCCCAGGGATCCTGTGGGATCGACCCAATGGAGTCGCCAAAGCTGTAGTGAGAATTTCTCCTCACTACAGGAGTAGGAATGGCTCCCTTGTGCCTACAGGGCACAAGGGCATGTTCCTACTCTTTGAAAACAGTAAAAAACGGAATGAAATATGACATAAACAAAGCAGTGAATTAAACTAAGATAATCTAAACAAGAATAAGAAAATGGAAGCTACTGTAAACTAGATCTAAGAGATAATAACAGAAAATAAATGGAGAGATGAATCCCTTGTGAACCCCTCTACAGAAAACGGGTTAGGGTTCCGCCTCCTTGAAACCTGCAAACAACCTAAGCTACTACAATGGCAAACCTGCAAACAGAAATGAGGGTTAGAAAGCAAAACAAATAAACAACCATGAAAATAAATTATACCTTACTTAGGTGGAAATGGGCCACCATGCCCTAGCTCATGGGAGCACCTCTCTCTCTCTTGGTTGGGAAGCAATGGCTTGATGAGATGGAGATGGAGGAGAGGGAGAGTGGGTGGTTTGAGAGGCAAAGGTCTCAAAGCATCCACGGGAAGCATAACAATAGGCAAGTGAAGAGTGTTTTGAGAGTGACCCACCACCCTCCTTCTATAGTTTTTCCAAGGGATTTTAGGGTTTTAAGCCCTTGGTCAGGGCTTTAGCCCCTTTTTTGGGGCCTTAGCCCCTTCTGCCCTAACTTTAGCCCCTTTTAGGGTTTTAGCCCCTTTTTTAGGGATTTAGCTCCTAGGGGGTTATTTGGGCTCTTTTTGGGGGTTTTTAGCCCTTTTATTCATCCTTGGGATCTTTTGGACGTGTGGGGGTCAAATGGAAGGTCTTATGGAGTGAAATGAGTGTTGTGAGATGGTGTCCTTGGGTGGTGTAGGCCATTGAGAGCTATGTGGGGGATTTTTGGGTTAACAAGATTACTGGAAGCTCAGTTCAACTTCAGATCAGGCATTGATGGGCTCTCCTTCAGCTGTAGTGGTCTGTCTCCTTGGGATTTGTGCCCCCCTATGCTGGATCTCCTTTTTTTGTATAAATAAAGCTCGGGTCACCTCTTCCAAGCTAGTTAGAACTGGGATTGAGGTGTTGTTTCTCTTGTACTATGTTATTGTTTATTATTTTGGAATAAAGAATCTTTGGAGGCAAGATCTATGGTGTAATTCTCTTCATGTGTGGATGGTGATAGTCAAATGCTTATGAGGTATAATCTATGCTATTTATCATTTCTTTTGCTGGTTAATTGTTGGCCTTGAAGGAGATAGCTCCCTCCTGCTAGGGTATGATTTTATTCTAGTTTGATTTATTCTCTTACTGCTGCTTGTTTCAGATCTATTGGATTTGTATGTATTTTAAGTTTAATTGCATGCTTTCCATTTATTTCTTCCAGCAGCACCTATGTTTTAACCATCTGTTTGTGCAAGGATTTCTAAGTTGCAGGTGATATCGCTTGTAAAAGAGGTTGATCTGGTTTGCATATTCCTCATCTTCAAGATCATCTAAATGACATAGTCCCTCGGTGTTCCACCAAAGCAGACTCCAAAGCCCAACATTCCCAGGCTTCCAGCTCTCTTCCTCTCTCTTTCTCCTTCAAAAAAATCAATTTTCTTACCTGGTTACTAAGTTCGAAAGCTTTGTTATCATTTGAATCTGTTATGTCAAATTCAAATTTACATAGATCTGCTATTTCAAAGCTCATAGTGTAGATCTCAATTATGAAAAGTATCATTAAGCATTCTAGATCTAGCATAAGGAAATCGTCCATTTTGCATGACAAGTTAAAGAAAAACAGTAGGTTGCATGCTCTAGATTTCCTTTTCTATTTTAAAAATATTAAATCCAGAAATTAGTGCATATTTCATTGGCTTCACAAACCGCAAGTCAATATCCCAAGGAAAGCTTGCTTTCCTTGGTTCCTTTTTCACCTGTTTAGCTAGTTTTAACTCAGTCTTTTTTGAGTTAAGGTATGCTGATCCAAAGGTACTCTTAAAGTGATTTTGGGAATATTTTATTCTAACATGCTTGCTGTTTTTTATCAGGTGTAATATAAAATAAAGGAATCTTTTGTTTGAAACTGGCCTCGGGAGCATTCAAATCCCCTCAGGGGTCCCCCCTTTCACTAAAATTTAAAATTTTTGGAAGGTTGTAAGATCTTGGTTTCATCCCATATAAGGACCAAGAGGTTTTTGATATTTCAATTTTATGATATTGTAACCAATAATAATAATAGAAAATATTTTTTGAGTAGGCTCTTTCGATCCCGCTCCCCATCCTCCTAGGGGGGGTCTGTGTCCATTTCATTTTTTTGCATTTTTCCCTTTTTTCTGCTCTATTTTAGTACTGAAATGCAGGATTGTATAATTTGATATAATTTTGCATTATTCCATATTTTAATTTCAAAATTAATCATACTACTTACCCCACGACTTCCCAATTGACCCGCAAGGGAAAATAGATACGTGGTAGGACTAATTAGAAAACCGACATTGTGTATCTTTGTTTCCTTTTTCATAAATTGCTTTGTTAGTCATAATAAAATTAACCCCTCCTTGATTCCATGATTGATATCCACTTGGATCGAAAGAGGCTCCTAGAGGAATTTCTTTTTAACAAGAACACCTATTTTAAAATTTACTAAAAATAACGAAGACTCTAGTGTGTATGCTCTATACTTGACTGCGGTTCGTCCAATCATTCAAGGTGCATCAGAAGCACTTGAGTGACTAGAATAATTAGGATTCACTCTCCCCAAATTGACAAACCATTAGGCGAAAATCCAACGCCTTGATCAAACCATTACGGTGGAAAAATACCCACAGGAAGCGGGAACTCCTGAAAAGTGACCTTGGGGCACCGATCTCTGTTACACCTTTAGGTGCATTATGAAAAACAGCCTCAGAGACTCCATTCAGCCCACATATTCCTTGCGGGTAGCTGTGACGGTTTAGTTTTGGACATACTTCAAGTACCCCCTGGGTATATCCGGAGTCCCCTTGCCTAAGTTAAATTACTCATCTTCTTACATTAATTTAAAATTAACCAAGATATAATTGCACGATGTTCATTCTAGCACTTGCAAGCACTCTTAATTGTTTTTTGACTCCATTTTCAAGGCACTGGTCAACTTTTTATTATTTCAATATATATTTTATTGGGTTTCATTTCCATGCTTATTTGTGATTATCTCATCATGTTATTTGTTGTTTACAATTGTTAAATCAAAACTCCTAAAAAATTTACTCTTTAATACCATCATCATACTAAATAATTTTTCCTTAGTAACTTAATAGGTTCTACCCCCCTTGGATTCGTTAGGAGTTGAGCCTAAATGGAGGAGTCAAGCACAAGGTGACAGCCTTGACTCAAGACTTGCCCCCAAGGACACACCGAGTGGCTTTAATATTTCTGCCACGTAACCCAGGTGTGTGAAAGGAAGAAACACGTTGCTCATCTAGGTGATCTAAGTGGACCAAACTCTCTTCGAATTCCAAAGTATCAGGTAGGAATTCTATGGCAATTTTTAATGAAGGAATATCATGCTCAACTGGTAATACCGACTCCACTCCGTGTACTAACTGAAAAGGAGAGAATCGGTGGTAGTCTTGAACGCGGTTCAATAAGCCCACAAAGGAGGGTAAAGCATGATATGATATTTCATTTTTCTTTTTGCAATAATTCTTTGTAAAATGGCCTTAAGCGACTTATTAGCTAATTCATCCTAGCCATTCGCTTGAGCGTAATAAGAAGAAGAGTGTTGTAAAGGAAAGTTTCCTATGGCTAGGGTTTAAGAGGCCATCAACATACTGGGATTGAAAGAGAGATGTACAATGTTCAACAAGCATATATAAACAAGATTTAGAGATAAGAAAGGTCCACAACTGACTAACTGAAGGCTGGTCCAAGCTTTCTCTAGCCCTTCTCCTGCTCCTCTTCCCCAAGAAACCTGCAAAACAAGTTATACCTTCCTCAAACCAAATAGACTATATGAAAGGAGATTAAATTCAATGAAACATGAAAACATAATATGATAAATAACATCATATAATCATAATAAAATATTCAATATACAAGAAATGTTGATTTGGGAAGAAGAAGGACATCACATCTTTATTAATCTTGAAAACAAGTACAAGTATACCTTCTCTTCAAGTTCGACACCTCACGAAACCTTGATCTGGTTTTGCTGCTTCTCTTGTCCAAGGAACTTAGCCTCCAAGCTCTGCAACACAAGGAGAATGCTTCTAGGGAAAAGGTGTGGGCAAAGAGAGCTCCAATTCCTCCATCATAACAATGCAAAGATTCTAGTCTTCTCTCATGGACCTCCCTACCTCTATTTATATGCTTAATGAAGAGTTAGGGTCGAAGACAAAGTAGTTACAACTGAAGGAGTCAGTTGCATAACTACCCAAACTACCCAAAATTCAAAATTCATATTTTTTTACATTTTTTAGAGGTGTACACAGGTTGCAAAAACAACAGTTGCATACACGAGGAGGTATACGCAGGTTGCAATGCAAAAATTCATGTATTTAAGGCATACGCGACTATTATATCAAAAAAAAACTCACGTACACATAAAAAAAACTCATTTTTAGGGTATTTTTGGTCATTTTAAGACTTTGGTGTCTTCTAGAAAGTTTTAGATAACACAAATATATTTCCAACAGTGTAGAGATGAGGTAAAATAGAGTTAAAAAACTAAATATATGGTTCCTCCAAGTTAGGTGTTTTTTTAGTGACTTTCTTGAAGTGTCGTCATGGAAGTGTCGACATGCGACGAAAACATAGGAAAGTGGTCACAGGAAGAGATGTGTCATTTTGAGCTATAATAGATTCCCCCTAATGTATGAGGTTAGAGGCAAAGATGATAGCTAAAATGCATTATAAAGGAAACAACTGAGTATGGAGAGAGCAGAGAATCCAAGGTCAAAAGGCTCGAACAAAGGTACCTGAAAGAGAGATAAATGTCAGAAAAACTGATCTCTGAGACATATAAATCCATATACAAATCATCGCCATAATGATATAGGAAGATCCATGAAAAAAGGTTCCATATCAAATCTAAAGGAGTGATGGCCACAAACAAACAAGGTGGATCCATGCTCAACAATCGATCATAGCCACAAGAATACAAGGTGGATCTATGTCTCAACAAAATGTCATATAAAATGTAACAAGGTCTTGTGCAACTCGAGAAATAGAAAAATGACGATTCTACTGTCGGCCCAAGGTCTTCAATCCAAACCACCCAAAAGGTATGAATCCTAACCATGTGAATAAAGGAGTTGAAGTTGAACATGGAGGAAACCGTTTGATTACCGTTCAATAATGAGAACCATTAACAAATGCGAGGGAAACCACTATTAATGAAAATGGTCCCCAAGGTACCTAGTACATTCTAACAAGTGTGAATACAAGGACTTGAAGTCGAACACTTGAAGAATCCATTGAGTAGGAGACATTAAGGTATTCCTACTACCCAATAGGGAGGGAAATTTCCATTGATGACTGCAATCCCCAAGGTGCTATTATAAAACTCTAAATATCATTCCCAAAGCAAGATGTGTTGCAGTCAATAGGAAGAGATCCAGTGGAACGAAGGCATTAAGGCATCCTTCATCATGCAACACGAGGTAAGTCAAAGACTAATTGGATCTGGAATTGGTACTAAATTTCATGACAAGGAACACCAAAGACATGATGTAATGAACTAATACCATGGAATGGCCCACACAAAAGGTCAAGGCAACTACAAAATGGTCGAAAAAGGTTTAATCCTTGAGCAGTGAGCATGACACAAAAGTGACTTAGGCAGCTTTTGACAAAAAAGGACCAATGAAAAAAATTTGGAATGTAGGAGACGTTGACAAATTTCTCATATAATTGGAAAAGAGACCAACCAGACGAGTAAGAAACTCTAAATCAGGATAAGGTCAAAATACTAGGACCTGACTGTTTATAGACTCAAAATTGGTGCTTTGTTCAAGGAAACAAGACTTGTTGCCATGATGTAAAATACATGTGAATGAACTTCCCTTCCCCTCTTTCTTGTAAAGGTTTAACAATTCCAAGAAAGCAAACTCAGGACCATCTTCATTTTTTACAAGCTCGAAAAAAAGATAGACGAATGCTTGATAAAGCACTGATTCGTGGATTTTACGAGCCTGAACTAGTACATGCTTGATGGTTTTTTCATAGTTTAGAGAGTCTGAAAACTCCAAAGAAGACTCTAGGGGGGGTCCTTTTTCATACAATTTAGTCTCATGAGGCCGAAAAAGTATAAAACAAACCACAGAAGAACTCTCTTAGCTTCCAAAGAAGTAAGGCGCACCTTCTTCGTACTTCTTTAGGAAGGTCCAAAAAAGGTTAAATTACCACCTACCCAATGCTCCTTCAAAAGTAGCATATATCCTAATTTTTATGAGTGTGAAGGAAGGCAAGAGCACTCGGAAAGATCCATTTGATTACGAGAAATGGGGCTTACAATAATAAACTTGATGCTTTGTTCTTTAGGGTTTAATGAGCATGACAAAGACATAAAGTACACTTGAAATCTTTTTCATGTTTAGGTCTAGAGCACGAAAAAGAGAAAACTAAGCTCATACTAGGGGTTCCTTTTTTGTAAGTTTAGTCCCTCGGGTCCGGAAAAGTGATAAACCTATGCCTAAGAATACTCTTCTCAATTTCAAAGAAAAGAGAGTGTTCCTTTCTCGTATTATTCCACATGGTCCAAGAAAGAGATAACCTACCACCAATGTGGATACTTGTTCACATATTCTTAACGAGCCTGAATGGACAAGTTTGCTCAGAATTCAAGTCTATTTTGAGGAGTCAGACCTGGGCCTAAAGAAACTCAATATCTTTCCCATGAATTTTTAACGAGTCTGGAAAAGTCAACTCATGTCCTCCTTACTGTTTTTAACGAACTCGAAGGAGAGCAGAAAGAGTGCTCTAAATGCGAGGAGACAAGTGTCATAGATAGGCGAAACTAGTTCCAAGTGCAAGGAACATACCTATGCATAATGCAAGGAAAGTGAGCAAGATAAGGACACTCAGGTAATGACTCCTCAAGGTAAAAGGTGTCAAGTTGCAAAGGAAAAATGATACAAGGCTTAGCGATGATGAGAACAAAGATGAGGGCTTATACAACGAGCTAAAAGTGTGGAAGCCTACATTAGGCTCATAAGTGCGAGCAGGGAACATGAAAATGGAGTTACAACTTGAACAACAAGGTGAGGCCAATAAATAGTTGTGAATCCAACTACAAATCCTATCTCCAAGAAACAACAACATCAGGATCATATTTAGAAGAAATGATTCAATGCGGGTCACTTTGGCAGAAACACATGCGACTTTTTTATCTTCTACAAAAGGGAAAGTCAAGGCAGAATCGACCAAAGAAGATTCTATAGCACCAAGGCTCGAGGGTTTAAAATCAGTAAGATCAACCTTAGAAGGAGAACAAAAATCAATAAGGGATATAGAGTTTGTAGGAACAAACTCAGTATCACGGGAGTTGGAAAATTCATAAGAAAAATCAAACTCACAAGGATCACTAACTTGCTGTTCAAAGGAAGAGTCAAGATACTCAACAAGACCAACATAAGAAAAAAGTTCATGATTACTAGGAAAATCAGGGTTATACTTAGTCACAACTGAACCAACAGCCAAAATAAGGTCAGACTATATCAAAGACTCCAAGAAGATCTCATCCGAAGGAAGGAGATCATCCGAGATAGGACACATGTCTAAACTTTCAAATGGATAGACAGAGTGGAGAGAAGGCTCCACAGTCTGTATAGGATGACTCACCTAGTCAACTGTTGGGACCAAGTCCTGAGAAGTTAAGCATGAAAACAGAGGATGCTTCTCAGTAGCAATTGAACGCAAAGGACATGAGGCCACATAGCTCACCTGTGGCGAGGTAGTGTCTATAGAAACACTGGGAACCAATAAAGGAAAGACCTGGTCTTTAGTTGGATCAGGAGATGGATCAAGAAAACCCAACTAATCAATGGTGACAATTTCTTCTCCATGATTAAAGTACATCACATGAAATAATGTTGACACCATAGCTTGCATGGCATAGACATAATCATGTCCAAGGAGCATAATGAAGTCCAAGGGGTATTCTATCACCATGAAGTCAACTAAGACAGTCTTCCCACCCAAAGTAACAGGTGTTTGAGCAAGAATTCCCAAGGCTACACAAGTTCTTCTATCAAATGCCAGTAACTGACTAGCAGTCAACACAAGGCTGGGAGATTCCATGCCTTGCCAAGCACAATCAAACAAAATACTAACTAAGGCTCCTTCATCAACAATACAATGAGAAATCGTGTATGGTTCAACTTTGACCTTTATCTGAAAAGGTGCATCAGAAGGAAGGCGCGACTCAACTAGGCTATCCTAATCAAAGGAAGCAATCTGAGAGCTTGGTGGGGGTTGATTTGAAGCGAGTTCAGTGCCCCCTTGTTTAGTAAGTTCTGAACTAGAAATGAATAAAATGTGACTAGCATACACTTCACTCTCCAAAGGAAGAGTGGGATTGATCAACAATGGAATCGATTCAACCGCTTCATGAAAGTCACTCTCCGAAGGGAGAGTGGGATTGAGCAAAGATGACATTGGTTCAATCACATTAGGATCACTCTTTGAAAGAAGATTGGGATCGACCAAAGCTGAGATTGGTTCGACCACTTGATCAACCAAAGGTTGAGTAGGTTGTTGAGAAACTATAGGTTGTTCAGGAGAAGGAAATTCTTGAGTCTTGGACCACACTCTTTGCACCTCTACAATAGCAAGGCACTGGTGAGTAATATGATCTCCCTCGCATAGTTTACAAGGGAACTTAAGTTTGCACTTCAAATGACCCATTTTCTCAACGGTGTCAACATCACTAGTAGTGGCTAACTATTTTCTCTCAGCATGACCTACAGAGGCTGAGAGTTTTCCCCCAGCATGACCACCATAGGATGGGTGACTAGGTCAACATTGACTAAGAGAGGCTGGTTGTTGAGAGACTTCAGGATGTTCAAAAATGGGATGACCTTGGAACCAAAATCTTCGCACCTCCGCAATAGAAGGGAATTTATAAGTAAGGTGGTCTCCCTCACAAAAGCTTACAAGGAAACTTAGGCTTGTGTTTTGAACAGGTAGTCTTTTCAACAATGTCAACATGAATCACAGTGGTTGATGGATTGTCTTCAGCATGAACTACATAGGCTGAGAGACTTCCCCTAACATGACCTATAGAGGCTGAGAGACTAGGTCCAACATGACCTACATAGGTTGGATGGGCACCACAAACATGAAAAACAGAGGATGAATGGTTAGGATCAACATGCTTTGCAGCAATTGAGTGTGTGCCCCCAGCATGAACTACAGAGGTTGGGTGGATGGATCCAAAAATGACTTGCAGAGGTTGGATGGGGAGGTTCAAATTGAACAGAGGTTGAACAGGTGCCCTCAACATGAACTATAGAGGCTGAGTGACTGGATCCAACATGACCTGGAAAGGTTGGAAGGATACCACCAACATGATCAACAGAGGCTGGATGGTGAAGATCAACTTGACTTGCAGAGGTTGAGTGCTTAGATCCAACATGACTTGCAGAGGTTGGATAGGTGCCCCCATCATGAAATGCAGAGGTTGGGTGGTGAGTTTAAACTTGAATTGCATAGGTTGAATGGGTGGCCCCTTTCTTATGTGCCTTCTTCATATTCCTCCTTCTTTTACTCCTTTTAGACTTCCAGTTACTAGTATTAGTACTTTCCCCGCATGAGGTATAAGGAGGAGGAGAATCAACTATAGGTGAAGGGGAAGTACTGTTTTGATGCCCTTGATATAAGGAGCTCACTTGAGAAGCATTGGGGGCATTTAGGATAGTTGGAGTGGAAAAAAATTACACCGGTATCCCTAGGGTGAATCGAGGTAGATTCAGGGTGGCCATCAAGGGAACACCAACATTCCCCGTGACAGGAATAGTACAAGGAGTTCCCAGCATGGGGATCTCTTGGTTGGTGTTCAAAGGGGTGTTATCCATATTTTCAAACTAGGAGAAAAATTCTGAGGTTGAAAGAAAACCAAAATTACAAAGCGCACACCTAAAGGTACACTAAGTACAGACAAACCACACAACACTCACTAAAAAATTCTTAAAGCCAAACAGACAAACATGTATAAGATATGCTTTCCAGAAGAAAGCTGATAGAAAGTTACTTGGAATCCCTGTATATGTTCTTAGGTGCAAGTAGAGGAATCACCCACCGCCCTCCCACACCTTCTACCCGGGTTACCTTCCAAGCCCGTCCAAGGTCAACCAGAAATAGCCTTCTGGTGTACTTGTGTATGAACCCTAGATGTCAAAGAGACTAAAGGCTACCTTAACTATATTGACAGTCTAGGGGGACAGTCGCAAGCCTTATTCATATGCATGGGTAGGGTATCAAAGCCTGAAACCCTTTCTAGGATAGAATCCCCAGATGCATAAAAACCTTTGTCTATGCTTTGACAAGGAATTAGAGGGTTATCTGCTCAGTCCAAGCCTCCACGTGGCATCTTGCTTAACTCTCATTTGAGAGGAGCTTCCCAGATACAATCAACATAGAAAATGGTTTACCTAGGGATTGGCCAACTATGTCTGAATTTAAACACTCATGGAGAGTTGAAACTCCCTAATCCACAAGTCTAGCCCGAGCTAGTTGGTGTATGACCCTATAAAATAAAACTTACTAATAATTTTTAAATTATATCATTTATTTTAAGGGTTGTTTTTAATCAAAGGGTAAATGCCATGAAACTTATGTGGTTTTTTGACTCAAAGTTGAAACAAAATGACTAAACAAAAAGAAATGAAATGCAAAAAGCAAAAAACTATTCTCTTCTTCTTTTTCAAATAGAAACTTGAAAGCCACAAAAGAACAAATTCTTTTTATTTTTTCAAAAACAATGATATGCCATGCAATCTAGACTAAAAAACTAATCTACATGCATATAAAGCAAACATGCATTTATTATTTTTCTTTTATAAATACAAAAGAAAAAACAACCTATCAACTAATGCAAGCAAGTATTGTAAGCAAACCAAATAGACAACTACTCTACACACCACAAACAAACCCTAGGTTTCCCTAAAGTTGGATATCAACCTCTCTTGAAAGGAAGGCTCACAAAGGTAAACAAGCCAAAAACTTTGGAATGAAGAGACTCGGCAATAAGACTAACATAAACAAAGGTCAAGAAGTCCCAAGTATCAATCTAAACCTACAAACAGAGGTTGCTCAGTACCTTGTCCAACAAGGTCAAGCCAAAGAAGGAGGTGGGGGGGAAAGCAGCAAAAAAAAGTTCAAAGACTTGAAAAAGACTTACAAGATAGAAAAAGAGCACCTAACAGAGATAAAACAGCCTCTCAAGATTCATGCACATGCAGAGGACCCTTGAAGACCTTACAAACAGCCCTCAAATCACCCAAAAACCCTAAAAAATGATGAAAGAACACAAATTTAGATGCATACGTGGGTTGCCTTAAGGCAGGTCGCATATGACACGCAGGTTGTAGGTAGTGCAAGTCATGTATATAACATAGACACATGATTTTTTATCCTAAAATTCGTGTATGGATGACAAAAGGCACAAAAAGGGTAAAAAACTGACCTAGGAAGGCAAGAAAGGTGTTCCAACAAACTCAAAAGTTGTTCCTAACTTGTAAGAAGGACCTGAAACTTTACAAAAGGATGAAATAAAGACAAATAAACTGCAAATAGATAAGGCTCTCCCCAGTGGAGTCGACAGTTCTGTTGTAAAGGAAAGTTTCCTATGGCTAGGGTTTAAGAGGCCATCAACACACTGAGGTTGAAAGAGAGATGCACAATGTTCAACAAGCATATATAAACAAGATTTAGAGATAAGAAAGTTCCAAGCCTGTTTAACTGAAGGCTGGTCCAAGATTTCTCTAGCCCTTCTCATGCTCCTCTTCCCCAAGAAACCTACAAAACAAGTTATACCTTCCTCAAACCAAATAGACTATATGAAAGGAGATTATATTCAATGAAACATGAAAACATAATATGATAAATAACATCATATAATCATAATCAAAGATTCAATATACAAGACACATTGATTTGGGAAGAAGAAGGGCATCACATCTTTATTAATCTTGAAAACAAGTACAAGTATACCTTCTCTTCCAGTTCAGCACCTCACGAAACCTTGATCTGGTTCTGCTACTTCTCTTCTCCAAGGAACTCAGCCTCCAAGCCCTGCAACACAAGGAGAATGCTTCTAGGGAAAAGGTGTGGGAAAAGAGAGCTCCAATTCCTCCAGCATAATAGTGCAAATATTCTAGTCTCCTCTCATGGACCTCCCTACCTCTATTTATATGCTTAATGAAGAGTTAGGGTTGAAGACAAAGTAGTTACAACTGAAGGAGTCAGTTGCATAACTACCCAAACTACCCAAACTTCAAAATTCATATTTTTTTGACATTTTTTAGAGGCATACGTAGGTTGTAGAAACAACAGTCACATACACAAGGAGGTATACGGGGGTTGCAATGCAGAAAGTCACGTATTTAAGGCATACGTGACTATTATATATAGAAACTCATGTACGTACGTGGGTTTCCTTAAGGAAACTCATGTACACATCAAAAAAATCATTTTAGGGTATTTTTGGGAATTTTCAGACTTTGGTGTCTTCTAGAAAGTTTTAGCTAACACAAATACCTTTCCAACAGTATAGAGATGAGGTAAAACGAAGTTACAAAACTCAATATATGGGTCCTCCAAGTTAGGTTTTTTTTTTTCAGTGACTTTCTTGAAGTGTCATCATGGAAGTCCCGACATTCGACGAAAACATAGGAAAGTGGTCACAGGCAGAGATGTGTCATTTTGAGATATAAAAAAGAGTGCTCTTGGTTATACCTTAGGTTATAATCTAGTTATTTCATCATCTTATTTTGAAAGTGTCTTCCATGGTCAGTGACAAGTTCCTTCATGATACCAAACTGAGTGATAATATGGCTGAAAACAAAGTGAGCGGTCATCTCACCATCGGATTTAATCGTAGGCATAGCCTCTTCCCATTTCGTGAAGAACTCCATGGCCACTATAATGTGATTATTCCCCTTGACTAACACTAGGATGCAATCCATAAAGTCCACCCCCACTTAGTTAATGGACCGACGGTGATAATAGGATATAACAGGGAGGGATGCGAGTGCATAATTAGCGTGAACACTTAGAATGGGTGGCATCACTTGACCACGTTAACACAATATTTGAAGAACAACATCCAATAGTAAGCCACTCTAAGGATATTTTGAGTTGTTTCAAGCCCAGATAAATGACCACCACACGCCCCGTCATGGAAATCATTCAACATAGACTCAGCCTCATCGTGAGTCAAACAATGTCGTAAAATGGAATCCACCCCTCGGCGATACAATGTGTCATGAATAATAAGGTAGTTCTTAGAATTATCATGTAGGCATTGTTGTTCATCTCTTGAGAGGTGAGAGGGAACCTTCAAAGTCTTTTGATAGATAATGATATCACCATACCAAGGATCAGCAGTCGAAGTGAGGAAAATATGTTCATCCACAAACGAATCCTCATGAACCCTATCCTCCTCTAGACTATGGATGTCATATATGAGCTCATAAAATATCGACAACTTCTTCAAATTCCCAGAAATGAAGTCAAGGTCAAACTCTTACAAAATGAAAATCCATTTATTATACTTTCCCCCATTCATTCAGCTATTCAAGACAAACTGAAATGGATTGATGTGAACTACAACTGTAGTCTGACGAAGCAGGATATAGTGCCTCAACCGTTAGTCTGCATGGACAGTCTCTAAGGCCAACTTCTTGACGTGACTATATCTAATTTCAGCATTAATGATATTCCAACTAATATAATAGATAGCGTGCCCTTAGAGATCATCATCTGCTTGGACCATCACCATACCAATCATCTCTTGAGACACGACCACATATAACAAGAATTCATAGTTATAATCAGGTGGACTAAGCATGGGGACCAATGCCAAGGTTCTCTTAAGGGTGTTGAAGGACTCCTAGGCTCGCTCATCCCATATGAACGGAGTACCCTTCTTCAATAATCGTATAAACCCCTTGGTCAAATTGGCATAATTGAAAACGAATCGAAGTAAAAATTGCCCATCCCTTGGAGACTCTGAAGATGCCAAATTATGCACGGTGGATGCAACTAAAGTATTTCCTCAACCTTCAGCAGATCAACCCTAATCCCCTCCTTTGATACAATGAATCCCAACAAATGACCCACTTTCACACAAAAGATGCACTTTTGAGCATTTAACCGAATTTTATACTCACGACATCTTTCAAAAACCAAGCACAAATGGTCTAGATGATCCAGTCTCAAACAAGAGTGAGCATCTATACATTCAAATAAACTTCAATAATATGCTTAAGACCATGGAAATTGAAATCCATATCCTGTTGGAAAGTGGTTCCAGTGTTTTTAAGGCTGAAAGGCATTTCTTGGTATACAGAAGTACACCAAGGACAAATAAATTCATTCTTATGTTGGTCCTCAAGTTTAATCTGTATCTGGTTATACCCTAAAAAATTGTCCATGAAGGAGAATACTTTTCTCCCCGCAAACTCATCCAAAATATAGTCAATGAATGGTGTATGGAAATTATCTTTTAGACAAGCTTGATTCAGGTCTTGAAAATCAGTGCATACTCGGATGGTTTCATGCTTCTTATCTACTGGAATGGGATTGGACACCCATTCAGTCAAGGGAACTAGCTAGATGAAACCAACTTTGAGCATCTTGTTTTTCTCATCCTTAATGGTAGGAACTTTGTGAGGATTAATTTCACTTAAGCAGTGTTGAACAGGTCTAGCATTGGGATATGTTTTGATCTCATGTTCGAAAATGAGTGGGTCAATTCATGGCATCTCTTCATACAACCAAACAAAGATGTCATGGAACTATTTAAAAATCTCAATGTATCTCTTGACCTCATCAAGTGAGGAGTCTGCACCGATGTACAGATTCTCATTTTTTCTTGGAATAAAAGATATTTTGACATATATACCATGAGTACCTAATCGGACCACAAGTTTACCAACACTCTCTCTTAAGGCCGTGCTAAAGTCGTCATGCTTGACCCATTAAATCTCTGGGAGAAAGTAATAACAATGATGCAATTCCTTCCAAGATTGTTCTCAACCACTCATGGCCTTGAGAATAAATTCATCTACATGAAAATATCATCAAGGCAGTCATGTGAGAAAGAAGACGCAGCCGCCCAAGCAGGAAGTGCACGAGATCCTCTTCCCCCATCTGCGAAGAGGAAGGACTCGGGTCTATAGAAAGATAAAAAGTATCTTGATACACAACCTCTGCTACATATAACAACATTTTCATCCTAATAGGTCTAACATCTTCATTTGAAGTGCTCAAATAAGGAAAAGTCCATGGGTCATCCAAATACACAGTGCGAAATGGGATCAAACTCATAGGTGATGAATCATTACTAGGGTTAGAGCTAATAGCTAGAATTGGTGTCAAAATTTTAAAATTTCCCATTAATGATGTATACATTCTGACACTAACATTCTTAGTTTCCAGCTAAGAATTATCAATAACTCGTATTGTTGATTCCAACGATGCAGAGGAACTAGAATTATCGAAAGACATCTGGTCGATCATCATAGTCTGATCCTTGAAAGGGAAACATACTTTGTGAAATACCGATGATATGATCGCTTTCCTAGCATAAATCCAATTTCGATCCAATAAAAGATTGTAATTGAGGGGCGCATCAACCACCTCAACCTCGCCCAATATAGTCTTCCCTCCCAATTGGACCTAAAGAAAAGGAATAATGCCACGCGGCCGAAATGATCATCCATCAAAGACAGTCAACATGGTCATATATTTCGACAACGTGGGTAAGACAAGGCCTTTACAAAAATCTAGAAACATCATGGAGGCCTCAGTACCTTCATCAATAATGGTACATTTAATGGTGTTGTTGAGACACTCCACATGGACTAGAAAGGACACATTGTATGTCAAGAGAGGTTGGACCTCGTGGGTTTCAAATATGACTGTCATTGAGGCATTAGGATCAACTATTCCCAAAGCAGACAATAAGGCTCTCCACTATGAAGGATAAGTCTGAATAACTTCCATATCTGACATCGCACAAGGATTTTGGCCCAAATATTTAACAGTAGAGTAATGTTGGATGGCTCGGGTATTAGTCTTGTGTACTGAATGGATAAGAACTCCCTTAGGTATGCGAGGTATCACTTCAATATTATCGATCTACAACGAAATTTTAGGGAGTGCAGACTCTTTCCCCAGTTTGGGTTGTGACAAACCATAATCTTTGGAGTGAGTCACAACATTTGTGGAAGACATCATGTTGATGAAACCATGGCCACCTTCAGCCACCGATGGGTTTTAATACCCACCAAAACTAATTCTAGTGCCCATGGTCCTCGAAGCCATATTTTGGTTATGAGTTAAAGGGTTGGCCAACAGAGTTGGGCTCTGTGCGATGTACTTCGAGGCATCCTAAAAATGAGGGCACAAGTAAGTAAGATGGTCTCCCCCACAAATCATGCAAGGGAATTTAACCTTTCGTTTAGGCTTCTTGTCCCCCACAACATTATCTGTATTCTTGTCATCATTCTAATTCTCCTTCCTATTCCCACCTTGTTTATTATTTCTTCCATTTCTTCCATTTCTTTTGGGTTGTTGGTTACCCTTCTAATCTGATGAATACAAGGAGTGTACATCCACCGACTGGGTGGGAGTGGAAAAATCTGCAGGTTTTCCAGTCACAGACTAATTAATAGAAAAAAATTTCATTTGATGTGTAACATGGTCGACGACCTTAGCACCTGCAGAGCCAATAATACCATCGGCATGTGGCCCAAGTTTAAACTTAGGATCGAATTGTGACCATGGCGCATTAGGGATAAACTCATGTAAAATACCAAACTGAGTGTTAGAGTAATCAACCCATATTTACCTACATTATACATTAATTTAATTATTTTTATCTTATTACCTAGTTTCCTAGATTCCATTCTATGCTAGTTTCCTTCTACATGTCCTAGAAGTCAACACATGCTAAAACTAAGTCATGAATCACTTGGGAAACATCTTGGAAACCCAATTTAGCATGTATTATTTATTCCATATTCTCTAAAGCACATATCTGCTTTTTCTGAAAAGCTTCCTTGTTTTATTTCTGAATTAAGGCAAAAGGAAAAGCTAGACTAGGTGTAGTTGCCTTGTTTTTTTCCCACATCATCCCCCCTCCTTTTCTCCAAATAAAAGAATGTATGAATTTACTTTCCATCCCTCTTTATATTTCCCACATGACTTATCCAATTCATGAGCATCTACCTACATTTGGAAACTGCTTTATGCACATATGGGGGATTTGACTAGTTTTGGTAAGCCTGCCTTTTGACTATTTCGAATGGCATCTTTATGCATTTTATTCTCTCATGTAATTATATATTACAGCAGCCTATTACTTCATAAGGTTGTGTGTTGTACACTTACTGAATACATATTAGTGTTATGCTCCAATTTTAGTCTCCTTTGGTGTGAATTTTGCATGTTTGATTAGCAATTTTGTGAGTGTAATTGTTCTATCTCTTGGGTTCAATTTCCACATGGTATTAGAGCCCTTCTAGATCTATTTCTCTCCTTCCAAATTGTTATTTTAGGTTCGACATCATTGACCGGGAGCGCATTCTGCTGATTGGAGGGCACATTTTCTGAGCTATGGACAAATCTCAGAAGATTATCTTGACTCCATTCAATTTCTTTGAGTGGAAAGATGAGATGGTGATATTGTTGAGAGTGAAAGGTATCTACAGGGAGACTATGGCTACTAAGGCAGAGTCCAATGCAGCTGTAGATAAAATTAAATGGCACAACAGGAGGGATGAGGCCTATGGTATTTTGTGTCTGAGCATTTCAAGAGACCTCCTCTTCCATCTATTGACATCACCTAATGAAGTGTGGGAGAAGCTAGAAGAGATTTTTGGAAATATAGATGAGATGAGAGAAAATCAAATCAATAATGAGCTGATCTCCTTGAGTCCTAATAGCTTCGAATCATTGAAACTCTACTTTTCTAAGTTTAAGGCCCATGTTTTGCAGTTGAAACAGTGTGGGATCGAAAAGAAGGATGAGAAACTAGTCTTGTCCATATTCTCTAATCTTGGTCCTGACTATTTAGTGTTTGTTTTTACCTTGCACACCACTAAGTTGATAGCTCGAGCCTGGAATATGCCTAAGCTTGCATATTTCGTGGAATCCCTCACACAGGAGCAAGATAAGTTGGTGATGATGGGCACCATCAAACGTTCCAAAGACCAAGATTTGGTTGCTGGAGATTCAAGGGTGGATTCAAAAATCAAGAAAAAAGCTAAAAATCCACCTGAGCAAAAAAGTGACAAGAACAAGTCTCAAGAGGAGCCCCAAGGTTCTAAGAAGAAATCCCAAAAGAAGAAGAACAGTAGAGAAATGAGCAAGTGTGCATACTGTAGTAAAAGCTATCCTCCTGATAGCTCTTGTATGAAGAACCAAATTGACATGTTGACCCAACTCCTAGAGAAGAATAACATATCCCTTCCTAATTTCTCAAAGAAGAGGGAAGGAGGATCAAATTCAGAGGACAGAGAGAGAGTACATGCCTTAGTTGCTAGCACATCAAGCTCACCTAGCTTCATCATAAACTCTGGAGATTCTAGGCATATGGTTTCGATAAAAGAGACATTCTTGTCTCTTGACATGTCAAAAGTTCCACCAATAGTATTGGGAGATGACTCTCTCACTAACAGCTTGGGGAAGGGAAGGATTGATCTTGACCATGGTAAGTTCAATAATGTGTTGTATGTTCCAGGTCTTTCCTCTAATCTCTTGTCAGTGTATCAGATGAATCATACTGGGTCTCCAAATAAGGTCATGTTCTCCCCTTATGATGTTGAAATCACTGATATTTCAAATGGTAAAGTCATAGCAAAATTTCTTGTTGATCACACTTCGAAGGTATACAAGTTTTCCCATTTTCTACCCTACTCAAACCCCTCTGCTCTTCTGATTCATGCTAATGGAGAAAGCGATCTTTGGCATGAAATATTTGGCCATATTAACTACAAGTATCTTTCTGATTTGAGTGAAAAATATATGGTCATAGGGTTACCAAAGATCAAGTTTTCTAAGGGAGTCTGTCAAGGTTTTATCCTAGGAAAACACCCAGATCCCAAGTATGAGAAAGCTAGTCATGAGAGAACCTTTGCACCTCTTGAGCTGATCCACTGTGACATTTCTGGTCCATTCCCTCATATTTCCATGATTCAAGCCAAATATGTACTAACCTTCATAGATGAATTTTCCAGGTATTTTTGGGTTCACTTACTAAAGCATAAGTCTGAAGTTTTTGACCTCTTCAAAGTCTTTAGAGCCTTGGTTGAAAACCAGTCTGGGAGGATGCTCAATATCCTCAGATATGAAAATGGTGGTGAGTATTTCAAGTCTGATTTCATTCAGTATTGTAAATATTTAGGTATTCAGATGCAACATTCAATCCCTTACACACCACAACGAAATGGTGTTGCTGAGAGAAATAACATATCACTGAAGGAAATGGAAACCTGCATGATGGAGGCTAAGAATTTTCCACCAAAGTTTTGGGTTGAGGATGAAAAATATGCATCCTACATCTAGAATAGGGTACCTCATAATCAGCTTGATGGTATGACTCCTTTCACAGCTTGGAGTGGGCACAAGCCAGATGTGACCCATTTCAGGATTTTTGGCTCAAAGGCTTGGGCTAGAATTCCAACTGAAAAGAAGAAGGCTTTGCAACCCCAAAGCCAAGAGTGCCTATTTGTTGGGTATTCTAAAAATTAAAAAGGGTACAAACTTATCAACTTGAGTGCTAACAAATATTTCATTGAAAGAAGTGTTCAGTTCCAAGAAGAGCCTTTAGTAGCAGTTGAAGTTGGAGAGTCTTCTTCACCACCAAAACCATTGATTGTAAGTGGAGAGACTAATGAGTTTTCTGATTCTGATATGTCTAATAATTATGATTTGATTTCATATCCTAACAGTCCTATAAGACCAAAATGGGAAGCAAATACCATTCATGCAGCTAGGGAACTAGCTGGAAATCCTAGTGACACTAGGAGGACTAGATCTCAATTTGAGAGTGCCCTTTGTGTGAAAGATCCTCTATTTGCTAAGAAGTGATATCCGATGGTTGAATCAGATCCATATACATAAGAATATGTAGCACATTATCTGATATGGAAAACATCCATGAAATAAAAATTCAGCTCGCTCCAAAAGAACAACACTTGGGAACTGGTTAATCTTCCCCTAGGGAGGAAGCTAGTTCAATGTAAGTGGGTTTTGAAGACTAAGTTTGCTTCTGATGGTTCACCTTTAAAATATAAGGCAATATTTGTATCCAATTTCTACTCACAACTACATGGTATTGACTACAATGAAACCTTTGCACCAGTGGAAAACATGGACTCCATAAGGCTAGCTCTAGCCACTGTAGCTTCGAAGCAGTGGGAAGTGCATCACATGGATGTGAAGTGTGATTTCCTAAATGGACATATCACTAAGTATATTTACATGAAACAACCTAAAGGGTTTTTTCTTAATCCATCTTTAGTGTGTAGGTTAAAGAAATCATTGTATGGGATGAAGCAAGCCCCTGGGGCTTGGTATGCCAAGATTGATGGATTTTTGCTATCGATGAGTTTTGTTCGATGAAAGTATGATCCTAATGTCTATTTTAATATGATTCATGTTTATTTGATGATTATTTTCTTGTATTTGGATGACCTACTAATTACAGGAAGTTCAAAGAAAGAGATTTCCTCCTTGAAGGTTGCAATGAACCATGCATTTTCTATGACAAATTTGGGATTGTTGAGCCAATTATTGGGTCTTGAAATTGATCAATCCCAACATGGAATCAAATTAAATCAGTCCAAGTATGCTTTGGATTTGTTGAACAAGTTCAACATGAAATATTGCAAGCCAAGCAAGACTCCCTTCCTTCCAGGAGTTAAGCTTGAAGAAGCAGGTTCTTCTCCTATGGTAAATAATACACTATATAGGCAGTTGATTGGGTGTTTTATTTATATTACACACACTCAACCTGATCTATATTATGTATTTAGTGTGGCTTCGAGATACATGGATCAGCCTCATGAGATCCATTGGAGAGCAGCCAAAAGGATCCTAAACTTTGTTCAAGGAACAAGAACTCATGTGATCTTCTACAAAGCAAAATCCGATCTTGATTTTATTGGGTTTACTGACAGTGATTGGGAAAGTGAAAACACATATAAAAAGTCTACATCATGATATGTGTTCATGATTGTGGAAGGACCAATCAGTTGGTCAAGTAAGAAGCAGAGTGCCATAGCACTCTCATCTACATAAGCAGAGTATAGAGGAGTTGTAAATGCAACAACTCAATGTTTGTGGTTGTAGGAGATACTTGGAGAATGTGGCTTCGAATCAGAGTTTTCAAATATTATATACTATGATAATAAAAGAACCATTTGAATCTACAATGATCCAATTCAAAGACAGTGAACCAAGAACATTGAGATCCATATGCACTACATCAGACAGCTTGTGCATGATGGTACCATTGATCTAGTCTTTTGTGCATCTTCAGAACAAGCAGCAGACATCTTCACCAAAGTTTTTTGTGAGAATACATTCAAAAATATCAAATCACTGCTTGGGATTGCTAATCATAATGTGAGGCATGATTGATGACAATATTTGCAAAATTTTGTTTTTCCTATCCATGTTTAAGGGAGGATTTTCCCACTGGGTTTTTGCCTCTTTCCTTGGTTGTATGGATAAGAAGTATGTAAAGGGTGACTAAGCCTTATTACTAGGCCCTATATTTTTTTGATATTTACTCATAAATTCAGGATTAAGGGGGGCTGTTAGAATAATCAACCCATAGTTACCTACATTAGACATTAATTTAATTATTTTTGTCTTATTACCTAGTTTCCTAGATTCCATTCTATGCTAGTTGTCTTCTACATGTCCTAGAATTCAACACATGCTAAAAGTGAGTCATGGATAGCTTGGGAAACATCCTATAAACCCAATTTATCATTTCTTCTTTATTCCAGATTCCATAAAGTGCATATCTGCTTTTTTCTGAAAATCTGCCTTGTTTTATTTTTGAATTAAGGAAAAAGGAAAAGCTAGACTAGTTGTAGTTGCCTTGTTTTTTTCCCACATCATCCTCCATCATTTTATCCAAATAAATGCATGTATTATTTTTCTTTACATCCCTCTTCAGCTTTCCCACTTGGCTTATCCAATTCGTGAGCATCTACCTAGATTTGGAAACTGCTTTATGCACCTATGGGGGATTTGACTAGGTTTGGTAAGCCTTCCTTTTGACTATTTCCAATGGAATATTTATGCATTTGATTCTCACATATAATTATATATTAAATCAGCCTATTACTTCATAAGGTTGGCTATTGTACACTTACTCAATACAGATTAGTGTTATGCTCCAATTTCAGTCTCCTTTGGAGTGAATTTTGCATGTTTGATTAACAGTTTTGTGAGTGTAATTGTTCTATCTCTTGGGTTCAATTTCCACACTGAGCGTATATCAAATCCAAATATTTATCTATAAATATATCATGTTCCTCATTACACACTTCGGATGTCGAAACATCTTTCACGATATAAGGAAATAAACATTTGAGGAACCACTCCAATAAAAACTCATGTGGAATGTTGGCCTTAATCAACCTCTTTCATAGGCACCACTCTTGATTATGATTAGAAATATGCATGGATTTATCCTACCAAATAATTTATAGGAGCTCAGTGTCGGCATCATAACGTACCAATAATTGTAAGTGTTTCAAAAAGGTCATGGCTAAGTCATTAAAAGTTTGATAGGTGCCCCTAGGTAGCTCTATTTACCATTTTGTGGCAGGACCCATGAGGCTGTGTTGAAATAGTTGTAATTGAACAGAGTCATGGTTCAATGAGTTTAAAGAGCACCATGGGTGGAAATTAGTGACATGCTCTTCAAGGTCCTCACCATTATTACCTTCAAACTTCGGAATGTCTGAAGGAAGCTTAGTGCGAATAACCGACCACATCGGATCGCAAGATACTAGATCATAGGTCAACATCAAAAGGTCAATTTGGTTTAAAGTAGAAAAAAAAGAGAGCCTAGGTTGTGCCATAGGATTCCATGTCCCCTGAATAGGTTGGTTCACATATGGTTGATTGTGATAAAGGTCATAGCCTTGATCGGTCATATAATAACCCCCTCCCATGTGTCCCATATAAGTATACACAAATATTTAATGTTTAGGTATTTCTAGAGAAGGAGGAGCTACACAACCATAATTATAAGAATGATAGTTCAGTTCCCCCCCAGACACATAAGGAGGTATATGGCATATGTACACAGAAGCATTGGTTGGTGCGAGGACAATGTATTTATATGGAGTACTACTCCGTAAGGGACAGTGTGATACATAAGGAGGATGCGACATGAGAAATGCATTTGAAGGAACTGGTATGGTGGATGATGGGATATAGTATGGAATGTAAGAAGTGGCCCCAATTTTCACGTATCCACCATCACCCCCGAGAGAGTGAGGTATAGTGTCAAGACCAAATAAAGGGAGACAAAATACCCCCACAAATGGAGTGGAGGGTGCAATATGCCCACTCCCAAATCGATGAGTAAGGAAAGGATCACTAGTGCCTCCAAGCCCAACAACAGGGTTCGCACCGGACTAGTGGCGGATGATGGGATAGATGTAGTGAAATATATCATGTTGAATGTAAATGAACCTATGCTAGAGGGAGTAGGTTGAGTCTCAGCACCCGACCTCTCCAAGGAAAACCTCTTATAGACAGTTGTGAAATCTGACAACTGGGGTTGTGTAGTATGGGAAGTACCAGCTCCCGAAGGTTTGACATAAACCATAGTTCCAGGTATCCATATGGTTCCTCCCCCCATTATAGATGAAGGATATGGAGGGAACTCCGATTTCTTATATGTAGTACTCATAACGAGAACTGTATGTGAATCAAAGTGTACTAAAGGTTTCCTAGAACGTCTAGTCCTCTTTTAAGGAGGAGGAGGACAATACTTCCAAGGAGATAATCCTGTTAAGCATTGATATCACCGAGGAGATGGAAACTATACATAATGACTAGAAATACCAAAGACTCAACTAACTATGATCCCTAAATCCAACTATCACTTAAAGAGCACACCCATAAGCAACTTAAGTTAGATGCAAACAAGTAGAAATGGAGGATAAGTGAGCTCCTGAATGCAGCAGGTATCTCTCACCTAGCAGAGGCTTGAGACTCCCATACACTACAAGCATAGGTTTGTAACCAATTATAGTGGCCCTCAAATTCAATGCATATAGAAACTTTGTTTCCTGACCCTTACCTAGCTAGGAAACTCGCAAAATAACCTCTATAAGAACCCCCTTCGATACATAGGTAAGGAAACTAAGATCACCCCAATATAACCAATGCTTAGGTGGAAAGTCACAGGAGGGATATGCCATATGGGTAGGGTAACAAATCATGAAGCTTGAAAGCACCAAAGGTGCATCAAAATCCCCTAGATATGAATAAGATCCTGGAAATATCTATGACGCTCAACAGAAAGTGACAAGGGGCTATTCCCACCACAAACGTGTGCATTTCCTCGTGCATAACTCCTGTGTAAGAGGAGCCTCATGAGAACACTAATTATACCAAGGATTTCACTTCTCACCTAGTTTATTTATTTCATAGCCTTGGAAATATTTACTCATGACACCCTATTCCAAGACTCTACAATCCTAAGCTTGTTGATGCACCTTTATAAAATAAAAATGTGTAATCAATTTTAATTTAAGTGTTATTTTTAATGATGTGATTACTCAAGTGCAATGAGCATCCAACTAGTGAGGTTATGAGTTAGTAATGAAGTAAATGTGCACACCTAAAAACAATGCCAAGTGCAACTTGTTTTTAATCATGAAAAAGGTGGTATGCCACTACATGCAATGCAAAAATTTCCTTACAAATTCACATGCAATCATTCCTATATGAAGATCTAATCACTAACATCATCTCAACAAACCTAATGCAAGTACCAAATCAATGCAATGCACAATGCAATAAATATGCAAAGACTAAATATTTTTTGTATTTTCAATATAGATGCAATGGAAATGCAAAATAAAAAGACCCTACAAATTCCCATACCTCGTAGCAAGCAGCAAGCAAGCCAAGAAGACACTGAGAACAATAAATCCAATGGACTAATAATAAACCAAGAAAGAGATAAAAACAAGAATAACTTTCAAATAAATTCAATAAAAAAAACGTTTTGGTCAGGACAGAGGCAATCAACAGGAAGCATATGGAGCCAGGAAGACTCAAAAATATTCACAACCCACCCAGTACCTCCACAAATCCAAATCTCAAGCTCAAAGAGAGATGTACATGACCGTTCAAGAAACAGTAGCATATGTATGTGAATGTATACACTGCATCCCACATATATATGCAACTGTAAGTTCTATGACCCGCATATACCAAGGAAAAGGGTGGTAAAAAATAAGCTAAGACTCAAATTAATTCAAGGGACTTCCAATAACTCAATAAACCACTGAACGTGACACAAAAACATAGAGAATTAGAGAGCACATCAAGCCAATCATGCACCCAAACCCCAACAAAAAAGAAATTCCCTAGTGGAGTCACCAATTCTATTATGGATAATATCTCCTATGGGTTGGTGTGGACCACAATAGACAGGATGACACCAGAAATAAACACATTTCCAATCATGCTAAACATATAAGCAAAATTAACACTAAGGGACCAAAGGGGTGTGTCTTATTCTGGACGTTTGAAGTAGATCCCCGTTGCAATTTCAATCAAGTTTGTACCTACACATTTACCTCAACAACAACAAAATGTACAAGAATGATATATTTAAAGCATTAGAATAAAATCAGCATGATATATTCCAATACATAATCAAAGTAATTACATCCACGGATAGAACATATTTATAATTACACATGCAATGGACGAGAAATGGGTATTTCTATTAATATGAACAGAGATAAAGATGGCAAACTCTGTCGGTACCTCATTGAAATCAAGAAACTGAGTCCCTCCACCAATTCAATACTCCACAAAAAGGAAAGCTCACAAATATCAAGGCAATCTTGGGAAATAACGTTAATGGTTGCTTCACCAACAAAGGGATGCAGACTCAAGTACATAATAATGGGGTGCAATTCCACTGTAACATATTTTCTTTCCAGGTTCTCCTCTACTAATGCTTCATATTAGCTCAATATATATCCCTTCAATAGGAGGTGAAGGGTCGAAGTGGAGTGTTTCCCGACATATGGAAGGCCAACAGACAAGGGACCTTCGTTACTTAGTGGGGGAAAACTCTAAATATTTTTTTTAGCACATTTCCCGATGTAGGCGGTGTTAATATTTCATATGCTAGACTACATTAAATGGTATTGAATTCAAAAATCATAGCAGAAACATATCAAGAATCACTAATAGAAACACAATCACAAGGTAGACATAGTATTTATCTTGGGAAACCCTCAAGGGAAAGAAAACCTAGCAAAATTTCCTATGTATAAGATGTATAAAAGACAACCCCAAAAATAGGTGTTCTCCTCCTTATGTTTTGTCTCTCTCTCTCTCCTATGCTCTACTCAAGTGAGTGAATCTGTGTTCAAATAAGAATCACAACTCCTATATTTATACACAATGAGCCAACTGAATTTTACGCTAGACAAGTCAGCCCCACTAAACTTCCTAGGTCAACTTCACCTAGGAATAATCAAGATAGTATATTATATTATTTATTAAGGTACTAAAGAATTGACACAAGTGGAGGCTTTACCTCATGACTCTATCATGAACAAATACATTAGTAACACCCCTCCAGAGAAATAATAACATCTCCCTTGGGTTACATCAGTAAAATAAATTTAGAAAATCCTTTGAAGTTACAATATTTCAACACTCCCCCTTAACGAGAAGTTTATTCTACTGACAACATCATCATAGACTATAGGATAACATAGAGAAAATGATTACAATAGTACATCGAGGTAATACATCTATACGTCAAATCAGTAACTAGAACAATTATTCTTCATCTTTTGCATCGCATGATCACTTGATCCTTTTGCAAAAACACTACGATCTTTCGATCCTTCATTGCAGCACTTCAACCTTCTTGATCCTTTGGAGCAGCACTTTGATCTTCTCAATCATTTACAACAACACTTCTATCTTCTTGATCCTTTGCAGCAGCAATTCGATCTTCTCAATCCTTTGCAAAAGCACTTCGATCTTCTTGATCTTTTGCAGAAGCACTTCCATCTTATGTAGTAGTATTCTGATCTTCTTGACCCTTGTAGTAGCACTTCAATCCTTTCAACCATTTTGCATCAGTACTATGATCCTTTCAATCCTTTGTAGTCATACTTCAATCCTTTGCGGTTTTACTTCGATCTACTTGATCCTTTGCCGCCACACTACCTGCAGTACACATGATTTATTTGAGAGATGATCAATCCTGGTCACTTTAGGATGTGACTCCAAGGACGATGCAATCATCCATCAGCATGATCTATGAAATCAATCAGTTGAATCATCTACAAATAAATGTAGATATCAAACGCACCTAGTGTCGGCCTTATTGTCCATGAGGACTCATCGTAGACCATCCATACCACATAGTTTAGGGCCACTACCAAGTAAGTGTTATACTACGGTATCTACACTTATGTGTAGGCATAATCTTATGTGTATCTACACTCCCAAGTAAGAATTGTGTTGCATACCCAAACTTTTTCAAAATCATTCTTGAGTCTTTGGAGGCAAGGTGAAGTTAGAGGCAAGGAGCCATTGGAAGGAAATCTCAACACCAAGGCATAAAGTTTATAGTCTCTCCAATCATTTCTTAATAAAAAAATGTATTTTCTTTCCCATATTTACTGTTTCATTTGTATATATTGTTTGATTCCTTATTCAAGAGCATATATCTAGTTGATTATATTGTATGCTATCATGTTTCTCTTGTTGTTTTCCATATTTTATAGGTTCTTCTGCGGGGATAGCGAGGACAACCTTTGAGAGAAGTATCATGGCATTTCATTCAACTGATTAACCATATCTAGGGGAAGTTTAACATTTGGTGTTTATGTTTTTTTTTGGACCTGAACCATTAAAATCTAGGGAACCAACTCTTGTTCGCAGGAGGTGTGTATTTTCGGCTAATAGGGCCCTCTTAGCAATTAGGGTTGCGCTTCAATTAATCAACCACTCATGAAAATAGAGACATGTATGCACAACTGAAAATAGAACTTATATTGAACTTAGAACAGAATTTACAGAGCTTCTTTGCTAATGACTGATCAACCAACTAACTAGCTAGCTCAACTCTCATTTAGAGACAAATTTATATAGTTTTTACATGGATGATCAGGTCAACCCTTTCAATGGTCGGTCACTCCAAAAATAGTCAACCTTAACTACTAACAAACAACCATGTGATGATTGGTGACAGCACACAGCCACCTTCCTAATCCTTTGCGCGTCAGTTCTCCTCACGTGGGCTATGGGCGTATGGATCTTTGTTAACGTGGGAATGAAGCGTGGTGTCAAATAGAGAGGGAATTATCTTGAGCCTTCTAGAGAAAATACCATCACAAAAGTAGGATGTGTGGACAACATAACAACGAAGAACTGTTATGTGCTTTAAACGTTTAAGAATATTCCAACTAACAGCGCGCGGATTGATCAGAGGGTTGTATGGCAAGCTGGATGTGATCTATGTGTGTTTATCATGGCTGCATGTCCACATGGAGGCTCATCTCCAAACCCTAATCCACAAATCAGGTCTATGTATTAAATACATTTACAAATATCAAATAATTACTAATAAAATCATGAAATAACAAAATTAAACCAAAACTTGCATAAAACTCAAATACATTCATACCTGGGGTTGAATGATAAGCTGAATGACAAAAATTATACCAAAAGGTGACAAAAGTGATGCCAAAAGAGTAAATTAATAGCCAAGGATAGTGACAAAATCAGGATCAACACTTACCCAAGTAGGTTTTCTCTTTCGAGAGATATCCATAGTAGGGAGCTCCTGAGGTTCTAGCATGTCATGATCTTCTTATGCTATTATTAGGAATATAGCACCTTCTACAGACAGAAGTTGTTCCTCTGGTATAAATGGTTCATATCCAAAACAAATGAGCAACAACTAGGTTGAAGAATTTCCCTGAAAGCTATAGATGCCTGGGATAAAACTCTGATGAAATACCTGTAGACCTGTAGAAGCATATCAAACATGCAACAACATCAAAGATACCAGAAAACTATCCATAGATACATATTAGTGACTAAGGAATCCAATAATATATATGTCAGATTATAACACAATAGATATATGGGAAGGAAATCAACTTTGCATTAATAGATTATACAAAGAGCTTACAACCATTTTTCCTTAGTGTCAATGCACTCCTTCACAAGACTAGCACCTCATCCCTAATAGCTCCAACTTTCTCCTCTATGCTCTCTAATGGATTAGGCCATGATGTTAATTCAGCAACATAACTTTACTTCTTTCTTCTCCTCCTCAACCATGACGTATGAGCTTGTATTTATAGAGCTCAAAGGGACAGGAATGGTTGAGAAATTGGTGGGTGAGGTGGCCGTGAGATCCTCAAAGGAGGTATCTCGAGCTTAACTGACTCGGGTGAGTAGGGATAAGGCTAGAAATGAGGCTTTTGTTCTAGAATCTTTGTGAAACCTCCTTTTTTCACTTTTCACCAAGATAACCACTTATACTCCTTAATGACAGAGTGGTGAAGGGTGAGAACCACACCAACAATAAAGGTTAAAGGCGGTGGCACCACCTGGTTTCCACATAACTTGAGCGGTGTTGCATAAGGTACCACTTAGCTACTTGAGGGTAAGACCAGTGCTGAAGTCTTGTATGTTAAAACCAACATCTAGAGCATGTTTCACTTCAAGTTTGGTATTTGAGGGAAAATATCTATGCTAGAGACCCTATCACATGCTGGTTACAGAATTTGAGTGTAACAGATGCTACTATTTCAGGAGTTGGTTCAGCTTTTGTCCTTCTGGGAGGTACATCTTCTTCTTGTACTTCTTCAAGATGACACCTTATAGACTTCTTAAGAGTTGTCTCTTCATCAAATGTTACATCCCTACTAATATCGATATGATGGAATCTTGAAATATATACCCTGAAGGGTTTGGAGACTTCACAGTATCCTCCAAATATTCACTTATTTCCAGAAGGATCCAATTTGGTTCTCTTCTCTTTCGGAATATGTACATATATTGGGAAGCCAAATATCTTGAGATGTCTTACTTCAAGTTTCTTTCCAGTATACATGTCTTCAGGAGACTTAAATCCAAGATCAGTGTGAGATAATCTATTTTACACATATACAATTGTTCTTGTAGCTTCAACCCATAGGTGCATAGGGAGGTCTTGTTCATGAATCATGGTCTTCACTGCTTCCATGAGAGTTCTATTCTTTCTTTCTACAACACCATTTTGTTGAGGATTATAGGGAGTGGTTAGTTCCCTCTTGATTCCTTCCTCCTTACAGAATGCTTCAAATTCCTTTAAGGTGTTAGCTCCACCATTATATGATCTCAGTGTCTTGATTATATTTTCTGAGTGGTTCTCTATCAAGGCTTTGAATTCCATGAACTTCTCGAACACTGCACTCTTATTCTTCAAGAAGTATATCCAAGTCTTTCTTGAATAATCATCAACAAATGTGACATAGTACTCATATCCACTCAAGGATATGGAGGGAATAGGATCACATACATAAGAATGGATTAGTTCCAACGTACCTTTGGTCTTTGTTTCACTTTTCAAAAAGGGATTCTTGATGTTCTTTCCTTGTGCACATCCCTTACGGGTTCCCTCATGTTCAATCTTTAGATCTGGTAACCCAGTTTCCACCTTGCTCACATAGGGAAATTATTTGTAGTTGATGTGAGCAAGTCTCCTATGCCACAGTTCACTTGAGCTGGTAGTCTCATGGACAAGGGTTGTCTCTACATGTCCTTTGAGTTTGTACAGTCCTCCTTCTTATTCTCCAATGACTACAACATCTTCAAGTGTCTTTCCTTTGGACCACATAAGTACTTGTCCATCTATAAAAGCAACTATATATCCTTTCTTAGCTAAAGTATAGATGGAAAGTAGGTTCTTTTTCAAACCTAGTACATACAGTACTTCCTTCATCTTCATGGAAGTCGCAGAGTCAAGCTTGTATCTTGATTCACCAATACCTTTGATGGGATATTGATAGTCATCTCCTAATGATACCTTCTAGGGATAGTTCTTCTCTTCAAGTCTTTATAGAGTTGTCTTATTTCCTATCATGTGCTTAGAAGCACCACTATCAATAAGCCATGTATCTTCTCCAGGTGTTACAGACTCAGAGAGTGCAGAGAATAACACATATTCTTCTACATCTTCGCCTCTAGTTTTCTTTCAAGGTCTTTCTTCATCCTAATCTTCAGCTAGATGAGCATGATGTGTTTTTTTGTTGTTCTTCTTCTTTGTTGATGGACATTCTCTAGAAATATGTCTTATTTTATGATATTTGTAGCATTTATACTTTGATTAATCCTTCTTCTTCTTTTGGAATTTCTTCTTTGAAGGATTATGATTACTCTTCTTCAAGTTTGATTGTTTTCTTCCTTTCATATGGGTAGCTAGAGCATGATCATCTTCTCTAAGGAGAGCTTCTGGATTGCATACTCTAGCTTCTTCTTGTATGCAATCTTCCCATACTATGTCAAACTTCATACTTTCTTTTCTAGCACATAGAGTCTAGATGAATGAGTCCCAAGGTCTAGTGAGGCCATTGAGAGCAATCATAACTAGTTCATATGCATCAAGGGTATCCAATAGCACTTAGTTTCTCTTTGAACTGGGAGAACCTTATGAAGTAATCTTGAATATATTCTCCTTTTCTCATCTTGGTGCCCTTTATTTGAGCTCTCAGATTCATTTTATGTTGATGTTCCCTCCCTCATACATTCTATTTAGGTTTCTTCTTAGATGAAACATGAGAGATCAAGTGATCCTTAATAGAATCAGCAATGATCCTCATTGCCTTGATTAGGTTTTTCTCATGCTTCTCCTTAGCTTCATCTTATTCAAGTTCTGCAATCCCATCCTTGATGTACTTCTCAAGGCCGTTCTATTTCAGAATGAGACCAATCCTATACTTCCAAGACATGAAGTTTTCTAGGCCTTCCAATTTGTCATCAAGCTTAGTGCTTGGAGCCATCTTGTCCAGTAGGTCACTCAAAATTGAAATTTATTAAAACAAGAGGTTTACATTACCAGTAGATGCACTTGAGGGAGGAAAGTTGGTTGACCTGACTGCTTTCTATAGATCCCAAACGTTCATTCTTCAAAACCTACTTGTGAGGTTGCAACACTGCAGAATTTCTCGTTATGTTTCACTGCAGTTTTTTGGTTCACTACCAAACTAGGGTTTGGCTTTCTCAAAGATCCAACCACCCAAAAAATTCGATATAGATATTAATAGATGCACTCCAAGAGGGCACAAATTTCTATGCAAGAAGATCTTCAAAACGCTAACTTTTTTAGAAACCCTAATTTATTTCGCAAAGGGAAGAGAGAGAATTTCACCTTGTGAAAGTTGCTCTAATAAGGTGAGCTCTTATACCATGTTAAGATTTAATATGCTAGACTAGATTCAATAGTATTCAATTCAAAAATTACAGCAACAACATATCAATAATCAATGATAGAAACACAATCACAAGATAGAAACAACATTTATCCTAGGAAACCCTCAAGGGGAAAAAAACCTAGCAAAACTTCCTCTGTATAAGATGTATAAAATACAACCCCAAAACCAAGTGTTCTCCTCCTTTAGTTTTGTCTCTCTCTCTCTATCCTATGTGCCACTCAAGTGAGTGAGTCTGTGTTCAAATAAGAACCACATCTCCTCTATTTATACACAATGAGCCAACTGAATTTTACCCTAGACAAGTAGGCCCCACTAAACTGCCTGGGTTGACTTCACCTAGGAAGACTGAAAACAGTATATTATATTATTTATTAGGGTACTAAAGACCCAACACAATATGATGACCAAATAAAATAGAACACCCTGCTGGAGGAATAATAACATGTCCCTTGGGTTACATTGTTTCCATGAATTTTGCAACCGGTGTGGAAACCGCTTGTTCCTCTACCCTGTAAGACACAAGTGTAGAACAAAAGAGCACAGCAGCATATCCTTCCCCTAGATAATCAATTTTATCAACATGAAACCAAAATCATACCTTAGACTTAAATCCCCTTTGTCCTCATTCCAAAAGTCCTCCATGCAATCTTTAGTACCTACAAAAGAAATCAGAAGACAAAAGCACAAAGTGAGAGCATCATGACAAATCAATCATCTATGTTAGTGATGAAGAGTCTAAAAACATTTAACTAATATTAACACATATTAAATACAAGAAAGGGGAATACTTTTGTATTAATGATAAAAGAGAGTAAAGTTATAACCAATCCTTGATGTTGTTGGCTTTATACTCCACAATAGGTCCACAATCCTTCACACCTACAACAGCCTCTTCACACACAAGCTCACTATCTTTCCTCTAAACTAGATCTCAATCCAACAGCATAAGGGTTTTTTCTTTGGTCTCCTTCACTCACTCCATGATGGCTTCTTTTATAGGACATATTTCATGAGATTCACTTAGGAAATGGATAGGAGGTGATCCCAACAGGTGAGGAAGGAAAATGCTACCTCTCCCAAGCAAGTAGGAACCAACTCATGAAATATTTTACAAAGAAACTTCTAGAATCTTCTTTTTTCATGTTTTTGCTTTATTGGCACACTTGGCTTCAGGTGAAAGAGTGTCAACGCTTTCTACTCAACTAGGAGAAGCATCACTAGTGCCTACTACCAAAAGACAACTAAGAGCCGACGCTTTTTCCTCCATAGGACAGAGCACCATCAGCACTCTGTCATAACTAGGGAAAAACATCGGTCTTCCTAGGGATGGAAAAAGTTTCCAAAGGAATATCAAGCTAGGCGTTTTTAAAGGCAACTATGGAATTTTCAAGTGCAACAAAATGCCCCCCAAAGTATGAGGCTAGAAGAAAGTGATAGGTGAAATAGTTTGCTAGATATCAATCTGGTATAGAGGCAATGAGAGATGAGCTCAATAACTGACATAGGACCAATAACTGACTTATCCGACTTGATCATGACTGCAGACCAATACACTACAGATCCATGATGATGACTATGTCATGGCTACCAATAATACACTGTAAGTCCATGAACAACTGATGTAGGAGGTAGAACATGGCTATGGAACATATAAAGTAGATCCATGTTATCCAACCTCAAATACTGAACACAGCCACCAAACATACAATGTGGTTTCGTGTCAAGACTCTAACTAATATTCAAATGCAACCTGACGACAGGAAACCATAGTGACGAATCCTAACCACTCAGGATCTTCATTCCAATCCCCAAATGATATGATTCTAACCGTGTGAATAGATGTTTTGACATTGAACATGGAAGAAACCACTTGATTACTAGTCATTGACATATACTGTTAACAAGTGCGAGGGAAATCATAATTTATGTCAATAATCCCCAAGGTATCTCAGTACATTCTCCCAAGTGTAAATAGATTTTTTTAATTCAAACACTTGATAAAATCCCTCAATTATAGGTCATTGACGAAAACCTGTTGTTGAAAGCAAGGAAACCTACCATTGAGGCATGCTGGATTCAATGTACTTAACTAGGTCTCTAAGTCTAATTCCTGGATGATGACCTGAAGTCGACAGGAATAGACTCATCAAAGGAGGTCCATGATGATTCCCCCATTAGTGACACAAAACATGGAACAATAGTTGATTTGAAGTGGTGAAACTAACTCCGACATGACTGAATTTATGAATAAGTAAAGTTATTGATGAGTTATTTTTCGGAAGACACATCCTTTGAACAATTTGCGGCATGACAAACATTAGAGGAAATTTCAACTCAAAATGGGCCTTTTAAATTTAACTCAAATTCCATGTCATCATGTGTTAGCCAATGAAATTTATTTAAATTTGAAATACCGTATAGGTCTTAAACACTTTTTTAATATAAATTTGGGGATAGGTATCATTAAAAAACTACTTTTTTTGTATTTTCGACATATCTCCTTGTTTTTTTACTCAAATTTTGATCGGGAGAGCTCGTTGGATACGGAATTAAATTACACATCCAACGATTACCCACTCACCATACTTTTGATGGACCCCACTACCCGAAAAACAAGAAATACCTGAAAAAACATGATGATGACATCATCATCACATTTTTTTCAGGTATTTCTTGTTTTTGGGGTAGCAGGGTCCATCAAAAGTATGTCGAGTGGGTACTTGTTGGATGCATATTTTAATTCCGCATCCAATGATCTCTCCTGATCGAAATTTGAGTAAAAACACGAGGAGATATGTCGAAAATACAAACAAAAAATAGTTTTTCTTTCTTCCTCCAAGATTAATAAATATTATTTTATTATTTTTACTATTATTTTATTAATTTTTTTGAGGAGGCCCATTTTGATGTGAAATTTCCTCTAATGTGACTTGGAAGCATTGACTTGACGAGACTGAAACCAAGTGTAATGCAAGGAATATGACGGAGCATTATTTGAATTGACTCAAAGGAGTCAGACGACTCGCAAAAGTGGATCAACTTGTAGAAAAGTTGAATACCCAACTGTTCAGATATGCAAATGCAAACAGGTACCATGTTCAAAGGTGGACTATAAACTGCCATAAATACAAATGAAAAGCATTCCCCTTTCCCTTAATTTCCCCATCTCGAAGGATGAGTTCCTATTTTCATTTTTTATGAGTCCAAAGAGGGTAAAAAACACTCATTGTAGCTCATCAATCAATGAGTCCATTCTCACATGTTTTATGAACCTGAGAAAGGAGGGTTTTGTTCCCAAATAATGTCCTTCATCGTTTGATTTTATGAGTCCAATGAAAGTGAACTCAGCATCGTTCATGTTTAGAGAGTCTGAACGAAGACACAAGGAGACTCCAAAAGGTCATTTTTCGTAAATAGCCCTAATCAGTCCGAAAAAGAGATAAACTACTATCGACAAGTTGATCATTCTCATACTTTTACAAGCATGATCGTAACAAGTTCACTTGGAAATATTTTTTTGTTTTTATGGAGACTGAAAAGAGCTAAAATATAACTCCATAACGGGTTCTCTTTTTCATAATCCATTTTTTATGAGTATGAAAAAGCAACAAAAGTGGACTCAACACTCTTTTACTGGTTGTTTAACGAGCATGTGAAAAGTGTAAAAAGACACTCGATACTTTTTCATTTCCACTCTAAGCTTGAAAAGGACAAAAAGAGCTTAAATCATAGCCACGAGCATCTAGATTTGACATGGAATCTTAAAAGGTACATTAAAACCAACTCCATTAAAAATAATAAAACCCCACTTTATTAAAGTAATTTTGGAATTTAAAATAATTTTTAATTAAATAAAAATAATAAAAAGACCCAAAATTTCTATAAATAGAAGGTAATGGCAAAAATTTCTTACCGTTTTTATTTTACCATTTGAAGAACTTGGAGTTGGATCAAAACAGGAAAGCTTCTCTTGGTGATTTTGGGCGCCACGGTCCAGTGTTTCTTAATTTTCTTGGAGGACGTAAATTCCACAACCATTTCTTTCATTCCCACTATAATTTTTCTCTTGTTTTTGACCGAAGATGGAGGGTTTTGGGGTTTTTTTACCAATCTGACCCATGCGTTGGGCGGTGTCATTTTTTTTCCACCCATGAGCATGATGGTGCTCTTTCGCGCTAGGACAAGTGCGTCGTAGGCACTCTGTCCCTAGCTGACAGGAGCGTCGTAACCCAACACTCCGCAGTGCTGAGATAGAGGTGCTATAGGTACTCTATCTACAGGCAGCATAAGTGTCAGGAGCTAGGTTTTTTCAAAGCACTATGCCCTCTATCCATCAAAACCAATTTTTGTGTTTTATCTGTCCATAAACATCATTTTTTTGTGTTTATTTCATCCATGAAGTGGGTTCTAATGCATATTTTGGATGTCTTTCATGTGCAAAACAACATCCACACCATGGTAATATGGAAAGAGCATGAAACAATAGACTTCCAACCTGTCAATGATATGGCCACTATAGAGGCCCTCTATGGGCTACTGAAATATTTCACGGTGCCAAGCGTGAAGGCTTATATACTCCCCTTAGAGTATATCATTGACATGTGGGACCCCAAACAGTAGCATTTTGTGGTCAGGACCCACACTCTAACCATTGACATTGAGGACATATACTTCTTGACTAGGTTGTCTTGGAGAGGGAGAAAATTGGTTTTATCCGGCCCACGGGATGGTGAGCTTTCCCTGGATGATATAATTGATATATATTGTGCACTAGGGACACATGCCTAATCTGGGAAGCTCTATATCCAACAGATAGTGGATCGTCCTTTGAGGACAACAGTTTATACCATCGAGAAGGTTATTGGGACTAGATCCACCCACCTGACCACTAGGGAACATATGTTGTATTCCCTAGAGTGTATGGATCCTACAGTATTCAATTGGTGTGAGGGCATGTTAGTGAACCTGAAGGAGCAGCTGAACAAGATCAAGTGGGGGCAGCTCAAATAATTTGGCTATGGAGTTGTGGTAGTGTCTTTCATCCTGTAGAGGATGCCCCACATGAGACCCCAGGTGGTTGTGAGTAGACTAGAGCCTGAGGATCCTAGGATGCTCATATGAGTTTAGGTTATGGCCGGTCATGGTAGTAGGGGTTCCAAGATTGTCTACGAATCAGCCTTCTTTCGTTGGTTGAGAGGCCAACTACTCATGATCGAGGATTATGCCTATGATGGGGCAGACTTCCGCGAGGATCCAGAACTTCTGCTACCTGAGGGTGAGGAGTAGGATGATCGAGTTAAGAAAGACATTATCCACCATGTTTTTAATTTTTCAAATGTATTTAATTTTTATTTTGTAATGCTAAGATAAGTGAAAATGGTTTGTGGAGACGTTAGACCCATCTGTCCAACTGGTATGTCACCTATTGAGAGGCGGGTAGGAGTTTGAGATATGGTGTCTTATCGCTCTAAGGAAGATGTGGATCTTGGATATCTCTACTGATGACCCACCCAGGTGCTACCAGTGTCATATTGCGGGAGTCTCGGGACAATTTTTCTAGGCTACTGCATAGAGTGGCTCTAGCCATTATATGTTATCATGAGCAGCACCTTGATGACTAGTCTGCATAGACTTTCCATTTTTTGTATATGTAGTCATACTGAAAGCTTTGAGGATTCATATTTTGCTCTGTATATGTATATTGTGAACTATGACAGTCCTGGACTTTGGGGGCACTAAAGGCTTAATGCTTCAGCCCATTTTTGTATCTCATTTTTACAGTTTGTGTGTGTGTGTGTGTGTGTGTGTGTGTGTGCATGACAAACTTTATTTTTAGATGTGTGTGAAAAAATGTGATGTGTGAAATGTATGCCTGCTTATGAATTTACATGCATGTTTTTTATTTGATAATAGATTTTTAATTATGAGCAATACACCAATCTAAGACATAGTTAGCTAAGGAATCCGCCACAGCATTCAAATGTCTTGGAACATGTTGATATGTAACTTGCTCAAAGGACCTTTCCAAGAGTCTAAACCTTTGAAATGTACAAAGGAGTAGATGGTTTCAGATGGTGTGGACTTGATTAAGTTGTTGAACAACTAATTCAGAGTCTAGGTAAACCCTAATCTCTCTTATATCACTAGCTAGGGATTTCGTCAACAATCCAATCACTACGTGATATTATGCTAGATTGTTGGTGGAGGTACCTAAACAATGTAAGTTTTAAACATGTGCAGAGAAGCAAAGCATACAGATTCTTTTAAGAAAAATAGAGATCACAGCACATCATTCACACATAAACACAGAGATTTACTCTAGAAACCGTTAACCGGGAAAATCAGAAAACCTTGGAGCCACACCTCCTATTTTCTCTTCATTACATTATGAAATCCTCACAATACAAAATATAGGTATTCTACAACATCCAAATACCCTAATCTGTTAACCCATATTAGAAAAAGACTCAAATCCCTTAACCGGGATTAAGTTACATATTTTTAGACAAATTCTAAAAACAACCACAAAAAGCTATAAATAGCGAGCTGTAGTGCTGACATGCGCACCTCCCCTCCATACACACATGCAAATAATATAACATATACCCAATATTCTCCCACTTGTTGTTTCCTTTGCATAGCAATGAGTCATGTACTCATAAAGTCACAGGTTCAGAGCATCAATGCCCATAGATTCTCTACACCAAGAGAACTTCTATGTACTAACAGACTTTGTTAATGAGTTTGCAACATTTTTCATGGTGTCAACTTTCTCCAGCAGCACCTTCTTGTGTTCAACCATATCTCTCACAAAGTGATATTGCATATCAATATGCTTTGTCTTAGCATGATAAGCAGGTTTCTTTGCCAGGAAGATTGCACTTTGGCTATCACAATCTAACCTTACACCTTTTTGTATAAACCCAATACCTGAACACAATATTTGCAACCACACAACTTCTTTGCTTGCATGAGTGGCTGCCATGTCTTTAGCTTCTGTAGTTAAGAGTACAACTATAGCTTGTCTCTTGCTCATCCAACTGATAGCTCCTCCAAATAGGTTAAACACATACCCTCTTGTAGATCTTCTATGATCAAGGTCTCCAGCCTAGTCTGCATCAACAAATCCATGTACATTTATTACTCTATCTGGTCTAGGTCTTCCTTGGAAGCAGATTGCATAATCTGTGGGGCCACGCAAATATCTGAAGACCCGTTTTAGAGCTGTTCAATGCTCCTTTCCTGGTTTTGACATATATTTGCTCAAAACTCCCACTACATGAGCAATGTATGGTCTTGTACAAACCATTGCATACATCAAACTACCCACTGCACTGGAATATGGAACCCATGATATGTCTTCTTCTTCTTCCCGTGTCTTGGGACACTGCTCTACAGATAACTTTACACCTACAAGAATGGGAACCTTGAATGGCTTACTTTCCTGCATGTTAAATCTCTATAGTATTGTATCAACATATGTTCTTTGATTTAAACTGATCATTTTGTTTGCACGATCTCTTCTTATCTCCATTCCCATAATGAAGTTTGCAGCACTGAGATCTTTCATATCAAACTTGGAGTACAGTTGATACTTCACCTCCTTTAGAACATATTTGTTGTTTCCAATGAAAAACATGTCATCAACATACAGAACTATGTTAATGAAGTGATCACCAACATGTTTGGAATATACACAGTGATCAACTTTGCCTCTCACAAACCCCAATCCAAGTATGTATGTGTCAAAATTTTTGTACCACGTCCTTGGATATTGATTTAGACCATAAAGGTACTTGTTTAGTTTACATACCAACTCATTCTTTCCCTTTACTATGAACCCTTCTGGTTGTTTCATGTATATTTCATCTTTGAGATCCCCATGTAAGAATGTTGTCTTCACATCCATCTGCTCTACTTCAAGATCAAAAGCAACAGCAATAGAAAGAAGAAATCTAATAGAAGTTAATTTTGCAACTAGAGAAAATATTTCACCAAAATCAATCCCCTCTACCTATGAATATCCCTTTGATACCAAGCAAGCTTTATACTTATCCAATTTACCTTCTGCATTCAACTTCTTTTTAAATATCCATTTTCTCCCAATGAATTTTCTCCCAGCTGGTAACTGGACTAGATTCCAAGCTTCATTTTTGTCCAAGGAATCCATTTCTTCATCCATGGCCTTTTTCCAAAGATCACTATCCTCCGAATTAACAATTTCCTTCACATTTCTAGGATCATCATTAGTAATATACATAGAAAAATGAGAGTGAAAATCAGGAGGGGAATACCTTTCTAGTTTCCTTATTTCTCGAGATGATCTCCTCAAAAATGGAGTATGAGGTTCTTCTTCTTCTGATTCTGCATCTTCTATTGAGTTAGATTCTTCACCTTCTAACTGAAACTCTATTTTCTCTGGTTCCTTTTCCATTGGATTCACTTCTTGTCTAGGGACTTCTTTGACCTCTCGAAACACAACATCTCAACTGTAAACAGTCTTCTTATTTATAGGATTCCAAAGCTTATACCATTTCATACCATATTTATAGCCAATAAAGATACACTTCTCAGCTTTGTTATCCAACTTGCTCCTTTTATCCTTTGGAACATTACATAAGCATCACAACCAAAAACTTTCATATTCTTAATAGAGGTTTTCTTACCAGTCCATACCTCTTGTGGAGTTTTATCAATCAATTTTGATGTGGGTGATTGGTTTACCAAGTAACATGTTGTCTCCACTGCTTCTACCCAGAATTCTTGTCCTATCCCAGCACTGCTTAGCATGCTCCTTGCCTTTTCCATCAATGTCCTATTCATCCTCTCAGCAACTCCATTTTGTTGAGGTGTGTATGGAG
>LPNX011219605.1:0-140662 GCA_001517045.1 Pseudotsuga menziesii
TGAAGATGTTGCTGATCGAAAGGTCCAAGTGCTGAAGATGTCGTTGCTAATTGAAAGATCAAAATGCTGAAGATGTTGTTGCTGATCGAACCAGTCAAAATGCTGAAGTATGTCGCTGCAAATTGAAAGATCAAAATGCTAAAGATGTTGTTGATGATGAAGACTGAAGATTGAATATGAAGACTACATGATGTTGAAAAGCTTCCAATGATTTATAGATGTGTTACCCTGCTGATGTTGATGATGTCTGCTATCTCTACTATTGTTGTTGTTGATGTAGAATACCCTTGTCGTTAAGGGGGAGTGTTGAAATATTGTAACTTCGAAGAATATTCTTTATGTATCTTTTGTGGTCCCCGATGGTCCAACCGGGAGAACCACTTGTATTACATTGTATTCCGATGCTCCTAATCGGCAGAACTAATAAGAGTCATGAGGTAGTCCCCTCTATTTGTAAAGGTGGGTCATCAGCACCCCAGTGTGGTTACTTGAGCCTACATGTGTAACTCGAGCCTACATGAGTTAACTTAAGCCGACATGTTAATTGAGTAAAATTTAAGTAAACGGATGAATATAAATAGAGGTGTAGTGCTCCTCATTTGAGACACACACACTCACTTGGAATAGCACACTTATGGAGGAGAGAAGTTGCTGGAGAAGGAGGAGAATCAGGTCTTTGATCTCCTTGTTGGTTTTACCTTTTTCCCTTTTGGGGCATCTATATTGAGGAAGCTTTTGCTGGGTTTTTCCCTTTAGGGTTTTCCCAGGATAAATCTGTGTTGTTCTTGTGATACTGTTTCTTTCAGTGATCCTGTTTTATATGCTTTTATTATGAAAAATGAAATGATATACTGATGTCTTAGCTAAGCATATGAAAATTTAACATGCATGACTATGCTTGGACCACTTGCCAAGTTGTGGGTGATAGGTTGTGATGTGCACATGGGTCCACTTGCTAAGGTTAGGCTGGAAAATGGATCTGGGTTTGCACTAGCCATGGGGCTTGATGGTGCGGTGTGGAGGTCTAGTTCAGACTGATATGGGTCTGAATCAGAATCAGAGCCTGTGTGGCCCTCTGACAATGTGGGGGACCACTAAGAACAGCTTCGATGATGTTAATCAAGTGTTCCAAATGGTGGTGGTTCGCCTCTTAGGCATGAGGAAGATCATGGAGGATCAATTGTGTTCAATTTTGTTTATGAAACTGGTGGGTATGATATTTGGACCCCGGTTTCAATGGATTCCTATTGACTGAAGGTGGTCACTCGGTCACCAAGACTACCAAAAGATAGTGCTTGGCTTGTTCCTCACAGGTGCTTCTACTCAATCGGAAGGGGTCGTTGCCCGTTTCGCTTGGCAATTCCTCTTAGTAGCTAGCTACTTTGGGGTTCCTATGGTACTCCTCACAATGAGTTTCTAGGAAAAGCCCAAGTACTTCCCACAGTTGAAGTAGTCAGGGAATTCTATCCTCAAAGACTACAGAATTGACGGAACTTAGTGTAAATTTGGTAAATTTTAAGGCTTACTCAGCGTCATGAACTGAGTTGGATTAATTATTTGGCAAGGTGTGTTGGTTTGCTTGTTTATTCTGATGTTTGGTTGTTGCAATATGGTTTATGAATTCATGGTAGAGTTCATATCATGGTTTTGTATGTAAACATAAACATAAATTTGTAAGAAAGTACAGTGATTAACCCTGGATTGCTGGCCTAACTAAATGTCTACCTCTCAGTGATATTCTTCTTCAAACCAAGAGAAGGTGCTGGGCTCTCAACACAATGGGACTAAGCCCATCCGTAGATCCTCAGGTCACCTCCTAGATGCTAGGTTGGTCAATAGGGAGGACGCTTAGCACCATGAGAAGCCCTCCTTCTCTACCCCCTCTACCTTCCAGCTCACCTGGTTTTAGTGGTTTGGGAAAAATACCATGCAGTGCCTAGATCTATACGAGCTTACCCTTCGTCGTATCCAAGAATACCCCAGAGCGTGATGACTGGGTAGAGGAGGAAGGGGGCAGCAAGGTGGTTATTTTTAAGTTATTTTTAGTTAGACTAGTTCATTTTATTAATCCTTAATGATTGATTTAAGATTACACATTGTTCATGGATTTATTTGCAAAAATAAAAATTGGAACTGAAAAAGACCTGCAATGGTGGACAAAGGCAGCTGGGCCGCACTCACGGTCCTTTGCAACTAAAAATTACTATTAATTAAACTTGAATTCAACTTCTGTGTGACAAGCCGCACATTTCTGACCAAATCTAGCGAGGGGGCTACGAGATTTTTTCAGAAATGAGCAAGGGGGGTTGCACAGAATGTGACAACAACCACAATCTGGGATTTTGGGATGAATTCACACCTATCTGGGGATTAATTGCACCCTAGGTGCACCTGTTTGCTCATTAAGAGTGCCCCAGTCTCACCTTTTCCCCTGATAAGAGCGCCCTGCTTCGGAAAGGGGTTTTTTGGTGATGTAGGGTCAGATCTGGCTGATAGTAATTGGTACCGGGGTCAGTCTAAATCAACTTGTCCTAGCAGAGGCTTCAGCACTGACTAAAACAGGAAATAAAGTATATTTAAAATAGATCTAACATAAGATTTCTAAAAACTAGGTTAAAATTGAAAAAACTTGAAAACTTGAAATTTTTTGACCAAGGATCCTGTGGGATCAACCTGGTATGGTCACCAAAGCTGTAGCAAGGATTTATCCTTGCTATAGGGGCAAGAATGGCTCCCTTGTGCCTATAGAGCACAAGGGTAGGTTCCTACTCTTTGAAAACAGGAAAAAATGAAATGGAAATAGCATAAACAGAATAGCAAATTAAACTAAGCTAATCTAAACAAGAATAAGCAAATGGAAACAACTATAAACTAGATCTAATAGCTAATAATAGAAAGAAGAAGTGGGAGATGAAGCCCTTGTCAACCCCTCTGCAGAAAATGGGTTAGGGTTCCACCTCCTTAACCCTGCAAAACAAACCTAAGCTACCATGGAGAAGCCTACAAACAATATCAATAATAAAACCTACAACTAGAAAACAAGGTTAGAAAGCAAAAAATAACTAAACAAACATGTAAAGAAACATTATGCCTCTATTGGGTGGAAATGGGCCACCATGCCCTAGCTCCTGGAAGCCTCTCTTTCTTGGTTGGGGGAGCAATGGCTCAAGTGGGAATGGATGTGGAGGAGAGGGAATGTGGGTGGTTTGAGAGGCAAAGGTCTCAAAGCATCCACGAGCAGCATAACAATAGGCAAGGGAGGAGTGTTTTGAGAGTGACTCCCCACCCTCCTTTTATAGTTTTTCCAAGGGATTTTAGGGTTTTAAGCCCTTGGTCAGGGCTTTAGCCCCTTTTTTGGTCCTTTAGCCCCTTCCGCCCTAACTTTGGCCCCTTTTAGGGTTTTAGCCCCTTTTTGAGGGCTTTAGCTCCTAGGGGGCTATTTTGGGCTCCTTTTGGGGGTTTTTAGACATTTTATTCATCCTTGGCCTCCTTTAGAGGTGTGGGGGTCAAATGGAATGTCTTATGGAGTGAAATGAGTGTTGTGAGATGGTGTCCTTAGGTGGTGTAGGCCATTGAGAGCTATGTGGGGGATTTTTGGGTTAACAGGAATATTGGAGATAGTACACTCAGATGTATGTGTACCCATGTATTCTAGATCATTAAGTGGGTATGTGTACTTTTTTTCCTTTACAGATGATTTCTCACGTAAGACTTGGATATATTTCTTGAAAGAGAAAAGTGAAGTTTTCAGCAAGTTTAAGGAATATAAAGCCTTGGTCGAGAACCAAACAGATAGGAACATCAATATTCTATGGTCAGATAATGACAACAAGTTCACTTTGGAATAAATCAAGGAACTCTGCAATGAATCTAGGATTTAGAGGGATTTGATCACTCCATACAATCCTTAGTAGAATGGGGTTGCAGAACAAAAGAACCATACCATAATGGGAGAAACAAATGCAATGTTGCTTGACCAAGATCTTCATATGCACCTTTGGGAAGAGGTGGGAAGAAAAACTATGTATGTACATAACCATACTCCTCATCGAGTACTTGATAAAAAGACTCATGAAGAGGATTTCTCAGGAGTGAAACCATAATTCAGCCATCTGAGAATATTCAGTTTCCCGTTGTACATACATGTACCAAAGGAGAAAAAGACCAAGCTCGATCCATCTGGGAGGAAGGTGTATTCATAATATAGAGTGATAGATCAAATTCCTATTGACTATACTTCCAAATATTCAAGAATATCGACATCGATAGAGATGTGACCTTTGATGAAGACTTGGCATACTTCATATCCAGGAGGAATTTTATCCAAGAAGACAAGGAACGTGAAGAGTAGAGAGACCGATACATGGAAATCGGAGAAAAAATTCCAGAAGATCATGAATATCATGACATGACTGAAGGACCAGTAGAAAATATCCCTGAGGACAACTCCCATAAGAGGAAACAAGCATGGCACGGGAGCACATACGAGAAGCTAAAAGGTATGGCGCTCCAGAGCGGAATACATAGAGAGAGAAAGAGGGGCTATCCCTAAAATAGCTATGTGGCCCTGGTGTGTGACATAATTGATAGAGAACCTTCCACCTATGAATCGGATACATAAAAGTAATAATGTAAGGATGCGATGATCAACGAATATCAGTCGATCATGAAGAATGATGTATGGGATATTTTTATGAGACTGGAGAAGAATTCTGTCATGACTTCAAAGTGGATCTACAAGATCAAATATGTTGTAGATGGAAGCAGAGAGAAACAAAAGTAAATGCTTGTAGCACAAGGACTGTCACATAAAGAAGGAATAGACTACAAAGAGACATTTGCACCCATGGTGAGGTACACTTCCATAAGGACCATACTTGCTTTGGTGGCAGTTATGAAATGGAGAGTACATGGATGTCGAGACATATTTCTTGAATTATGTAGTTGAGGAGGAATTGTATGTGGAACAACCACTGGGGTTCAAGGCCATGACATGAACACCCATGTGTGCAAATTAAAGAAGGATTTTTATATATTGAAACAAGCACCGAGGAAATGGTATGATAGGATGGATAGCTTCCTGATGAGCTTGGGATTTACCAAGAGTAAAGAAAATTTCAACCTCTACTTCAAGGTGGGAGATGGAATACCAGTGATACTCCTACTATATCTCAATGACATGTTTCTAACAGGTGATGAGGAACTCATTACAAATGCATGAAGGAGACTTTTTATAGAGTTTGAGATGAAAAACCTAAATATGATGCACTACTTCTTAAGCATGGAGGTGTGGCAGAGTGTATATGGAATCATTCCTTGGGAAAGGGAAGTATGATATGGAAATTCTGAAGAGAATCAAAATGTTGGACTGGAAGGCTATGGCCACACCTATGAAATCTAATTTGAAGCTTATGAGTGATGCTTCATCCGAGAAGGTCGATGCCATGATGTATCATTAGATGATTGGATCAGTGATTTATATGACAAATACAATACTAGACATATGCTTTGTGGTGAACACCCTGATCCAATTCCTAAAGGATTTGAGAAAGGTTCACATGATAGCGGTAAAACATGTTCTAAGATACCTAAAAGGTACAGTGGATTATGGGATCAAGTATGATGCAAATTAGAAGATTAACCTACATGTTTATGTTGATTCAAACTGGGAAGGTAGCACCACTGACAGGAAGAGCACCTCAGGTTACTACATCAGTTGGGGATCTGGCATGATCTCCTAGTTTAGCAAGAAGAAATCATGTGTGGTGCTGAGTACAATCGAGACAGAGTATGTTGTCACTTGCTCAGCTAGTTGCGAGGTAGTGTGGTTGTGAAAACTATTGTATAACCTATTTGATCTCCAGTTGGATGTGACTTGCATCTTCTGCAACAATCAGAGTTGCGTGAATATGTCAGAAAACCTAGTGTTCCATGAAAAGTCGAAGCACATTGAGATCAAGTTCCACTATATCAGGTATATGGTGTAGAGAGGAGAAGTGAAGCTCTAGTACGTGGAAATAGAGGAGCAAATAGCCGATGTATTGACCAATCCTCTTATGAGAGTAAATTTCAAGTACTTCATAGAAATACTTGGTGTGATCCAGATCGATATCCCTCGAAAGAGGGAGAGATGTGTTCTAGTATAGAAAGAAAGATAGGTTGTCTTGACCTAACATCCTGGTGAAGCTCATAGGTTTCTCAGACATAATCAGTCTTGTAGGTTATCCTAAGATGTAATGTCCCGGTGAAGCTAGAAGGTTATCCTTGGATGTAATCAGTCCTGATATGTTACAAATCATATTATCTCACATGGGAAATCAGATAGGTTGTCTAAGGAGGAAAAATCCTGGTGTAGCAGGCTGCTCAGATGTAATCAGTCTTGTGATGGGTTATATGAATGTAAAGAATGAGTCTTGGCATGGTACATTGGTTATTTTAATGTAATACGCCCTATGAGTTATTTGAGTGTAAATAATGCACCCTCACATGGTATTCAAGTTACTCAGACATAGTACACCCCAAACATTATATGAACGAAAAAGATCCTGAACACAGGTTGTTAAGATGTAATCCCTTGAGGTTGACCAGAAGTGTTAAGATTTCATATGTTATAATAGATTCATTAGTGTTCAAAACAAAATCATAGCAATAGCATATCTAGAATCACTGATATAAACACAATCACAAGATAGACACAGTATTTATCCTGGGAAAACCTCAAGGGGAAGAAAGTCCAGCAAAACTTCGTCTATATAAGATGTATAAGATATAACCCCAAAAACATTTATTCTCCTTTTGTTTTGTCTCTCTCTCTCATATTCGCTACTCAAGTGAGTGATTCTATGTTCATATAAGAACCACATCTCCTATATGTATACACATTGAGCCAACTGACTTTTACCCCCACTAAATTGTCTAGGATGACTTCACAATAGGAAGAATCAAAACAATATATTATATTATTCATTAAGGTACTAATGACCTGAATTATAATGGAGGCTATACCTCATGACTCTATGACGACCAAATACAATAGTAACACCCCACCAGAGGAATAATAACATCTCCCTTGGGTTACATCAGTAAAATACATTTATAATATCCTCTAAAGTTACAATATTTCAACACTCCCCCTTAACAAGAAGGTTATTCTACTGACAACATCATCATAGACTGTAGGAGAACAGAGAGACAATATATTTAATAATACATTGAGTTAATACATCTATATGTCATAGGAAGTTTTCATAATCAGTAACTGGAACAGTTACTCTTCATCTTTTGCATCACATGATCACTTGATCCTCTTGAAGTAATGTTTCGACCTTTCGATCCTTCGTAGCAGCAGTTCGATCTTAATACTTTGCAGTACTTTGATCCTTTGAAAGAGAACTTCAATATTCTTGATTCTTTGCAACAACACTTTGAGATTCTTGATCCTTTGTAGTAGCACTTCGATCTTCTCAATCCTTTGTAGTAGCACTTCGATCTTCTTGATCCTTTGCAACAACACTTCGATCTTCTCCAGTAGCCTTCTGATCTTCTCGATCCCTTGTAGCAGCACTTCGATCCTTTCAATCCTTTTGTAGCAACACTTTGATCCTTTTGATCCTTTGCAGCATCACTTCAATCCTTCTTGATCCTTTCCAGCCGCACTTCAATATACTTGACCCTTTGTTGTTGTACTTTGATCTAATTTATCCTTCACCGCCACACTACCTGTAGTACACATGATCTATTATTAATCCTGATCACTTTATGACATAAGTCCATGGACGATGCAATACTCCATCATCATGATCCATGAAATCGATCAGTTGAATCATCTGCAACTAAATGTATATCTCGACCACACCCTGTGCCAACCCTATCACCTGTGAGGACTCATCATAGACCATCCATACCACTAAGGTTAGGACCACTCCCAAGTGAGTGTTATACTATGGTATCTATACTTACTTGTAGGAATAATATTCCAAGCAAGAGTATTATCTATAGAGAAAATATCAGATGCATTCAAAATGTCATCCCTCATCATAGAACATCAATACCACTGAGGTTAGGACCACTCCCAAGTGAGTGTTATACTACGGTCTCTGTGAGGACCCATCATAGAGCATCCATACCACTGAGTTTAGGACCACTCCTAAGTGAGTGTTATTCTATTGCATCTACATATGAATGTAGGCATACTCTCCATAGAAGAGTATAGTCTGCAAAGAAGATCTCGACTACATACAAAATGTCAGTCCTATTCAAGCTGAGACCTTTTAGACTTCTTAATAGTTGTCTCTTCATCAAATTTTACATCCCTACTAAGCTCGATATGCTGGAATCCGGAGATGTATATCCTGAAGGATTTGGAGACTTCACAGTATCCAACAAATATTCCCTTATTTCCAGAAGGATCCAATTTGGTTCTATTCTCTTTAGGAATATGTACATATACTAGGAATCCAAATATCTTGAGATGGCTCACTTCAGGTTTCTTTCTAGTATACATCTCTTCAAGAGTCTTGAATCCAATACCACTGTGATATCATCTATTCTACACATATACGACCGTTCTTGTTGCTTCAACCCATAGGTCCATAAGGAGGTCTTGGTCATGAATCATGGTCTCCACTGCTTCCATGATAGTTATATTCTTTATTTTCTACAACACCATTATGTTTGGGATTATAGGGAGTTTTTAGTTCCCTCTTGTTTCCTGCCTCTTGTTTCTCCACCATTATCTGATCTCAGTTTCTTGATTCCTTTTATGAGCGGTTCTCTATCAAGGCTTTAAATTCCTTGAATTTTTTGAACACTTCACTCTTATTATTCAAGAAGTATATCCAAGTATTTCTTGAATAATCATCAATAAATGTGAAATAGTACTCATATCCACTTAAGGATATGGAGGGAATAGGACCACATACATCAGAATGAATTAGTTCTAACATACCTTTGATCTTTGTTTCACTTTTCAAAAATGGATTCTTGATGTTCTTTCCTCTTACACATCCTTTGCAAGTTCCCTCATGCTCGATATTTAGATATGGTAACCATGTTACCACATTTCTCACATAGGGTAATTCTTTGTATTTGATGTGAGCAAGTCTCCTATGCCACAGTTCACTTGAGTTGGTAGTCTCATGGAAAAGGGTTGTCTTTGGATGTCCTATGAGCTTGTACAGTCCTACTTCTTATTCTCCAATGAATACAACATATTCAAGTGTCTGTCCTTTGGACCACATAAGTATTTTTCCATCTATAAAATCAATTCTATATCCTTTCTTATCTAGAGCAAAGATGGAAAGTAGGTTCTTTTTCAAGGCTGTTACATATCGTACTTCCTTCATCTTCATGGAAGTTCCAAAGTCAAGCTTGTAGCTTGATTCACCAATACCTTTGATGGGATATTTATAGTCATCTTCCAATGATAACTTATGGAGTTATTATCTTCCCTGTCATGTTCTTTGAGGCACCACTATCAATAAGCCATGTGTCTTCTCTGGGTGTTACAAACCCAGAGAGTCTAGATAATAACACATATTCTTCTACATATTCACCTCTAGTTTTATTTTGAGGCCTTTCTTCTTATACATCTGCATCTTCAACTAGATGAGCATGATGTCTCTTGCTATTGTTTTTATTATTTGGTGATGTACATTCTCTAGCAATATGTCCTGTCTTATGAAAGTTGTAACATTAATATTTTGAGTAATCCTTCTTCTTCTTCTTTAATTTATTCTTTGAAGGATTATGGTTACTCTTCTTGAAGTTTTATTGTTTTCTTCCTTTAGTATGGGTGGCTAGATCCTGATAATCTTCTCTAAGGAGATCTTCTATATTGGCTACTCTAGCTTCTTCTTGTATGCAATCTTCCCATACTATGTCAAAATTCATACTTTTTTTCTGGCACACATAGTATGAATGAATGAGTCCCAAGGTCTATTGAGACCATTGAGAGCATTCATAACTAGTTCATCCTCATTAAGGATGTCTCCAATAGCACTTAGTTGTTCTCTGAATTGAGATACCCTTGTGAAGTAATCTTGAACAGACTCTCCTTTTCTCATCTTGGTTCCCTTTAGTTGAGATTTTAGATTGATATTTATATTGATGTTCCTTTCCTCATACATTCTAGAAAGTGCATCATACATTTGCTTAGGTGTCTTCTTAGATGACACTCGAGGGATCAAGTGATCCTTAATAGAATCAACAATGATCCTTACCAGTAGATGTGCTTGACTGAGACGATTTGGTTGGTCCAAATGATTTTTGTAGATCCTAAATATTCACCCTTCAAATCCTACTTGCGAGGTTGCAGTTCTACAGAATTTATGGTTCTGGTTTTCTACAGTTTTCTAGTTCATGGAAAAACTAGGGTTTGGATTTCCTACATATTCACCCACCCAAAAACATTGACCGCATTCTCAATATATGCACTCTATAGAGGCTCAAATATCTATGCAAGTAGATCTTCAAGTGAGTGAGTCTGTGTTAAAATAAGAACCACAGCTCCTCTATTTATACACATTGTCCCAATTGACTTTTACCCTAATCAATTCAGCCCCACTAAACTGTTTGGGCTGACTTCACCTAGGAAGACTCAAAATGGTATATTATATTATCCATTAGGGTACTAATGACCTGAATTACAATGGAGGATTTACCTCATGACTAATAATAATAACATATACCTTTGTTTACACCAGTAAAATACATTTAGAATCTCCTTTGAAGTTACAATATTTCAAAAGGAATGAACATAAAAGGTCCTGGTGTAGCAGGTTTTTGGGTCATAATTAGTCCTTACATATATATGAGATATATGTACTCCCATGTTGATATGATAGAATGCAGGTCGGCCGTAGATGTTGTGTTTGTTTATTTGTTTCTTTGTTGTTTGGTATTGTGCAGGACAAAATAGATGATATGGATACGACGAGATGAAGGTAGAAGATGTAGGTTATTGTCATGGAAATGTAAAGAATATCCTGGGTAGTTTCTATGTTAAGGCTTGCTCGATATATGATGAAGACCTGGCAGAGGAATAGGCCTACATCCAACATGAAAAAGGTTTTTATTTGTAGAAACTTCTGATGATAGATAGTATGGCATGATAATAAAATTATAAGAATATTATGGCATCGGCTATGATGTATTAATCTGTCACAATAATCTAGGGAATAAAACACAGTCTCATAAGAGATTTCAGACAATTAAGCATGAAAATGGCATAATGGTGTTGCAATAGGAGTTGCATCTCTGTATAAATCAATAAAGAATAAGTAAAACAATACAATGGTCATGCAATGTGCATGAATTCCAAGACAATTTGAATACTCAAGCAAGTCATTCGAATTGCATGGATGTGTGTAGCTTAACTGAATGTCAGCCACAGTTAGCACACATAGTTAACCACCAAGCTAGTCAATAACTGACTCTCACACTAATTCCTAATTGAATGGAGTGCAATAGATGACTGAGTCTAATTGAAAGTGACTCATCACATGTAACTGTATGTCCAACTGAAGGAGGTAGTGCATCCATAACTCCAAGTAGCTCTGGTGGAGTTAACTGAAGTAAACATGTCATCAGAAGTGGTTGTAGGCACATGTGTTATCTCCAATTCATAAATAATGACAAAAGATAATCAAATAATGAATGGAGGCACCTTCACAACTCAAGCTAATTGATTGTAACAATCAGTTAGAAATTAGGTGCATTTATGACACTCAGATCACCCCAGAAATGCTCCCTGTTTGAAGGAGGAAGCCCAGTTAGCCTCCCCAACTGAAGGAGAAGGCTTAGTTGGCCTCCTTGACTAAAGGAGGGCATGGGTGAGCTCATGCTGATTTAGTAGTGTGCTCATATGATGCTAATTAAGTCAATTAAACTTAGGATAGAGGGTAAATAGGACAAAATTGACCAAATAAGTGTGCATGTTGGGTAAATGACTCCAACATGATGAAGAATCTATGACTCTATGATGATGATGATTTGATGAATACCTAACTAGATGTGTTGATGACTATGTAGAGAGAGGATACCTTCATAGTTAAGAGGGAGTGTTGATGTATTTGTAACTTCTAAATATATTCCGATGTATATTATCATTTTATGTTGTTGTACCCCCATCGGGGATGTCTGTTACCCCTTTAAGGGATGTCTAAATTGTGTCTATGCCTTGAGGTACAGCCTATGTTATAATAAGGGGCAATAGCCCCTAGTGTAACATCATGTAATATGTACTTGTAGTCTCTCTAGGAGAATTGGGCCCTTTGTGAGAAGTCATGTAGGCTCTAGTCTTATGTTTGGTCGGTGACTTGAAAGGGTATAAATAGGGAGGCGCTCTCCTTGATTTATACACACCTAAAACTCTCAAGTTCGCATGAGAGAGAGAGAGAGATAGCAAGAGGAGGAGAGATAGATAGCTGATGAATAATTATTATTACTTCTTTTGATCATCTTACTATTATGAGGAATTTTGTGGGGTTTTCTCCTTTATGGTTTTTTCGGTGAAAATATTTGTGTCTCATGTATCTGTTATATCTTATGCATCTTGTTGTACTTGTTATTATTTCAGATAGATATCCTATATAATCTAATTAGATCTTAAGAAAAAATAACAAGAACATTGTGGAAAAGGGGGCACTAACTTTGCTTTGAATGAACCCCCAACAAGCCCTCAGATTGCTTCCTTTAACTTTGATGGCCTAGCTTAGTCATGCCTTCCTTTTTATGCACCTTTTCAAATTAAGGTCCAAATCGGACATTACTTGATTTCTCATTGTATTGTTGATGAAGGAGACAATGTTAGTATTTTATCTGCACATTCTTTGAGAGGCATGGGATCTCCCAGCCTTACGTTGACTGATAGCCAATTACTAGATTTTGATAGAAGAACTAGTCAATGTTTGGGAATTATTACTCAAACCTCTATTTATTTGGGTGGGAATACCATCTTAGCTGATTTTATGGTAATAGATGATCCCTTGGACTTCAATATTCTGCTCGAGTGTGATTATGTTTATGCTATTCAAGGTGTGGTATCAACGATATTTCATGTGATGCACTTCCCTCATAAAAAAAGAATTGTTACTATCGATAAAATGGAATTCATTGATCCCACTCCTGACCCAAATCAACACCAAGTATTTCCTTTATTGGTTCCAAGTGTCTCGATAGACACTACCCCACCACGGGTGAGTTATGTGGCCTCATATCCCTTATGTTAAATTGCTAATGAGAAGAATCCTTTGTGCTCATCCCTACCTTCTTGGGACTCAGTCCCAGCAGTTGACCAAGTGATCTATCCTATATGGACTCTGCAACCCACTCTCAACCCCATTGATCCATTTGAATTTCTAAACATGTTTCCTATATGGGATGGTCACATTCCTTCAAATTAAGTCTTCCTAGAATATTTGATACAATATGACCTTCTCATTGATGTTGACTCAGTTATAATTATATCCAACCCTAATTTTATTAGTGAGTTTGATCCTTCCGCTGATCGATCCTCCTATGATTTCATTATCGAGTCCTTAGACTCTCCTTTTGAACAACAAGTCAGTGATCTTGATGAGTTTGATTCTTCTTGGATATTTTTCGACTCCTGTGATACTGATTTTTTTCCTGCAGACTCTATCACCCCTTTCAACTTTATCTTTCCTCTTGAGGTTGAACTTATCGATTATAAATCCTCAGGACTTGGCACTATAGAGTCTTCTTTGGTATATTATGCCTTGACTCCATCTTTTAGAAGATAACAAAGTTACAAGTGTTTCTACCCAAGTGACCTGTATCAGATCTTTTCTTCTTCATATGATCTTGATACTGTTGTTTCTTGGATATAGGATTTCTAGATGGATTCACAACTGCTTACTGGTCTCACCTTCTTGCTCAAGCTATAACTACATTTGCATGTACACTTCTTGTGCTTATGATCCTCATGTCGGATTCCATGCTTTTAGCTCATTGTATAAGCCCTCATCTCTACTCTCACCATCACTCATCTATGTGCCATTTTCCAATACAACTTGGCACCCTTTAGCTTGAGGAGATGTCTTCTGAGTGTCCTTATCTTGCTCATATTCCTTGCATTATACTTAGGTTTGTTCCTTGCGCTTCAAACTAGTTTCTCCTGACTCTGACACTCGTCTCCTCGCATTTAGAGCATTATTTATGGTCTCCTTCGAGCCCAATAAAAAACAGTAAGGAGGCCGGGAGTTGAATTTTTTTGGACTCATTAAAACTTTGCAGGAAAGATATGACTCCCACAATATAAAGGTATGACTTTCCAAGTAATATCCGATATGACTCCCTAAATATGACTAGATGGCCAAGTTCATGTGTCCCTTCAAAATCGTTAAAGGGTATGAAGGAACATCCACATATGTATACATTTACCCATTTTTTTCTAGCCATGTGCATTACTTAGGAAAAAAGGAATACTCTATATTCTTTGGAATTTAGAACAGTATCTTCAAGTACATATTTATCTCTTTTTCGGGCCTGGAGGACTAAACTTACGGAAAAGGAACCTGGTTGATCTTACTTTTCTCTTTTTCATGCTCTGGACCTAAACATGAAAAAGATTTCAAGTTTTCTTTATGCCATTTTCATGCTCACTAAAACTTTAAGACAAAATCATTGAGTGATATTGATTCCCTTCACACTTGTTAAAACTAAATCGTTTTGCTTGATTTTGAAGGTGTGTCGGTATGGTGATAGTTTACCCCTTTTTCGGACCTTGTCGACTAAGTTAAAAAAGGAATACCTTAGTAATTTTCCTGAGCCAAGAGAGTTCTCCTTTGGATTGTTTTATACTTTTTCTGACTCAGGAGACTAAACTTATGAAAAATACCCCCCTAGAGTCTTCTTTTGGTGTTTTCAGACTCTCAAAACTATGAAAACATTGTTGAGCAACCACTAATTTGGGCTCGTAAAATCCATGCAATGCTTTATCAAGAATTATTTTGTCTCTTCTTCGATCTTTCCAACAATCAAGAAGGTCCCAAGTTTTCTTTCTTGGACTCGTTAAACCTTTACAAGAAAGAAGGAAAGGGAATTGCATTCACATGTCTTTTGTATTATTGCAGCAAGTCTTGTCTCCTTGAACAAAGCACCATTTTTTAGTCTATCAACAGTTGGGTTCTAGTTTTTTTCCGTAGGATTAAGCTTGATCTCAGAGTTTTTACTCCTCCATTTGGATTATTTTCCAATTAGGTGGGGAGTATGTCAATGTCTCCTACACTACATATTTGCATTGTCGATTAATTTGTGTCAAAATCTACCTGAGTCACTATTGTGTCGTGCTCATTGTTCAAGGATAAACCTTTGTCATCCATTCTACAGTTTCTTTGATCTTTTGTGTCGGCCACTCCCTAGTATTAGTTCATTACATTCAGTCTTCAGTGGTCCTTGTTGCAAAACCTTGTACCAGTTCCAGATCCAATTAGACTTTTCCTCGTGTTGGATGATGGAGGATTCCTTAATGCCTTCCTTCCAATGGATATCTTCCTATTGAATTCAAAACATCTTGCTATGGGAATGAGATTTAGATTTTATTATAGTACCTTTGGGATTGCAGTCATCAATGGCAATTTTCCTCGCTATTAGGTAGTGGGCATACCTTAACGTCTCCTACTCAATGGATTCTTCAGGTGTTTGACTTCAATAACATTTGTTCACACTTGTTATAATGTACTAGGTACCTTGGGGACCATTTCATTAATGGAGGTTTCCCTCATTTTTGTTAACAGTCCTCATCAATGACTGATAATAAAATGGTTTCCTCCATGTTCGACTTCAACTCCTTTATTCACATGGTTAGGATTCGTACCTTTGGGCATTTTGGATTGAATACCATGGGTCGATAGTAGCATTGTCATCTTTTTCTATTGCCGAAGTTGCACAAGACCTTGTCATATTTCATATGACATTTCCTAAGACATATATCCACCTTGTATTCTTTTGGCTATGATCGAGTATTGAGCATGGATCCACCTTGTTCATTTGTGCCCCCATGACTCCTGTAGATTTTATATGGCACCTTTTTGCATATTGTGTGGCCGTGATAGTTACATCAATTATACACATGTTAGATCCACCTATATATTTATGGAGATCATTTGTATATGGACATGTATGTACTAGAGATCAGTTTTGTATGACATTTATCTCTCTTTCAGGAACCTTTGTTTGAGCCTATGATCTTGGATTCTATGTCTCTTTGACTTCTCGTCTTAGTTTTTTCCTTTTTATAATGTATTTTATTTATCATCTACCAATCTAACCTCATACATTAGGGGGAATATGTTATATCCTAAAATGACACATCTCTTCCTATGACCACTTTCACATGTTTTCGTCGCATCTCGACACTTCATGAAAAGTCATTGTTAGTCACTGAAAAAACAACTTGATCAGAGGAGCCATATTGAGAGTTCCTTAACTCATTTTGACATCTTCTCTAGACCATCAAAAATGGATATGAGTAAGGAAAAAATTTCCAGAATACACCAAACCCTGAAAATGCATGGAAGTACCCTAAAAAGAGATTATTTGATAAATTCATGATTTTTCTTAAGAAAACCTGTGACTTTACCTTGACACTCGTGAATCTACTTGATAAAACCTGTGAATTTCCCCTGAAGTGACCAAAAAATATAAAATTATGATACTTCTTGAATTAGGGGTGGTTTGAGTGGTTTTTCAATTGATCCCGTAGTTGTAACTAATCCCTATTCAGCCCTAACTCTTCAGAAAACTATATAATAGAGGTAGAAAGGTTCATGAAGGGGAATTGACCTTTGCATTATTATGCTAGTGGAATTAGGACTCTCATCCCGCCTATATTTCTCTATATTCCATCTTATTGTGTTGCAGATCTTGGAGGTTGATATCCTTGGAGAAGAGAAGCAATAGAACTAGATCAAGGTATCGTGAGGTACCTATCTTGAGGAGAAGGTAAACTATGTACTTCTTCCACTTTATAATAAATATGTGATGTTATTTCCTTTTCAAACTATTGTCATATTGATGTTGAATCTCTACTTTTTATTATATGATGATGCTAATCAGATTAGGGTTTCATGTTATTTTGATTATAATTTCTTTACATATAGTTAACATGGTTTGAGGAAGGTTAGAACTTGTTTTTTAGATCTCTTGGATTGAGGAGCAGGAGGAGGGCTAAAGGAAATCTTGGATCCATCTTCAATGAATTAGGTACAAGTATTTCTTACCTATGGATCTTGTTTATGTTTTCTTGCATAAATTTATACATTAGTCTTTAAACCCTGGTGTGTTGGTGTCCTCTTAATGCCCATCCATAGTAACACTTTCCTATGCAATAGTATCTTCAAAACAAAGAATATTTTGGTTATCGTATTCGTTAGGCACATCAATAAACCAATCATCTGATGATACATCATGACATCAATCAACATTGATGAACCATCACATAGTAGCTTCAGGTTTGATACCATATGTGTGGCCATTGCCTTACAGTCCATCATTCCAAATCTCTTTAGAATATACACTACATACTTTCCTTGACCAAGGAGAATCCCATCCTTATTTTTCCACGCCTCCATGCCTAAGACCCAATTTAATTGACATAATATTTGGCAAAGTCCACCTTCAGAATGAGAGAACTCAATTTTTTAACTTTTTCCGAGCGAAGTAACTCTTGGGAGACCCCAGTTGCATCTAATATTTGTCAATTGGACAGAAAACCAATTTTTTTTTGGAGACCACTTCAAACAACTTTTCCTTTATCCTATTTCCAATGATTTTTGTTACCATATTATACACCAATTTACATCGAGCAATGGGCCTAAAATTATAGAAGTGTTCAGGAATATCCTTCTTTGGAATAAGGGAAACTAAAGTTGATTTTAAATCCCCTGACATAAACCCATGTAATTTTGACATCTCATCTACTGCAAGAAGATCCCTTCCCATTAGATAAAAAAAGTGTTGAAATGTTCTACCGCCAAACCATTGGCCCCAAAAATTTTATCTTTTGAAAAGATTTACAATGCACTTTCTACGTACTCAATGTTGATAAGTTTACCAACCTACAAACCTTACTCCCTTGTAAAAAAATAAGGATAGTGACTCACAACTTTCATTTGATTACCTATATTAGACAAACCTGAGTCTTTGAAGTGGTTGTTGTAAAAATCAACCGCAACCTTCTCAATATATCTTTGAGAGATAACCCAAACCCCTTTAGTTTATTTAATGTCCCAAATAGTATTTAGATTTTTCCTGTAACTAGAATATCTATGAAAAAAAATTGTATTGTTATCACCAAAAGCAAGTTACACATCTTTGCTCTTTAACCGCCAAACCACTTCTTCAAATTTTTTAGTAGAGAATACTTCTTGTGTTCAAGATCAATAATAGTGTCTCTTTCTTCACCAATGAGGTTACCTATTGGGTTTCTTAATAAAATGTCATAGATTATGCCTTCAATTTCACAAAGGATTTTATTATCCTTCTCTTCTTTCTCCTTAATCCACAAAACCATGTAGTTTTTCAATTTTTTGAGTTTGTAAGTCAAATAGTCCATGTCATTCAACCCCTCTAGAATCTCTATACTTATCCAAAAATATCTTAGCATCTGACAAAAAGCTTCATCTTTAATCTATGCTCAATTGAATTTAAATGGTAATTTTATAGAAATGGTCTCTCTGTAAACCTGAAGGGCAATACAAATATGATCTTATATATTGGAGACTAAGTTCCAATACCTATATCTAGCATAGCTACAAATGAGAGGTTTAGACATCAAAAACCTGTCTAGACTTTTTCCAACACCTTCAACTCTTGATCTCCTATTTGTCCAAGTGGGACTCAATTTATGAGGGACAATATCTACTAGCTTATTTCTATGAAAAATATCTTGAAAAAACAAAGTGAATCTATAGAGGACTGTGTTACCCAACATTCAAAAGAGTGCATCGTAGGATTTAGGTCCCCATCCAATATCAAGTTTTATAAATTAAGTACACCACTAGAATGATGAAGTTTCCCAGAAGGGTCTTCAGTCTTTGTAAGGTGCATATCTATTAAGTAGATTGATAACTTGATTAAAAAATTTGATATTTCCTTCAATAAGGATACTAGCACAAGTTTTATAAAGTTTCAGATTACATACCAAACGTTTCATTGACAATAAAAAAATGGCGATGTGTTCAAGTTTAAATGAATGCTCCACATTGGGAATTAAAACCATCAAAAGTGACGTGGAACTCTATTAGATTGTATTACATATGAGTGCTTTGTACATATTACAATAAAAACAAAATATTTTTGGGTTCTTCCATGTGTAATTATGGTCCTTCACAACCTATTTCACTTTCACTTGTATTCTGTGATTAGAATTTAAAATCCATTATAATCCTTCAAATAAATGGTGTAAGTCCATGGAATATCTCTTTGAACTGTTTAGATTATTAACCATAAAAATATACAATATTTCCTAGGTAGTGGTGAAGTCCATGTGTTTTTTTCATCTATAGAAAATAACCAGAAGGAAGGGACTGTTACGAAGCAAAGAATGCAAATAATGAAGATGGTAAAGAAGAACAGTCTTATTAAGCAAAGTGTGGTAAGTAGAAAAATACCAGTAAAAAAATAAAAATTAGATATATATAAAGAAAAGGAAATGAAATCGAAGAAAAGAAGGATTACTAAGCAAAGAATGATAGAAACAATATTAAAGATGATAAAGAGAAAGTCTTATTAAGAAAAGTATGGTAAGTAGAAAAATCCTAGAGATGTTACGGAAATGGAAATGATATATAGACAAACAAATGAAAATGAATTATTTTATGTGTTAGTTAGTATATTAAAAATAAAAAATAAAAAATAAAAACAAAACAAAACAAAATATATTCATAAAAAAAATTGCAATGCTATCGACATAAGGTTAACCAAATTAGCATATGCATTGTACATAAGATCAGTGTGAATAGTCATTTTAAATAAAGATGGTATTTGTGAATATCATTCAATAATATGTGACATAACAAAATATAAGTCAAACATGTTCTGGCTTATAAATAATCAAACAAAAAATAACATAATCTCATATACTATTTTCAAAGTTCAAAGAAGTATTACGAATTTTTTACTCTAAGTTATCGAGCTTGGTTGGATTCTAATAAAATATATCTTGTAAGCTTTGCAATTTAAACATTTAATTGTCTTTGTAATGTTAAGTAAATAGGTCATAAATTCTTATGAATTGGAATATAAAAGCAAACTATTATGATAAATAACCTTCCAAGGAAATCCATTAACTATGAAGGAAAATAGAGAAGAAGCACATTCAAGGGGGAGAGAAAAAGCACTTGAGAGGAAATGAAGAAGAAGGGAAGGAACAAAAAATTAAGGACTCAGAAGAAGTATACTCAAAGATGGGAGGTTTTCTTTGATTGAAAACCATATACAATTTTTCCAATGAGTAAGAATGCATTAAATCCTTTAACGAGAATGCATACCTAATCTTTGTAACAATTTCACAAGCTTGATAAATTCCCCATTGAATGTTGACTTTCCCATTTAGGTTTCCAGGGTAATATGTTGTATATGGTGTCCTTAGATTCTTGTATGATTGAAGTTTTACATGCTTCTCTCCTCTAGTTTGAATCTTATTTAGGAATTGTGTAAAGCACAAGAATCGGTTTGATGGCATCAATATTGAACGTATCAACATTCCCTCTTCATATCGTTTTGACTACAAAAATTAAACAAATCAAAGATTGGATTAGTGTGTATCAACCATAATGTTTATCCCCAATGTTTTGTTTGTTGGTACAACACTCATTGCTTGATCAATGTAGTATTCATGTTCTATAGCAGTACTATTCATTGATTTAAATGTTGGTTGTAGAATGCATGCTAATACAATGATGCCAATCATCCATTAATGCACTTATAATTTATACAGGCTAATTTGAATTGCTAGAATTCATTTTCTCCTATATTTGAATGGTCCAAGTGTTGTAACTTGAATGTTGTGTAAGATGATTAGCTACAACAAACAACATGCTATACCACGTTTTCCTTGGTTTGATCACTATCACAATAGTTAATCATATTACTAACTACCATAACTTTTCAGTCTCCAACCCATGTGTTATTGATTCCTTATAGCGATGGTTTAACACAATTTGAGCAATGTGTAACATATGCTACATATCACCCTTTACCCAATTCATGTTTAAAATACAAACACTCAACACACAATTATATTCCAAATAATGGGAATTTCTAGTTTTCTTAAGATGGGTTACCAAATATAGATCATAGTGTTCGGTTTCAAACTATAGAGATAGAGATACTCAATTATCTTAACTTGTTTGTTATTGACTAGCTGTTAGTTTTTGAACCTTAACAAATAGAGGTGGAATTAATTTTATTAGAAATTGGAATAATAATCCTTGATACAAGATTTCTATAACCATATTCATCATCAGTTTAAGGATTTGAACGCTTATTCAAATATAAAGTCTAGACTTTGTTTGCAGAGGTAGAATACTGTGTGGACACACCTTTAATTTGTAATGCAGATAATACAATTCAGTCTTGAACCAAAGAAGGGAACATAACCTTCATTCTAAAAAAGAACAAACAACAAAAACCATTTAATTTGGTTTGTATAGAGTATTTTTGTTGATGAAACAAGAAGAAAATATATCTATTGTTTACAAATTATATAGGCATTAGAGTAGGTTATTCAAATATGTTAAATAGGATACCATGTGCAAAGATTTGAAGAGGAAGCAGTTGGAAGTGATAAGAGACTTAAACATGAGGATTCAAGATGAAATTTGATAACTTGCCAAACACCAAGAATCCTTCACCACCATGAGGGCATAATTTAATAGACAAGAGTAGATTGCAACTCTTGTGATTCAGGGAGAAATTCACTTAGCAAGATAATTGATGAGAGAATAGGTTTAATGAAATGAGTACTATGGTATATCGATATTTGAAAATTAATGAAGAGGAATTGCTGGCAAGGAGATAATATTGTCACATCTCCACCCCTCTACCAGAGAGAGAGACCACGACTTCATGGCTATCAAATGCAGGCAATCTAGCCGCATGATCATGATAATAAAAATGCATTGAATTAAAAAAATACATAGATGTATTATACAATGAAAGAAAAATACATTAAGCAAGCATTCAACATGTCCATCATAATTCATTAAACAATTACAGTTGCAGAGATTAAATGCATAAGAGATCATTATCTTGAAATGAGCTTGTCCCACAACCATCTATGTCACTGCAACGTTTGACCCAACCATAGGCCAGTGTACTCGTCAATCTCTCAACACCACTGCCACCCCCGAGCTGGGAATGATTCCAAAAAGGAATAAGGGAACCACAAAATTACACATAGCAAGACCATAAATGCACAGTCAATCCAACACACAGTTGGGTTTCAAAGACTTCTAAGGAAACAAGTCAATGACACACAGGTTACTTGGACTTACTTAGCCAAGACAATAACCTCCCAAACACTTTCATACCATCTAACAGGTGGGTTTCTTGGACTTACTTTGCCAATCCAACACAAGGATGCACACAACGGAAAAATGCACATGTTGGGTATGATGGAAAACGTTTTGCAACCAAAAATGATTTGGTGAAAGTGAAAACAACAATCTAATAGAAAATACGATTTCACAAAATGTCCATGGGAATTACAGGGGGGAAATGACCTCCCTAAACCCCAAAATTGTAGATCTATCTTCTTGGGCGCTTAACAACACCAAAAAAGAATTTCTTGGCATGAAGAACATGACGAAACAACATAAAAACAAGAGGCAAATGCACAACAAACTCTAGCTATGTGAGGGAGGCAAAAACAACCTCCTAGAACCCCCAAATCATGAATCCCTTCTGCACATTCATTCAGCAAGACCCAAACGAATTTTTGGGCACGTACAAATGGAGAAACATGAAAAAAAATGGGATGAGGATTCCCAGCTATCTCCATCTACGTGATAGAGCCAAATGTGAAGGAGAGTGAGTGAGGAATGAAATATGTGGGTAAATAATGGCTTGGGAATTCATTTCCAAGAATTTACTTTCCCAAGAAGTCAAAAACACTTTTTCCAAAAATGGGTGGCATCCCTAGTTCAAATTTGACTCCCATACTCTTCCCATCCCCATGCATTAACTTCCCCAACCAACTTCTAGGTGACTCGAAACAAAAGACAAAATGGTAGTTGAAAACTTTATGGTTTCTAACCTTAGACATTTGGATTTTCCCCATTGGCTCAAGGGTTTGAATATCCCCCCCGCTATTCCTTGTGAAATCATGCCCCCATCTCTTTAATGTTGTGGTGCATAGCTAGTTATGGTATTTTTATTAATTTTCATTTTACATGATGTCTCAAAACATAGTGTGCTTGTCTAGCACATAAACCATTGACATCGATTTTAATTTCTGAAACATAAAACACTAAATCCATGGTGGGGCCTTTTCTTTGAGCTCCACACCACGATTTATTAACATTATGTACATCATATGCAATTCAATACCATGGGTAAAAATGGGGCATTACATTCCCCTCCCCATTCAATAGCATTGTCCTCGGTGCTTTACAAATTTGAACAAAAATGATACACTGGCACCACCCTCAGTGCTTCATAGAATTGAACAAAAAATGGATGTGCTAGTCACATGACATCCTCTAGCTCCCACTTAGCCTTATCAGGATTGTAGAGCTTCCACTACTCCTTTATTTATCCAAGGGTGCGATTCAAAACTCCTCCAAGTCCTTGATTGCATGCATTAGTACACACCACATGATCTTTTTCTAGTTCTTGGAGAATCCTTCTCCTCAGCTTGGAACATTTCCAATGTCTTCAGCAACCAACAATACCTATTCTCAAGCCCCAAACAATGAGTCAATGCCCATGTTAATATTCACAAGATTTTCCAAAATCATAGATGAATCACATGCACATGTATATTGACATAAAATCAACAAGAATTTGCCAAGTGAACCAAATACTTATCTGCATAAGTATCTCCTTTTGTTTCCACAGGTATACAAATTGGATTTATACAACCATGGAACTCACAAACCTGCCCCACCCCATAATTAGGTGTGCATTAAAAGGTAGCTTGGTTTTTGCAAGCCTTGGATCAATTGAAAAATACCTCTCAATTGAGGTCTGACAGCTTCGTTCTTGAGCCCACCTCTTCGGGTGCTTCAATGGCAGTTCTTCTCAAGAGCTTTCACCCCTCTAGGTTCTTACCAAGCTTAGGTGCTTCCCTTTCGAACACCAAAATGAATTTAATGTTGATGTAATTGTAACTTCGGAATGTATTCACTTGTATTTCTTATGTATTGTAACCCGATGTTTATTCTGGTATGTATTTGTAATGTACTTGAGTCATGTCATGCCCCGAGGTTCCTATAGGGAGTTTCTATAATGTAAACAAGTCATGTCAAGTCAAGGTGGGTAGCCCTCCTATTGTCTAAGGGTTAAATTCCCCACAGTTCCAGGGCCCTAGGGTTATTAGACTCACATAGTGAATTCAACCCTAGTTGGGTTTAGTCAAGTCAGAAATTAGTATAAATAGAGAGATAGCCTGTCTATTTATCACACACTCACTCACACTCAGTTGTAGTGCATAGCTAAGGAATAGAAAGACACTAGGGCAAGGAAGAAAGAGGTTACTACTATCGGGAGATCATCTCACTATTTTGGGTTTCACTTTTGGTGTTGATTCTATCTCTGAGGAAGTTGTGGGGTTTTCTCCATTTATGGTTTCCCCAAGGAAAAACACTGTGTTCATTGTCTCTTGTGTTTTGGTTGATGTGCTTGTTTCTCTCTAAGTTAAACATCCTAATGATATGCTAGCTTAATGTTAAAAATCTAACATGGTATCAGAAATAACTTGAGAATAAGACACTGCGCAGCTGCGGGAAGTAGCAATTCCTACTTTGTGGATATCTCTCCATATATTTTCAGCAAAACAAGGTTGGAATAACTATCCTCCCTAGGGCGCATCTTTCTGTCAAAACAGAATCCAATTCTGAGGTTTTTCAGTTTTGGACCCGACACTACTGTTGGAAATTAGGGATTTTCACATAAGTGGAATGTTTTAGTGAGCCCAGGACTGGATTGATCTCCTCCCCAAAATCGAAGTTAGGGATTAAAATCAAAGCATTTGGTTGGACATAACTCCTGAAAAGCAAAACCCTAATCTGTTCCTGAACCAGCACTACAAGATTTCAGCTCCAAATCCAGATCTAATATCTTGACCTGGTAAGATCTAAATCTTTTGTATTTCCATTTGGGGTTCTTAGTTAAGATGTCTCATCATACCAAGCTTGATGAAAAGCTTGAGGGAGCTGATAACTTTCGAGCCTGGAAGTATAGGATCTCCCTAGTCCTGGAAGAAAATGACTTGGACTCCTATATCAGTGAGGAGGTTCTAGTTCCAAAGGGAGATGAGGCTAAGGCCTTACATAAGAAGAAGTTCATTATGGAAAAGAGGATCATTTCTGATTCTATCAAGGATCACCTCATACCATAGGTGTCCTCCTTCAAGACACCTAAATCTATGTTTGATGCCCTAACCAAACTGTTTGAAGGGAAGAAAATCAATTGGGAGATGACTCTAAGGAACCAATTGAAGAATGTAAAGATCTAGAATGAGGATACCATCCATTCATACTTCACAAGGGTCTGCCAAATCAAAGAAGAGCTGGAAGTAGTAGATGAAGAAGTGGAGAATGCAAAAATTGTGATGACAACCTTGAATGGCCTCCCTAGGTCATGGGATTCTTTCATCCAAGGAATATGTGCTAGGAAGAAGTTAGTCAAGTCCAGTATACTGTGGGAAGAATGTTCACAAGAAGAAGCTCAAATAGAAGCTCGAGAAGAAAAAATGGGAAGTGAATATCAAGCTCTCACAGTACACTCCAAGAAAGGAACAAGGGAAAAGCATCATTACCAAGGTAAGCATTCTCATTAGAAAGTTTCATCTAAACTCAGATGTTATACATGCGATGAAATAGGACACTATGCTAGAAACTATCCCATTAATAATAATGGACCCAAGAAGAAGAGGAACTCCAAAAGAAGACATCATGCTCACACTGTTGAGGATGATGATCCTCCCAGAAAGAGAGTAAAACAAGAAAATGAAGATGAATATGTTCTGATCTCTGCTCTCACGGGAACTGTCACTCATGGAAGCAAATATTGGCTTATTGACAGTGGGGCTTCCAAACACATGACAGGTTTCAAGGAATCCTTTGAGAAACTATCCAAACATAATTTACCCCATAAGGTGAAACTTGGGGATGACTACCAATATCTCATAAAAGGTAGTGGTGAATCCTCCTACAAGGTAGACTCTAGAAAGTCTATGAAAATGAAGGATGTCTTATTTGTACCAGGACTAAAGAAGAATCTTCTATCCATATCGGCACTAGATGCAAAAGGCATGAGGGTTGCATTTGTAGATGGCCAAGTCCTCATGTGGCCAAAAGGAAAGACTATTGACGATGCAATAGTAATTGGAGAACAAGAAGAAGGATTATACAAATTGAAGAGCCATCCAGAACAAGATTTGGTCCATGACATGGTAAAGACAAATTAACTTTGGCATAGAAGGCTTGCACATGTGCACTACAGAGCACTACCACTTGCAAGCCAAGCTGTTGAAGGTCTTCCAGAAATTCAGGCAAAACATGAAGGGGTCTGCAAAGCGTGTGCAAAAGGAAAGAATAAAACAAAGACATTTCCAAGTAGCAAAAGCAAGGCAAAAGGAATCTTGGAAATCATCCACTCCGAAGTATGCGGACCAATGTCATCAAGTTCACTAAGCGGGTATGTATACTATGTTTCTTTCATTGATGAATTTTCTAGGAAGACATGGATTTACTTCATGAAAACATAGATGAAGTTTTCAGCAAGTTCAAGGAATTCAAATCCTTGATCGAGCCTACCACACAGAAAAGAAGATCAAGACCTTTCGATCATATAATGGTGGAGAATTCACATCAAATGAATTCAAATACTTATGCAAAGAATCAGGGATTAAGATGGAGTTATCCACTCCATATAATCCACAATAGAATGGGATTGCAGAAAGGAAGAATAGAACCATCATGGAAGTTGCAAGAGCTATGCTTCATGATCAAGATCTTCCTATGCATCTATGGGCAGAAGCTGCAAGAACATCGGTGTATGTACAGAACCGTACTCCACATAGAGTACTTGAGAACAAGACACCTGAAGAAGTATTTTTCGGAAAGAAACCAGAATTCAGCCATCTCAGAATATTTGGTTGTCTAGTGTACATACATATTCCAAAAGAGAAGAAAACAAAATTAGATCCTTCAGGAAAGAAGGGTATATTTGTGGGATACTCTAAAAGCTCGAAGGCTTACAGAATATACTTCCCAGGATTCAAGAATATCGACATCAACAGGGATGTAACGTTTGATGAAGACACAGTTTACAACAAATCCAAAAAGAGACCTGTTGAAGAACCTGAAGAAGCAGAAGCACACAAAATTCATGATACAACCATGAATAAAGAAACTCAAGAAGAAGATCGAGAATTTGAAGAAACACAAAGACCTATAGATCCACCTCAAGAGAAGAATCCTCACAAGAGGAAACCTGCTTGGGTACGAGAAATTATCCAATGTGTAGAAAGATATGGGGCTCCAGAAGAGAATCACAGAGAAAGAAACAGAACCAGATCTTGCTCCGGATATGTAGCTTTACTATGTGACTTTATCAATGAAGAACCTTCCAATTATTAAGAAGCAGCAGAACAGAAAGAATGGAAGGATGCTATGATTAAAGAGTATCAATCGATCATGAAGAATGATGTTTGGGATGTTGTTCCAAGACCAGAAGGGAAGTTGGTTGTAACTTCGAAATTGATCTACAATATCAAGCATGGTGTAGATGGTAGCATAGAGAAATATAAGGCAAGATTCATGGCTCATGGCTTCTCACAGAAAGAAGGAATAGATTATGAAGAAACCTTTGCTCCTGTATTTAGATACACTTCCATCATATCAGTACTTTCTCTAGCTGCAGTGATGAAATGGAACATACACCAAATGGATGTGAAGACTGCTTTCTTGAATGATGTAGTGGAAGAGGAAGTGTACATAGAGAAGCCACTCGGTTTTGAGACACATGATATGGAGTCTCATGTGTGTAGGTTGAAGAAAGCCCTGTATGGTTTGAAACATGCACCCAAGACTTGGTACGATAGAATTGACAACTTTCTATCCAGTTTGGGATTTACCAAAAGTAAAGCAGATTCCAACCTTTACTACATGGTTGAATATGGTGACCCGGTGATGATGCTATTGTATGTAGATGATCTGTTTGTAACAAGTATGGATGGGTTGATTTCTGATACGAAGAGAAAGCTTGCTGCCAAGTTTGAAATGAAGGAATTGGGTATGATGCATTATTTTCTAGGCATGGAGGTGTGGCAGAATGTGGATGGAATCTCCCTTGGACAAGGGAAGTATGGAGTAGAAATCCTGAAGAGGTTTGGGATGATGTAGTGCAAGGCCATGACTACACATATGGCATTGAACTTGAAGCTATTGAGTGATGCTTCATCAGAAGCAGTTGTTGCTACGATGTATTGTCAGATGATTGGGTCTTTGATGTACTTGACAAACACGGGACCAGATATTTGCTTTGCTGTGAACACCTTGACCCAATTCTTGACAGATCCGAGACATGTTCACTTGATTGCTGCAAAGCATATTATGAGGTACTTGAGGGGTATAATTGATTATGGGCTCAAGTATGAGGCGAATTAGAAGATTAACCTGGAGGGTTATGTTGATTCAAATTGGGCAGGAAGTCCCATCGATAGGTAGAGAATTTCAGGGTGTTGCTTTAGTATGGGATCAGGTTTGATCTCTTGGTTTAGCAGGAAGCAATCCTGTGTGGCACTGAGTACAGTTGAAGCAGAGTATGTCACAGCTTGTTCATCTAGTTGTGAGGTAGTATGGCTGAGGAAGCTACTGTCTTATTTATTTGATCTCCAGATGGATGCTACTTGTATACATTATGACAACCAGAGTTGTGTGAAGTTGTCATAGAATCTAGTGTTCCATGACAAATCGAAGCATATCGAGATCAAGTATCACTATATAAGGGATATGGTGCAGAGGGGAGCAATGAAGCTCTAGTATGTTGCAATAGAGGAACAGATAGCTGATGTGTTGACAAAGCCATTAGCTAGGGTGAAGTTTGAGTGCTTTAGGGAGAAGCTTGGTGTTCTCCAGATCGAGGTTTCCTCCAAATGTAAATGATGAGACCCAGAGCCATTCTGACAAGGTGAGAGGATTGGTTCCTTCCATGTTTATATGTAAGGGTTCAGCCATTCTGTCATGGTGAGAGGATTGGTTCCTTCCATGTCAGACATGAGTACTGATCCAATCTGATGTGACTATAGGATTGCTTCCTACATGATCAAAAGTAAGCACTGAATGCCATTCTTGGAATGGAGGCACCTGGTCAGTTACCAGGTAGCTCAGTCTAGGACTGGGGGCCATTCTGATATGACTGTAGGATTGGTTCCTACATGATCAGATGTGAGTGCAAGACCTTTCGAACATGCATGTTGGATTGGTTCCTTGAATGTGTCGGATGTAAGTGCAAATCCCTTTCAAACATGCATGTTGGATTGGTTCCTCGCATGTGTCAGATGTAAGTGCAGAGCCCTTTCAAACATGCATGTTGGATTGGTTCCTCCCATGTGTTGGATGTAAGTGCAGAGCCCTTTCGAACATGCATGTTGGATTGGTTCCTCACATGTGTCGAATTTAAGTGTAGATCCTTTTCAAACATGCATGTTGGATTCGTTCCTTGCATGTGTTGAATGTAAGTGCAGATCCTTTTTGAACATGTATGTTGGATTGGTTCCTCGCATGTATCAAATATTAGTGCAGATCCTTTTTGAACATGTATGTTGGATTGGTTCCTCGCATGTGTCAAATGTGAGTGTTGGGCCTTTCTGACATGGTTGTGGGATTGGTTCCCACATGGTCAGATGTGAGTGTTGGGCATGTCTTTCTGATATGATTATAGGATTGTTTCCTACATGATCAGATATAAGTGTTGGGTGGGCCATTCTAACTTAGGATTAGATATAATCGATGAAGAAGACCTACATGGAGGCTAGGCCTACAACCAACATGAAAAAGGGCTAGCTCTGTAGAACTTCTTGTGACAAGAAGAATCATGAGATATCAGCCATGATGATCCAGTGATGATGATCCAACAAAGATGATTCAGATTGAGGGATGATCTAGATCCAGAGATGATGCTCCCGAGATGATCCAGATCAAGTGATGATCCAGATCCAGGTGAAGATGAATTGAAGATGAAGGTGACTTGAAGATAGAGATGACTTGAAGGTGAATATGACAAGAAATCGATGATGATCCAAATAATACAGAGAAGAAGACTTGTGCTGATAAATTGTGTTGAGAGAATACCTTCCTAGTTAAGAGGGAGTGTTGATGTAATTGTAACTTCGGAATGTATTCACTTGTATTTCTTATGTATTGTAACCCGATGTTTATTCCAGGATGTATCTGTAATGTACTTGAGTCATGTCATGCCCCGAGGTTCCTATCGGGAGTTTCTATAATGTAAAAAAGTCATGTCAAGTCAAGGTGGGTAACCCGCCTATTGTCTAAGGGTTAAAGTCCCCGCAGTTCCGGGGCACCGGGGTTATTAGACTCACCTAGTGAATTCGGCCCTAGTTGAGTTTAGTCAAGTCAGGAATTAGTATAAATAGAGAGCTAGCCTCTCTATTTATCACACACTCACTCACACTCAGTTGAAGCGCATAGCTGAGGAAGAGAAAGACACTGGGGCAAGGAAGAAAGAGGTTACTACCCTCTAGAGATCATCTTACTATTTTGGGTTTCACTTTTAATGTTGATTCTATCTCTGAGGAAGTTGTGGGTTTTCTCCATTTATGGTTTCCCTGAGGAAAAACACTGTGTTCATTATCTCTTGTGTTTTGATTGTTGTGCTTGTTGTTCTCTCAGTTAAAGATCCTAATGATGTGCTAGCTTAATGTTAAAAATATAACATTTAATCCACATGTCAGATTCATTCCTATAGGATGAAATCTATAACAATATTTTCAAAACCTTGGAGGCATCATATGCTCATGTATATTTACAAAAAATCAACAACAACAAAATATTGATAAGTAAACCAAGTACTTATCTTTAAAGCATTTCTCAACCGAGATCTGGTCAGCCCCTGCTCTAGAGGATAACACCTCCTTGGGTGCTCAATGGAAGCTCTAGATTACGGGCCTAACACCTTTTCCAGTGCTCACCAATTCTCAGGCGCTTCCTTTCCAGGCACCATAATAGATTAATTCACATGTTTGATTCATTTTCACAGAATTTATTTCTTAACAAGATTTTCAAAATCTTAGCTGAATCATTATGCACATGTGTAATTACAAAAAATCAACCAGGATTTTCCAAGTAATCCAATACTTATCTATATAGCATCTCTCAACTGATATTTTGTAGCCCCGCTTCAAAGCCTAACAACTTCTTGGGTGCTCAATGGAAGCTCTGACGTAAGGGCCTAGCACCTCCTCCAAGTGCTTACCAATGCTTAGGCGCTTACTTTCCAAACATCATAATACCTATGGGTTATTCTCTTCACGTATCCCCCACTCTCGTTATAGTCCTCTTATGGTGTGAATGTGTGCAGAAATAAGTCTAACCAGATTTATTACACCTTCGGCATCCCTAGAGATGCATTCCGGTGCCTAGCTGGCAGAGGGGAGAAGCTATGTACCTAAGTGCATCCTTCAAAAGGAGCCATGTACTCCATGTACATGTTTCATCATCTCACCTATGTTACATACAGACATGCAGTTTACATCAGATGTCATCAGAAAATTTCAATCATAGGTTTTCAAACCTATTCCAACACATCCCTCCGAGAAGCTATGTATCCCAGTACATCCTTCCAAGGAGCCATGTACATCTAGTTTGTATTTTCATCATCTCACCTATGTTACATACAATTATGTAGTTCATATGAGATGTCATCATAAAAAATATTCAATCATAAGTTTCCAAACCTATTCCGAACACATCCCTTCGATAATCTATGTATACCCAGTACATCCTTTTGAGGAGCCATGTACACCCTCTACATATTTTCATCATCTCACCTGCATTACATACAAGCATGCAGTTCATATGAGATGTCATAATAATAAAAAATCAATCATAGGTTCTCAAACCTATTCCAATAACATTCCTCCGAAAATCTATGTACACTTAGTACATTCTTCGAAGGATCCATGTACACCCAGTACATCCTTCTAATGAGTTATGTATCCCAAACACATCCTTCCGAGAAGCTATGTACTCCAGGGGCATACTTCCATCATCTCACATGTGTTACATACAAGTATGCAATTCATATGAGATGTCGTCATAAAAATTTCAATCATATATTTTCAAATCTATTTCATGCATACATGATTTCCCAAATATCAAACAATCAATAACAATGATAGTCAAATAAAAATATGAGTTCACAATCCTGCTTCCTGTAGAAAATCATTTTTTTGCAACCATGAAGTCATCCTCATGTTGTTTGTATTTTTCAAGTGGGGGAACTTATCCCCTACTTGCACATGCTGTCCCAAAACCTTTACATCCACATACAACATGTCATCTTGACACAATTCTAAATAAGCCAAATAGTCACAGTTAGCAACATGAAACTTCAGACATCAAGCAATGCAAGACAAGCATATCCATTGTAAGCATGATTCAAAACCATCTCAGGAGACCAAATTCTCCCATAATCAACACAAAAACTTGTAGTATGAAGTTTCAAAATATGTTCTCAATCATGAGATCCTTCTCATGGAACATGGCAGCTTCCTTCCCTAGGTTTCATTGGGCACAACCATACTGCTCTACTCAGGTCATTCTACCTGCAGTCTTTAGGAAGACCTCATATGTATTCCCATACACACAAGGGCCATCTCCTAATGGAACTACAAGTTCACGTGTAGGCTTCCTCAGCCTATACATAGGCTCAGCTTTACCTACAGAATATCCTTCAGTGAATCTCTCACAATATCCTGCAAGTCCCACAAAAGATCTCACATCTGTTAGATTTCTTGGAGCAGGCCAACTTATCATGGCCTTAATATTTTCAGGGTCCACAGATATTCATTTATCTGAGATAGTGTGACCCAAGTAATGAATTACTTCTCATAGAAGTCACATTTGTTCAACCTTGCATACAACTTATTCTTCCTGAAAAATTTCAAAGTCAGCCTCAAATTCTCTACATGTTCTCCCTCATTCTTAGAATACATAAGAATGCCATCAAGGAGAACAAGAAAAAACATGTCCAGATACTTACTTGAAAACATTATTCATGAGGAACATGAATGTATCTGATGAATTTTTGAAACCAAATGGTACCACCACAAACTCATAAGATCTGTACCTTGTTTCGAAGGTTGTCTTATGAACATGTTCATCCTTAATCCTTACCTGCTGGTAACTAGACCTTAAGTCAATATTGGAAAACACCTTTTCTCTTCTCATTTGATCAAAGAGGTTATCAATCCTAGGTAAAGGATACTTGCTCTTCATAGTGAGCTTGTTCAACTGTCTCAACCAATACACAACTTGTGTGTACCATCTTTCTCTTTCTCAAACCAAACCGGTGCTCCCCATGGGGACACACTTGGCCTAACATACTTCTTTTCCCACAACTCTTGCAGCTGCATCATCAGTTCTAGCAAATATAATGTACTCACTATGTAGGGTGTCTTGCATATTGGTGTTGTTCCTGTCACAAGTTCAATTGTGAAATCAGTGTCCCTCTTCAGAGGAAGCCCTAGAATTTCATCAGGAAACACATCCCTGAATTACCGCAACACATGAAATCCCTCCAACTTAGGGTTTTTCATTATTTGTTTCCTCTAAAACATGAGCTGCATGTACTCTGCAACTTTTCCCACATAAATTCTTCAGCTATATTGCTGAAATATTCCTATTGGAGATCACTTTTGGAATGTCTTTTACCACCTTTAGGTTGCCTTCTTCATCCAAGCACTCAAAAGTCATGTTGCAAAAATCAAGCCTTGCTCTATTGTGCTTCCAACCAATCCATTCCAATGGAGACATCATAGGATCTAAGTAGCATAACATTCAGTTCTACATAGGTGACTAACCCATCCATGACCAATGGACATTTCCTTATCCCCTCACTCACCTTCTTCTTGGTTCCCATGGATATTTGGACTAACTATGACCCTCTATGCTTTTATTTATTCAAAGTGCACATCTCAACAAGTCCAGGGGTGATATAGTTGTGAGTTGATCCAAGTTCAACAAAAATAGACACAATATGTTTAACAATATCACCCTCAACTTCCACCATAGTTGAGTTATGACCTGCCTGGTGGTCTTCTAACATTGCACAAATTTAAGGAATGGTCCCTACTTCCTGACCCACAGTTTTAGCTTCTTGGGTGTTGGGGACTTGAATTTCATTTCCACTCTGATGTGGACAGTACTAAATCAGATGGTCTCCCTCACATCCCCACAACTTGAGTAGGTTCCTTGACCTTTCCCTCATCACTCTGGTTGGCTTAATCACAGCTTGTGATGTCTGACTTTGTTGTTTCAGGAGGTGAGAAGGTTTGAAACCTTTCTTCCTTGGGTCAATCTTCACATCCTTCTAGTGGGAATTTATCCTACTCCCTTCTATCTCTGTTAACTGATGCCCATATTTTATCTACCTTTGGAGGTCTGCCAAAATCTGTAGCATGACTATAGTCAATTGGTTTTTCTCTACCAGAGCCTTGAACATCCTTTTATTTTCTTCCTTGCAACTGTGCAAAATATTTTTCAGGAACACCATTGTTAGTTGCACAAGATTCTCAGGAATTATAAATCTCTTACATGCATTTGGAAATAACATATCCTTTTCTTTCACAACAACGACTATCTCATGGAGATGATGGGGGTCAAGGGGGCTTACACAATATGGCTCACAAACCCACTTCCATTTTTTCACTTTCTGGCACCTGAATTTTTTTTGAAAAAACGGTTGAATTTCCCTGTTTTGGACGAACTTAGCTTTTCCACCTAATCGGAAAAACTCAAGTTTCCTTCCAACGTGCTGGAAAAAATTGCAATTTTTGTCTGACATGTATCGACAAACTTCGCCATTTCCATCTGATCAGTAAAACTCATCAACTTTTCCGACATATCGAAAAAATTCCAATCTTTCTTCTGATAAAAAAAAACTTGCTGAATCTCCCACCGTGTCGAAATTTTTTTGAAATTTCTTCCAATTGGAAAAAACCTGTCGAACCTTTCACTGTGTCAAAAAAATTTTGACTTTTCTTCCAATCAGGAAAAACCTACTGAACCTTTCATCGTGTCGAAATTTTTTTTACTTTTCTTTCAATCGGAAAAAACCTACCGAACCTTCTGTCGTGTCAGAAAAATTTTTACTTTCTTTTCGACATTGAATATTCGACACTTAGAAAAATTTTGAAAAAAAATTATTCCTTCCTTCTGTTGGCCAAAAATCAACCTTCCACCCGACATGTATCGGATGAATCTTCATTTTCCACCCAACATGTATTGGCTGAAACTTCATTTTCCACTCGACATGTATCGACTAAAACTTCATTTTCCACCCGACATGTATCAGCTGAAACTTCCCAAGTTTTTCGATGTGTGTCAGAAAAACTTTACTAAACCTAGCCGACGTATCAACAAACTTCACTGATTTCTTCCGATTTTTTGAACACTTCAAAAATTTTCTGAAAAAAAAAATATTTCTTCCTTTCTTCGTCAACTACATTTAGAATTTCTCGCTGACACAATAGATGTAGCCCCATCAGCTCCATTCATCCTTTCACGTTTATGCCATCGGTGCAACTTGGCCTTTTCACCTGACATGCTTCGGTGAAACTCGACTAACTCAGCCGACATGGTTACTGCGATCTTTGTCGTCTTGACTTAGCTAACCCATCTAATGTATCGGCTCAAATTCACCCAATGCAGCTAACATATTGGCAAAACTCACCCAATTTTTCTGATATGTAAATTTTCTTCAGGAACTTAGAACAAAATTTGAAATTTTTTTCTTTCTCTACCTTCTTTTTCGACTCAACACAGCTATCTCAGTCGGCAGGTGTCGGCTCAACTTGGAAAATGGAGCCGACATGGGAAACATTTCTGCTAACAACTGAGCCGACACAGGAAACATTCCTGCTCACAATTGAGCTGACACAGGCTCTGTATGTAGTTTTTCCTACTGACCACAGAGGGTGATCCTGTCTCTATCAATTTCTCATATTGGCCCATTGAGGCCCAATGCTGCAACACTACTCTGATACCACACTGTCATGTCCTCACCCCTCTACTAGAGAGAGAGAATGTGAATTCACGGCTATCAAATCTAGGGAATCTATCCCCATGAGCATGATAATAAAAATGCATTGAATTAAAAACATACATAGATGTATTATACAACGAAAGAAAAATACATTCATCAAGAATTCAACATGTTCATCATAATTCATTAAACAATTATAGTTGTAGAGATTAAATGCATAAGAGATACTTATCTTAAAAGGAGCTTGTCTCGCAACCAGCTATGTCATTGCAACATTCCTCCCAACCATAGGCTAGTGTGTTCATCAATATCTCAGCAACACTGCCACCCTCGAGTTGGGCATGATTCCCACAAGGAATAAGGGAACCACAGAATTACACACAGCAAGACCATAAATCCACAGTCAAGCCAACACACAGTTGGATTTCATAGACTTCTAAGGAAACAAGTCAATGACACACGAGTTCCTTGGACTTACTTAGCCAAGCCAACAACCTCCCAAACACTATCATACCATCTAACAGATGGGTTTCTTGGACTTACTCTACAAAGCCAACACAAGGATTCACACAACAGAAAAATGCACATGTTGGGTATGAAGGAAAACGTTTTGCAACCAAAAATGATTTGGTGAAAGGGAAAACAACCCTCTGATAGAAAATACGATTTCACAAAACGTCCATGGGAATTACAAGGGAAAAACAACCTATCTAAACCCAAAAATTGTAGATCTATCTTCCTGGGTGCTTAGCAACACCGAAAACAAAGTTTGGGTGTGAAGAAGATGAGGAAACATCATAAAAATGTGAGGGAAATGCACAGCCAACTCCAGCTGTGTGAGGGAGGCATTGATCTCCTAAAACCCCCAAATCATGAATCCCTTCTACACATTCATGCAGCAAGACCCAAACAAATTTCTGGGTACATAGAAATGGAGATACATGTAGCAAAATGGGATGAGAATTCCTAGCTATCTCTAGCTACGTGAGAGATCCAAACATGAAGGAGAGTGGGTGAGGAATGAAAGATGTGGGGGAATAATGTCTTGGGAATGAATTTCCAAGAATTTAATTTCCCAAGAAAAAAAAACACATTTTCCAAAAATGGGTGCCTCCCCCAATTCGAATTTGACTCCCATACTCTTCCCATCCCCATGCATTAACTTCCCCAACCAACTTCTAGATGACTGGGCACAAAAGACAAAATGGGTAGTTGACAACTTTATGGTTCCTCCCTTAGACATTTTGATTTTTCCCATTGGCTCAAGGGTTTGAATGTCCCCCCCCCCCCATATTCCTTGTGAAATCATGCCCCATCTATTAAAAAATGCGGTCCATAGCTAATTGTGGTACTTTTATTAATTTTCATTTTACATGATGTCTCAAAACATATTGTGCCTAGCTAGCACATAAACCATCGACATCGCTTTTAATTTCCGAAACATAAAACACTAAATCCATGGTGGGTTCTTTTCCTTGAGCTCCACACCATGATTTATTAATGATATTTACATCATATGCAATTCAATACCATGGGTTAAAACTAGGGTGTTACACATATGCACAAGATGTGACAAGGAAGACATTGACAAGTGGAAGATTCAACTACGCAGGAGGAAGATACCGACAAGTGTGGTTGGTTTGGTCGCATTAGTTAGAATTTTTGGTCCAAAGTAGTTAGAGAGTCGGCCTATGTGGATCATTTTGTATCATCTTAGTCCTATACATATAATTAGGAGTAGATTCATTAGATTAGTGAGAATTATCGGATGAGATCGAATCTAGTCGAAGGGAATTGACATCTTTTGTTTGTATGCGATCGATCGATCTGTGAATGTATGTGTCTTATGTTCTGAGGCTATTTGACCAAAGGATTTTTTCTTTTGACGATGGAATTCTTGTATTTTTCTGCATATCTGTTACGGTGTGATCTATGATTTTTCATGTCTGAATATGAATGATGTGAAGTCTTGTTGTGTCTATTAGGTTAAAATATGTCGATGTATTTTTTAAGTTTATCTGAGTGATGTTGTTGTGATTACTGTGAATGATGATAAGTAGATCTCATGAATGATATGCATAAAACCTAGATCTCTAAATAACAATGAGGTAGAGCAATACATAGTGTGCAAGTCCTATTCCTTCTGCAGAAACATGGTTCCTGCAGCCCTCCCTCAAACATCTCGGGTGAGGCTTCATCTGCTTCACAGGTGTTGTTGGATAGGGTAAAACCTTTCCAGGACAATGTTTAGGGAGATTGCATCAATGGGTGTTGGCAGATCTATGGAGTGAACCCCTATTGACTGAAGTGTGTCAAAAAATGGTTCAGTTTCTAAGACCATAGTGTGAAGAAGAAGGGGACATGTTGTGTCATCCGATGAAACTAGATATCTAGGACCGATTTGATCAAAAGGACTGAGAGTTCGTAGTAGAAGAAAACTGGAACTCCAGATTTTCGACAGAAGAGTGGTTGGGAAGATATATCTACTCTAATATTCATGAAATTTTCTTCGTTGATTTTCCAATAATTCTATACAAGTGGTTGGTGCAACTTACTTTCCAGAAAATTAATTTCCAAGGAAGTGAACCTAATCAGTGGACCCCTAAAATGATCCAGCAGTTGCGAAGGGAAAACTACAAATATTAGAGAGTTGTCGAGGTGTGGATAGAAAACATTTTGGAAGGATATATCACTGAGTTTGTTGTTGACATAGTTAAGTCCTACAGTGAAGCAAATAGGGATTTCTTTAAGGGACCAAGGGGAATATTTAGTATTGTCTTTACAACTATGGATTAAGATGATCATCTACAAAAAAGGAATATTGAAGATGAACTTTGATGAGTAAAGCTCTAGTGTGTGGAGGTTACGGGTACTGCGAAGGAGAGGGTTGGATGGAATGATATGGTGTAGATGGATGGAATTTATGACGATATTGTGAGGGAATTCAAGGAATATTGTGGTCTCCTATGAAGTGGGGTGAGGTTCTGGAAAGAGAAGAGGTGGAGGACTGAGGAGAGTCCTAGTGTGACTAGAATAAGAAACTAGGAGAAGATACCACAAGGGACTAAGTGACCCTATAGTGACAAAGGAAATGACCAGGCTATGCTAGAGCCCAAGGAAGGACTGACCCAAAGAAACAACATACCTACACCTCCATGCACTGTGACAAATTCAGGAGGAAGAAACACCATATCATCGTAAGACTGTCCTGTGTGTCACCATAGTAGTAATAGTAGTGGATCAACAAGTACCGAAAGAAGACCCAAAATTGTGGGTGACAACATGAATATATCCTTGTTTCAGGGTAACGAGACTAAATATCCTGAGCAGTATCAGTTCCTCTTCAAAGCAGTTTGGATCGTGAAACAAGTACAAGATGAAGACATCAAGAAAGGAATACTAGAGACAACATTTCGAGGCCAATAATTGGATTGGTACATGAAATTTGTACAAGTACCAACAGGGAATCCATAGAATATTCTGTCACAGTTTAGGACAAGACTAATTGAGGAGTTCAAAAATCCAAAATCTAAGTCACAAATATACATTACCGAGTTGAAGAAAATAAAGAAATATATGAATGATTCTGTATAGGATTCCGTTCAGCAGTTCAAAATGTTGATGGCTAAAGTTAGCTTTGGAATGAGAGATGTACAACACAAAGAATGGTTAATCACGGCTTTGGTGCCACACATCTTTATGCCATTAATGCAATAGAAGATTGCGTCACGGACATAGGATCTATAGATTGCATTGAATTCGGAAGCTTCACTAATTGGAGAAATGGGGGTTGGCATAAACCAGATCCAGTCGCAATTGGAAAACCTTACTATTTAGTTGCGGAATATCAAGAAAGGAAAATAATTCTGCAAAGAAGTATGGTGTAGTTGATTTAATATAGAAGTTCATCATAAGGATCAATGCCTAGACTTCAGCGAATACTTACAGGATGGAGTCTCTAATACACTAAGTCAAGGTGGACCACCATGGTTTTGAATTTGTCAGACTAGAGGGCATCAGTCCAAGGAATGTGTATACCTGCAAAAGGTTTTGTCGAAGCCAGCAAATCTATTATTTAACTTCTGTCAGTCAGTTGGCCATGAAGAAAAGGACTCTAGATCATATGAATTGCTCTAGGAGAGAATCATGGATATCTATTTTATGAAAGGATATGAACACCGACCCGCATAAATAACAAAACTACAATTGCAACCACATTTCACTCAGCAGCAACCGCAGTTCACTCAACAATAACCATAGTACAACCAGATGTAGTATTACTAGTAGCAACCACAGTATACTCGACCGGAGTAAGATTAAACACATCCTAATCAACATCAATAGTTCAACCAACCAAAATAGAAGCCATAAGGAGGATTCTGAGGTGGATTCCACAGAGGTCGCAATGGAGGCTTCAGTCATGGAGGTGCTATGGGATGAGGTCGTGGACCAGTAACATGTTATATTTGTGTAGTTTTGGGACATTACCAGAGAGACTATCTGAATATACAATCTCAATGTACTTATTGAAGTTTTGTAGATCACACTATCAAAGAATTCCTACAGTTGATTGCGAAGTGGAAAGCCAAGAACCAGCCACAACCAAAACTGAACTAGAATGTGAACCAGACTCAAAATCAAAACCAGGACCAACTGTAGGAAAAATATCGATGGAACCTAGAACTCATCCCGCATATGTCTAAGTGATAACTCAAGGAGGAGTAATGATAGGAGATGATGGACCACTACCAAATATTCGACTGGTGGCTCAAAATAATGTGCAATTTGACGTCAACACTGAAAAAGAACATTTCTTCAACATAAGAGACATACTAAATAGAAACATTGGTAAGTTCTCTATCTATGAAATGCGACCAAATTTTTATTCGACGACTATGCCGAGATCATCGTGGAAGGTTAGTACGTTGAAATTTTTTCTAGAAAGTTGTTTGTTTAACCGAAATAGAGATCTTGTTGTAGCAACAAGAGGAGGGGAGATAAGACCACACTGCGAATTCTTTGAATAAGAAGAGAATGGGAAGGGAAATGAGGATGAACATCCAGATCAGTGATTATGATGTGGATTCAGTCATGTTGGTTCTAGGGTCAGACATAAACATCTTGAAGAAGTAGACACGGCAAAGGATGGGGAAGCCACAGTTGGTTTGGTATCATGTATAACTATGACTGGAAAATCAGGCAAGGGTATCACCAATTGGTAGAGCACCACACCTACTTGTCAAATTTACAATCGTAGAAACTATCCAAAAGACCAAGAAATACCCTCATGTTTCCATTCTAGAAACCAATTCCATGAAAAAGTCAAGCATGGTAAACTCACCTTCAAATAACCTTCCCTAAGAGCCCTTTAGTGATTTCAAAATGTTAGTTTTGACAAGTTAATTCACTTAGGATATTTATATGAATGAATAAAAAGTACAACAATACATCAAAGATACAAAAGATACATATATTTTCATCGGGTAAACCATAAAGGAGAAAACCTTGCAAACTTCCTCAGAATAGTTCCATCACAAATACAAGACAACAAGATGGAATGATCCAAGAAAAATATGTCTTTCTCAGCTCTCTCTCTTCCTTCTCATTTTCCTCTCTCTCCTAATGTGCACTTGAGAGAGTGAATGAGTGTGTGATAAACGAGGATGGTTCCTCCCTGTTTATATTCTTTTGTTGAGTAACTAAATCAACTCACTAGGTCATCCAGGTAACCTCTTCGGGCTGACCTACCTAGGAATATACACAAATACATTTTCCTTTTTTTAACCTGGAAACTATTTCCCTGACTTACAGTAGAGGGTTTACCTCAATGACCATACACAATGATGACATCCATAAAGGAGGGAAACACATCTCTTGTGGGGGTATAGCAATATACAATTGTAATATACATCAAAATATCTTCTAAGGTTACAATCACAACAACACTACCTCTTAAGAAACAAGGTATTCTCTCACCACAGTCATCAACACATCTGGTCATCGTCACTGCTTCCATTGTCCTCATCTTGTGCAATCCATCGCATCTATACGCCATAGGAATTTTCTACAGATCCAACCCTTTTTCATGTTGGGTGCAGGAATAGTCCTCATCCAAGTATTCATGATATCCATGACCAAGATATCGAGTATGTACATCATAGGACCATTATTTGCATCTCCACGTCAATAACTTGTGTTTCCTACCATCGTCACATCATATCTGAATCATCTCTCTGTTCTACACAAAACAAAACAAAAAACACAAAGCACATAGAGCACAACTCAGATGCACACCACCTATGTTCTACAAACATAGGAACATGCCAGGATCTAACCTGCATCTACAACTATGTGAGAATCTCCTATGAGTACACCAAGTGCATTACGTCTCTCTATGTTCAACCTAAATCCTACAAACATAGGAGAACTTTCCAGGTGCACACCAAGTGCCTTGTGACCTCATCATCTCCAACATGGGAACACACACATACAAGGATTGATTATGACTGAACAACCTGGGTACCACTTCAAGACCTTTTCTATTCAATTCAATCTCAAGGAATTATTACATCCAAACAACCTATGTCTAGAATATTTTCCATTAGTAAAACCTTCCAGGACTTATTACGTCTAAGCAACCTGTGTACCATGCCAGGACTCTTTATTTACACTAAGAAAATTGATAGGACTTATTACATCTGAGAAACCTGTGTACTACACCAGGACTCACTATTCTACTCGAATAACCTATCTCAGGACTAATTACATCCAATGATAACTTGCAATCTTCACACAGGACTGATTATATCCGAGGACAACCTACAAGACTAATTATGTCTGAGCAACCTATTTACTACATAAGCACCCTCTATTTATGCTCAGACAACTTGTCTAATTTCCCATGTGAGATCTCATGCATCTACGTCTTCAAGTCATTGGTCATCTTCTAGCATAGAAACACATCAGGACATATTACATCCAAGGATAACCTGCGATCTTCGCCCAGAATTATTACATCCGAGGACAACCTACATGACTGATTACATCACCAAGACAACCTGTATCTCCAACTATGTTGGAAATCATCACTCCCTCTTTCAAGGGGTCTCATTCTATATCACACCAAGTCTTTCTCTGAATTACTTGAACTTCACTTTGGATAGATTCTTGGTCAATACATGGGCTATCTACTCATCTGTTGCCATGTACTAGAGATTATTTGCTCCTCTCTGCATCATACAAAAATGTAATTCATATCAAACAAATCAGATAGTATATTTTGAATCCATCCTACCTCACAACTAGTCGAACAAGTGGAAACATATTCTGCCTCAGCTATACTCAGTGACATGCAGTAATTCTTCCTACTAAACCAAGATATCATATTAGATATCAAACTGAAGCAGCAACCTGAAGTGCTCTTCCTATCAGTGGAACTTCCTACTAAATTTGAATCGACATAACCATGCATGTTAGTCTTCTGATTCATATCATACTTGATCCCATACTTAACTATACCCTTTACTTACCTTAATACATGCTCTGCAGCAACCAGGTGAACATGTCTCAGATTCGTCTGGAAGTAGATCAATGTGTTCACAACAAAGCATATGTTTGGTCTCATTTTCATTGAGAACATCAATGAACGAATCATCTGATGATACATCATGGCATCAACTTGATTTGATGAAGCATCACATAGTAGCTTCAAGTTCGATGCCATAGGTGTGGCCATTGCCTTGTCTTCCATAATTACGAATCTATTTAGAATCTCCATTGCATGTGTTCCTTGACCAACAAAAATCCCATCCACATTCTACCACACCTCCATGCCTAAGAATTAGTGCACCATCCCTAGGTATTTCATCTCGAACTCAATAGAAAGTCTCCTCTTTGCATCTTCAATGAGTTCATCCTCTCCTGTCAGGAACATGTCATCGACATATAGTAGGAGCATCACTGGTCTTCTACCTTCAATCTTGAAGTAACGGTTGGAATCTTATTTACTCTCAGTAAATCCTAGTCCCATCAATAAGTTGTCCATCCTGTTGTAATATGTCAATATTCTCTAACTCAAACATCTTCTGTAATCACTCCCTCTCAAGTGGAGCATTATCCTCCCTCTGCATTTTGTACCCTATGTATTGAAACATTATGCACTAGAGTGATAGGTATCTTACTCTGCTACTGATATTCTATGTATCCATCTCAAGTCACTAGATATCAAGCTCCTTTACCTTCAAATTTGTTGAAAATTTCCTCTTTCATCCATTTGTGAGCTTGTCATCCTCTATAGGATTCCATATTCATCCTTGTTGGAAAGGTTAATATATTCATCACTCTAGATGATCTTCAATCTCCGCATGTGACTATATGTGTTATTCCATGGGTGTCTTCAAAGCTTAAAAAATTCCTTCTTCAATTCGCACACATGAGTCTACCTGTCATGTGTATCAAATCCCAGTGGTTGTTCTACGTACACTTCCTCCTTGACTACACCATTCAATGATGTTGTCTTGAAATCCATCTATCTTATCTCCTATCTCATAACTGCAGCCAATGAAATTATAGATATAATGTAAGTGTACCTTACTACTGGTGAAAATGTCTCCTCGTAGTCTATTCCTTCTTTATGTGAGAAGCCTCGTGCTATGAATATTTCCTTGTGTCCCTCAATGCTACCATCGTATGCATTCTTGATCTTGTAGATTCACATGGAAGAAACTATGAACTTCCCTTTACGTCTCAGAACCACATCCTAGACATCATTCTTCTTGATCAACTGGTACTCTTTGATCATAGTCTCCTTCCATTTATTCTTGGCTACTTATTCATAGATGGAAGGATTTGCATCAATGATGTCATTCAATGGTGCCACATAAATGGAGTGTGTCTAAGGCCTCTTACTTTATTTGGAAGTCTCATCATCCTATTATTCATCTTGGGTGATTTCTCATGCCTAATATGGTCTTCATCTCTCGATGTGGATCTAATGTACTCTTCATGTCATATCATGATTCTTTATATTCTTTTGAAGCTCTTTATTTTTCCATCACATATCTGACCTAGAGACATTCGGTTTCTTCTTCTGCACTGTCATCACTTGTTATTCGGAATGATATACAAGTCAAGTTCAGTTGCATGATTATAATATTTTCATTATTTCCAAACCATATTAATCTAATGCATCAATATATATCTCACATAGTCATGGAACTATCTTAGCCAATTCTACAACATTCATCCACGTCCTTTATAAATATGATAACCTTCTATATGGCTTCCATATCTACCAAATATCTCATCACAAAGGTTTAAATATAGATAAGTAGAAATGGAATGTTGTACAACACCATAGGTTACTTACCCATCACATGTAAGTCAGTAGTATAAGTGAAAACACTCAGACATGCATAATACATCAACTGAAAACATGTGCATAACCAAACAATATCATTTAAGTAAGTAGATATACAAGAAATTACACATGAACACTTATCCTTGTTTGTTTGGTGGGTAGAATCCCTCTTGATCCTTATGTCCTTGGAAGAATAATGGAGTCTTTGACAATGTGTTTTCTTCTTCATTCAGATCTACATTCCTTATTATCCAAGTACTAAGATGGATAATAGTATGATCTTCATATTCACAAGTAGAATTCATATTCCTCATCATTTTAGGAATCTTCATTTTCTTGTTTGAATTCTTGTTGAAGGAGCCTCTGTTTATGGGACATTCACTAGAGTAGTGTCCCTTCTCATCACAAGTGTAGCGTCTAATATTGCAAGGATCTCTTATGAATTCATTTTGTCTTCTTATTGTAGGGGTTTGGGGTAAGTGAGTTGCGCAATACCGCAGAGGCTGCATAAGCTCACGAAAACACCGCACAAGCCAAAGATAGTGCGATGGGCGGAAAACAAACCACTTTTGAATATTTTATGCATATTTTTGTATCGGTTGACCACATTTGGTGGATATAGGTCATTAATGGTTAAATCAGTTAGGAGTTAGTTAGAATTGGACCTTGAATGTAAAGGCACAAGCCTATATATAGATTAGAATTGCAATTATATAGATAGATATGAAATTACACTCTGAGAGATGTGTATGAGATGAGACTGAAGTGAGAGATCAAGTCTTTTGTGATCTGTAAGTGACTTTGTGAATTGATCTTTCTCTCGATGTTGTTTTGGATCTGTTGCAATGGAAGTAATATGATATGACAGATATTGAGCTGAATCACTATTTTCCTTGTTCCCTTTCATATGCTACGATGTCTTTTTTTGTCTTTATATACTGTGAGGGTTATGTTTTATGAATGAGGAATGAATTACTACTGCAATGAATAGAAGATCTATCTTTATATACTACGATGGTTCTATTTTATGAATGAATAATGTCATACTGCTGCGATGAATAGTTGAATTATGCGATCTGTTAGATCTATGATTATAATAATAGATCTGTGATGAATGCTATGATATTTGATAGATGGTTCTACTAGATCTGATAGTTATGTTCATGAACCATTGATTCCCTAATCCTCCTCCTTGCTACTAGAAACGTGGTTCCGTGACGGCTCTCCCTCAAACATATTGGGTGAGACTTCATCCGCTTTGTGGGTGTTTTTGGGCAGGGTAAATCCTGTCTGGGCCGATGCTCATTGAGATCATGCTAGTTGGGCATCAACAGAGTGGAAACCCTTGTCGACGAGGCTTTGTTAATGGGTTTTCACCAACATCTTCTATTGTGTGATTGTCATCCTTCTTTCTATGATTTCTTTTAGTGTGAGCTATGATAGATTGATCTTCAATTTCTCCCATTTTTTCCTCTCTTGTTATGAGCCGAGCTTCTTCTTGTGTGCCTTATTCCCATAGTCTGTTGAAGGAGATCAGATTTCCTCTTGCACATATTTTTTAAATGAATGAATCGATGATCTTGGGAGGCCATTCAAGGTGGTCATAATAATATCTCCTTCTTCCACATTCTCTTTGACTACTTCAAGTTTTTCCTTCATTTGCGCAACCCTTGTGAAGTAGGACTGCTTGGTTTATGAGTTCTATTTATTGACATTCTTCAAGTAGTTCCTCAATGAAATATTTCGATTGATGTTATTTCCTTCAAGAAACTATGTCAAAGCAGCAAACACTTCATTCGGTGTCTTCAAGTCCATAATATTTGGGATGAGATGATCCTTCATAGAATCTGCAATGATTCTCTTGGCCTTAACAAATTTCTTCTTTCGAGTAGCTGTTACAGCTGATTTTACCACACATGGTTGATCACATATTTATGGCCTTCCCTGTCCCTCTGAAGACTCTTTGGACCCCATGGAATGATATTGTACCTTTGATGTTTCCAAGTTCATCCCTAAAAACACCTTTTTATTTCTATACACAACATTTAATCCCATACTTGCGTGTATATGCAGATATTGACCTCAAACCCGCGTACATTAGGATGTGTGCATAAATCCAAATATTTTTGGAGTTTTCCTTGATGTGTGTCTAAACCACTTGAATCTTGGCCTTCCATATGCCTCGATATTGCTTGGATTTGACCCTCCATTACCCATTTGGAGTGCTATATAAGGAACCCCTTGGAGGAATTGAAGAGCAAGGAAACTATAGTCCATTGTTGTCGTAGCTTTCTTATACTTGAGTCTGCATCCCTTTGTCCCTTTGGAGCACTTTGTGTTCTTCCCAAGATTTCCTTTTCTTGTGAGCTTGCTATCGAGATATGGAGGATTGAGGTGGTGGAGGCCTAGGTGGAGGACTCAATTTCTCTGGTTCGCAGACATGCCGACAAAGGTTGTCACTTGTGTAATCTCTAATTTGATTTATAGAAATATATTTTCCTTTCCAATAATGTGCAGTTGAATGAATACTGAATCCATGGATATGTTTAATAGCGTATACATTTTTTATTAGATATGCTACAGTAGATCTAACACCATAGTATTTAGCATGCTTGTCTTGGTTTTTTTTGTTGAGAGCAATTTCTAGCGCAAGCGAGATTGGAAAAAGATCAACAGGGATCTACTTCAACCGTCCAAAATAAGGTATGCTTCGAGATCCTTTAGTGTTAGATGTTTGTTTTTTGTTGCATATTGGGAAGGGATTGATTTCTACAGTTTATCTGTCTATTGTGGTACACCCCAAGCCATAGGGAATTTCTCTTCGTAATAGAATTGGAGACCATACTGGGGAGGTTCCTAGTTGTTTCTCTTTGAGGGATTTTGGCATTCAATGTAATTGAATTTCTCTGTTTTCTCTATTTCTGTGTTGGGTCTGGGGGCATGTTTTCCCAGTAGGGTCCTAAAAAAGTAAATTTTGTCTCAGCCTATCTGTTTAACTAATTTTTCTCTCTTTTTCTTCCTGTATGCAGGTTTTTCTTTCACAGTCACATGTACACGCGAGTTTTCCTGGAATAGTCAAGTATATACGCAGGTTTACTGAGAAAAGTCACGTATGCCTTGATTTTGAGATTTATTGGGAGGATTAAGTGTTTCTAGGTGAGTTTGGATGATTGCTAAGTCTTCTTGGTTACTTCTAGAGTTTGTATACACCCATGTTTCTGACCAGAGACTTCTTTTAGTTTGATTTTTGAAAATGTTCTTGTCATTCATTTTCTGCTTTTTTATTTTGAGATTAGTGCATTAGGTTTATTTTACCTTGGTGCTTTGCTTGGTTGCTATTTGTGAGTGGTTACAGAGTCTAAGGGTGGTAGAGTCATCTTTTTTCTTTTATATCTCATTTAATTCAAAAATACAAAAATATTTTGCTTTTTGCATAGTTATGCATTACTTGCATTTTGCATTATCATGGTACTTGGATTAGGTTTTCTTGGTGAATTATAGTCATATTTTCATAGAGGAATGATTTCGTATACATTTGAAGGAAAAACATTGCACTTCACGTAGTAGCATACCCTATTTTTCATTCTACACAGTGCATTTGCATTGCTTGTTAGGTGTGCATTTTACTTCTTGTTGCGTCGTAACTTCATTAGTTGCACGTCCATTTACTCTTTGAGTAATATAGCTAATTAAAATCAACGCATAATAAAATGAATTACACTCTTTTCTTTTCAAGGGTGCATCAACAAGATTAGGTTTTAGGGTCTTGGAATAGTTCATTGTAAGTTAATTCTCCAATACCACTAAACAAAACATTAGGTGTCTGTCCATGTGTGAGTGTGAAACCCTTGGTATAATTAGTGTTTCTCAAGATGCTCCTCTTATATGATATTTAAGCACAAGGAAGTGCATGCGATTGTGACTGGGATGGCCCCTAGTTACTTTCTTTGAGCACTAGATATATTTCCAGGATTGTATTCATACCTAGGGGCCTTTGAGGTATTGGTTGGTGCACCCATAGGGTACCTATTTTGATTTTAGGCTTCGGGCTTTGATACCCTACCCATATGGTCAATCCTGCCTGCGACTGTCTGCTTGAGCATTGGTTATATTGAGGTGACCTTATTTTCCTTACCTAGGTTATCAAGGGGGTATTTATAGGGGTTATTTTGCAGGTGTCCTAGCCAAGTAGGGGTCGGATGACACAGTCGCTATATGCGTTGAAGCCGAAGCCCACTATAATTGGTTACGAACCTTCGATTTTTTGTGTATGGGTGTCTCAAGCCGCTCCTAGGAGAGACATACCTGCTTCATTCGGGAGCTCACGTATCCTACCCTTGTTTTGCTTATGATTTGGCTTTACATTTTCTAGGTGTATTCTCTGTGCACGCTAGTTTGCTTAGGGTTGCGTAGTTATATTGAGTCTTTTATTTTTATTGATTCATTGTGGATTTGGGGATAGTACCTCATTGTTCTCATCATTTAGCAAGACTTCCACCTTCCACATCTCCTCCTCCTTTGGGAGAGAGAACCAGACAGTCCTAGCAGACTACTTCTCATTTTGATTCACATGCCATGGGAGATCATAAGGATGAGATTCCAGAGATGTCCTCTCCACCTCATGAGGTTAGGAAGGGTGATACTACTAACACATATGATCCACCACATGAGAATCCTTCATGATATGGTTATGATCCCTCATTCACGGGTCACTGGTATTGGTTTCTGGGCGACGAGACTCACTATGAACCCACAAGAACTAGTAATGTTAGATATGGCATGCCTGATATCCCTGAGTCTGATCTGGCATATCATGCTGAGTCAAAATTTGACCCTGGCACTATGCCTAGGGGCACTTCCATTCCTTTCCATTCGAAGAGGTTTGGGGGAACTAGTCACATTGCCCCTTCCATCCCTGTGGTGGAGGCATCTTCACATTCTCATCCTAGGCCTAGTGTTAGTAACCCTATTCGGATACTAGAACTGAGACGTGTGAACATTGGGAACACCACTTACATTCCTTCGCATGTTCCATCGTCTTCGACAACCTTTCCTTCAAATTAATTTTTAACGAACCATCCTCCCCCTAATTCGTGTGGGCCTTCTAACTAGAATACAACTACTAGTCATGTTCATTCTAATCCTGTCCACACTGTAGTATTGCAAGGCCATGTGCCTCCTTCCATGTCAATAGGACATGTACCTTTACATGGGACATCTCATGGACCATATCGTGGACTATCTTATGGTTCAAAGTATGGAGCTTCACATATACCTTCTTATGGACCGTATTACAGACATAAACATCAATCATATGGGTATGGGAATCAACAACCCACTTACTCTCCTAAATATGGCTTTGTCAAAACCCCAAGTTTTCACAAAAATTTAAAATTTTGAAATACATAAAATGCTAAGATTACGGTTTACTAACAATTAACGGTTAGCAATAAAAGAATAGTTACCAGATTTGTTTATACATAAACTCGATTATGCTAACTCAGCATTCTACTTTTAATACAAGCTTAGGTTCAACTTGTGCAATATTTCTTCTTTCAGTTTACTGATGAGTTTTTATTTATGACAAGTAGGTGGAACTGTCTTTCGATTACGGGGCTTATTTAGTGTTTTAAGCTAACACAGAAAGCTTACTTGTTCTTACAGGTTTTTACAGGTATGAATGATTGAGTAACATCTTTAAAATTCATAAAGTATGTAGCAGTATTTCTAAATGCAAGTAATAAGCTTAGTAAAATAAGCTACTGTATTTCAACAACTTCTGTAAGGTAAAAACAGTTTTTTTTCTTCAGTTGTCCTTATAAGCGAAGTTCAGATGATTGAGTTTTACTTTCTTTAATTGTACGTAACAATAGCAAAATACCTTCTAAACTCTAAACTTGTATTCTCAGCTGCTTGATTACATCCATTGTAATAAGCATAACTTGAAATGTTATACTAATTGAATTTTGGGTTATTAAATATTATCATACCCTCTTGTTTGTATAATAATTTTCTTTATATTAAACCTCTGTAGCGACATTTACAGTCCGCACTTATTTGACATTAATGTTGATGGATGTGAAGACGTTAGTGTATTTTTCCAAGCAAACACTATTGTCTAAATCCTTTAAGTCTATGTTGAACTATGATGTTCTATTGGTTATAGACTCTAGTCGAAAACATGGTAGTTACCAGCAAATGCTATCTTAAGAACAACAACAGACTTATTAAAGTCTCCCTTCAATTAGACTAAGAAAAGTATGTTGTAAATAATCTTTTGCCATACTGTCATTTTTATCATTTATTTCAATTGATCGTTATGTTTACATAAATATATAATTATGCCCATAGACATACAATTATGTCATTTAAAATAAATTCCTAAACAAGTATAACAACTTTGACTTTGTAAAGAATTGATGAATTCTAAACTTTAAAGTGCTAAACAATTCTTATTACAAACTCCGCCTGAGTTATAAGTTTAGAGGAGTCTACCCCTGCGTTGATCATAATATATTTATATGAACCTAGTAATGCATTGTTATTCTAAGGTTTATATTCTTTAACTTGGTTTTTACATTAACCAATTCGTTATTATAACTCATCATGGACAAACATGATAATCATAATATTCATGTTATAATATTGACTTGGTAAAATGATTAGTTTTATCAATTCGGAAATATTTGTGTAAGAGATAAGGATTCCTGTTTTATACAAACAAAATCAAATAGCTCCCAACTATATGATTATCTTAGCTCTGAAATGTCAATGTTTGGAAGTTTGATAATATCCATCGCCAACAACCTTATGATCGACACGAAAATGTGATTGATGGTATTATACATGATTGATCACGGTTTATATAAATTATTGTAAATTATTATATGCAGGTGACTATTGCGTCGACCCACTACATGGTTAAATATTTAAGTGACCACGTGTTTTACTTTGGGCAAAGTGTTGAAAATATAAAATTCGTTGTAAACCTACTCTTGTTATTCACCTCTGTGGTTCTTGGGCATTCAGGCCGCTCTGCAACTGTTTCCATGGCCACCATGTTACCCTGATATTTATTAGATGAGCTCTGAGTCCTGGTTTAGATCGTTTTTAGTTTACCTTCTTTGTTCTCAGACTCTTGTTGAACAATGTGAGTTTTTACCTTTACAAGGGTTTGTAGAGAGTCGTGGTGTAAGGTTTATGGCCTGTGAGTGGCCTCTTGCTCGTTCCTCCATGGCCCGCCTGTAGAGATAGTTTTTGAAGTCTGCTTGCTACTGTAACAATTTTGTCCTTGTCATAGGGTTCAAGAGTGTCATTCTCATGCTTTGCATTGTGGGTGACACTTCCAGCTTTGCTATCTAGTTCTTGCTTGGTCGTTACCCAAAACTTCTTCATGCTGCTACTGGCAGTGACTTGTGCATGCATCTACATCGTCTTTGTCACTGCGTATATGAAGGTTTGGTTCTTTGTCTCACTGGTGGTGGTGGTGCTGTTCCTTTTTGGCTATATCACCTTCACTTCCAGGTAACATAATTATTCTAAAGATTTTAAAATTTAAACTTATTTTCAGTAAATAGTTCTGAAATCGTGTTTTACTTAAACTTAGGTTTTTCTCTCTGCAGGTGATAGTTCACTTATCTCATGGTAACGATACTTCAAGAAAACATCTGGCACATTGGCTATGGGTAAGCCCCAGTTAACAAATGGAATTTCTTGCTTGTACAGTCCTTAAGGGACAATTTTTAGTTGGAAAGTTTCGGCCTACTAGTTACCCTTCATGGGTTACTATTATTCGGACTTCTAGTTTAGTTTTTTTTTTATAAACCCTTGCTTCTAGGAGGGTATTCTGGCTCAAGTCATGACTTGTAATTGTTGTTTACTTGTTTTTGTACAAAATTGTGTTAATACTTGTCGATAAAACACTCCATATCATGTTATGGGTGCTCGGCTTTTAGCTGAATTTTGTACTCTCTTAGTTTTGTTTAATTTTCGCCTTCGAGCTCATGGAAGCAATGGAAAACCTTAAAGACAATCGGTCTTTGACTTAAATTTGTTTCTCCTGTGTAAAGAAAACTTTGCTGTAAATTAAATAGTTCATATTAATGATACTGTTATTAGCTTATCCTACTATTCTATCATATTATAATTGTTTAATACAAGCTCAGATATTTGACCTAGGTTTCCTGTAGGTGACCTGTGTGTAAAATAATTTCTTTAATTCATTCGTTCAGTTTTAGTTTAATAACTATTTGATTTAATTATTGCACAGGTACATAGTATATTATAATTTCATAGTTATTCTTTCACTCTCCTTAAGAAACTGTAATAATTTACAATAGTTTTATAGTTTTATAACACTTATTCTCTATACTTGGATTAGTGTTTAAATAATTATTATTTACATTATTATTTCTATTAGGGTTTCAACCCTGTACTTTATTTTATAAGTAACTTTTCTTTATATTATTTAAATGAATTAATTCGTTTATAAATAACATTATCAAATGTTATTTACCATTGTAATCTAGTTGTTTTTATTAGATAAAAAAGAATATAAGTAGGTTTTATTATTGTTCTCTGTGACAATGTTCTCCATTGATGTATTACATTTGTTTAAAGAAGTTATTTATGCTACTATTAACCTACTTGGAGTATGAATATTTGTAGATATAGTTAGATAATATGAATAGTAAAATAAACTATGTAAAACAACTTTATTCTTTTGCCTCTGTTACAGGTTAATAGTATAATTTTATAGAGTAAAGTACTGCGTAAAAGTAATAACTTGTTTATTTGAATAACTTGATAATATAATAACTAGTTATCTGTAAAGTATTTGGCTATTCCTTTTCTAGCATTTTTACAACAACAATCTAGCTAACAATAAACTTACTAATAGGATATTGTTCTTTTCTGATAACAACTTCATACAGAATAAATTACTGCATAACACATCAATTCATTTCAGGTTTCTAACCTATCTATAATCTATTTAAATACACTGTCTATGCTGGAGTAAGGTCTAGTCCACTCCAAATGTGGAGAAACAAAAGTTAGGATTGTTTTTCATCAATTACAGATTCAATATTTCAAATAACTAAAAGATTACAATCTCTATCAGATTACTACTACACATTTAACCATTCATTAATCAGTCAGTCTCACATATAAAATTTTAACATAGTAAAATAAAAGACTATAGAACCTGTTTAAGTTGGAAAACAGTGGCTTTGGGAGGTTGTTCCTCCCTACCAACTCCTGGAGAGCACTCAAACAGTGTCTCCTCAGGACCCCCGAGCCTGTTCCTGGTCTCTTTGGTTGAGAACTGGTGGAGCAAGCAAACAAAATACTATTCCAATGACTTAGTAATCACTCTGCACTTAGCAGTAAGATCCTTCAGCTAAAAAAATGCACTAGATTACTTTCTGCAGTTAACCCCTCAAACACTTTCCACCAATTCCCTTTCCATTGAAATCCTTTGAAGTACATTCACCTGATTGATTCCCTTCTTGGAATGAGCAGCCCCCACTCTCTTCAATAAGCATTTTTATTAAGATTGCCTAGGTCTTTTGGGTCAATTGTCATTAATTGAGCCACCTGTTCTGATCCCACTTTCTTGGGGGATCATGACCCCAAATGTAGGGAGCTTGCCACCTATAACATTGGAAGTGTTTGAGGATGTTTCCACTTGTCTATTTGCTCTCCACCTAGTCTCCTCCACCAACTTGACCAGTAAAGACTCTTTTAACAAATCTCCCAAGTTGTTGTCACCACTTTTATTTATTTATAATTAAAATATTCAGAATTACATTCAACATCCTTGACTCTACTAAGTCATCAATTACAACTTAGCATAAAATTTAACATATTGTCTTGAAATAAAATCAAATATGATAATATTATTTTTGTAAAAATGGGGCATGTGACATACACAACCCCTTAGAATATAACATCGTCCTCGATGTTATTTATTATTCATCCTCAGAATTCCCCTGGAACAGAATTGGATATTCATCTCGCATATTACTTTCCAATTCCCAGGTGGCTTCCTCTGGACTAAGGTGCTTCCATTGCACCTTCACCTATCCAATGGTGGAGTTTCGAAGTGTGATCTCCCTCCGCCCGAGGATACAGTTCGATTCCACCAGAAAATATCCTTCTGGTTCCACCTGTACATCATTCCAATTAACGACATGAGTAGCATCATGAACATATTTCTTTAAGGCAACACCGATGGCGATATATTTTTCATAGGGGTTGTCGCTTTCGGTTGTTGAATTGGGAACTGAAGTGTAGCCACCGTTCCTTTAGGCAGGGAATGATTTTCAAGATGATGGCTTTCTCCCATCACCTCTTCCTCATTAGATTCGTGTCTGTTACTCATTCCTTCTTTTGTTTTCTCCTCTTTGTTCTTCTCTTCGTTCTTCGGCTGATCAACAATTTTCTGATGGAACTATATCCACTCCTCTTCAGTTACAACCTTTCTGTAAATGTGATAGATTGGAATTTGATTAATAGTTCCTACTGTACCAACCTTGTCCTCCTCTGCAGGGGTATTTGAGGATGTTGCGGCTGCTCGTGTGTTCTCCACTATGGATCCTTACGCTGGCACACCAGGATCGACAGGGCTTCTTTTGATAGGTGTTTCCTGATATCAAGCCCTAGTAGAAGAATAATTTATGTCAACAAGATCATCAATGAATGTTCTTCTGCCCAATTGTGGACCTTGACCACGACCTCGACCACCTGCATTGTTAGTATTTTGTGGGGTTTTGGGAGTTGGAAGATGATCACGATTTACCCTTCTTGTATTCATACAACCCAAATCATTCCAACGAAAAGTTAAAAGAGATTGTATAGAAACAATTACAGGATGCAACTAATGATAGTGTTTAATTTTTATCCTTCCTCGGCAACGGCGCCAAAATGTTGGGCACCCAATAAGCAAGTGAATTACAGCTAACATACATAGTGTGCAATATTTAATGTCAACCCAGGAAAGTCTTGTATTTCAAGGATAACATGCACAATATATGCTTAAACACTTAATTGCTGTGAATGAACAATCCTATCCTTTGTTCGGCTATGCTCATCCCAATAATCCTTTTAATCTAGTTACCTTCTAAAGAATACAGTCACAATTACCTTCTACTATTCTTAATCTAGAAATTGAAAGATGAAACCACATCTAGATTACTTTTGAAGAAAAGGAGATCCTGTCCCAATCACTTAATGATTAACCCAACTATCTTAATCTGATTATTCTAGAAATCCAAAGACATGAATTGAATGTTAATCTAGGGATTCAAAGTACATAAATTGAGTTCAGTTATCCTATGAATTCAACGTATAGGAATGAAATTATGCAAGCATAAAAGTAAGGAACAAACTGCAAGGATTGATGGAAACAACAACTAAAGGATCTAAGGATGAATAGAGCTGTTACAGCTGCCACGAAAATTGCATAAAGAATAATCCTACTCAGTCGACTGTCACACCACGCCACTACAGATTTCCAAGAAATGCAATTAATAACACACTATAAATCCACAACTGTTACAACTTCCTGTGAATAAATAAAATTAACATAACATCACACAATAGAATAAGTAAAATGCCTAAATTAACTCAGCAATACCTATGGGAAGGCGGGCCCAGCCTTCACACAGAGATGCTGGATGAACACACGTTAAAAACCCTTAGATCTGAAGTAACTCCTTGTATTAAAAAGGCATATTGATTACGCAACTCTTAGTCACAACTAATACAATGAATTGGTTATGGGTTCAACCCCTGGCTCATAGCAGTTCTCCATATTTATACAACGTAAATCATAACATCCTATCCCTATTATTGGGCAGCCATGAAGATCTCTGATCTTCAGGCACCCTAAATTACAACAACTATTACAAACATGGCGGGATGAAAGATAGGAAATATAGGGAAACTGTTCATCGACCCAGGAGTAATGATATCTTCAGATCACAGCTATACACTATCAGCAACGCACTTTTGACCTCCAAATCTGACGCATTCTATTGCAGCTATCTTTGTACAGCTTTTCCTGGGATAATATACTGGGACCGCATTCCTTGGGTAATGGTAGGATGGATGGCGATCAGCTTGAGCGATGAATGCCCATCCTTTTCATAGCATGTTCAGCCCGATCTTCCTGCAGTCTATATATCTCAAAATACCTTTATAAACCATCATATTTTAGCATATTGAGAGATATAAACCTTTAATTGCCACAATCATAAGTATTGATAAAATAAGACAATAATCAATCATACCTTGGTGACTTGAAGAGGAGAGTGAGGGAAAAACATCTATTTGGCATGCTTAATGGGGTAAGATAGGGCAAAAAGAGGTAAGTAAGGATGGTCAAAAGGGGCCATTTCTGGGCCCAACATCTCCCCTAACTATCCTGTTGCATGTCCTCATGCAACAACCTCCATTATTCAGAATTTGAATCTTGCACTGTGCTCTATTCATGGAGAGAAGAGAAGTTGTAGGGGAACTCAGACGTTCCTTCTTTTTCAATGAACCCTTTATGGGCAACCCAATATATCCAACAACGCTGCTCCTCTACCTTGGTCAGTGAGAAACCCATCCTGTATGGTTTTTTTGGCCACCAGATGAGAGGAAATTTAAATTTCAGGCCCAGCCAGTTAGCTCCACACTCCCTAATACATCCAACATAACCGTCAACGCTGGAAACTGCCTATTCAAAATTTCTGAAATAATAGGGGTCTCTGTTCCTGAGGGTAGGAGAGCCATCCTGCCACCTGTGTTTACTGCCTTCCAAAGATGTTTGTTGATGTGTGGAGATCTGGTTGGTACAGGTATAAATAACCTCCTCCTGCAGTTCCATTATGTGCCGAGTCTGGATGGGGTATGAGAGGAAACTCCTGTGTCGAGCAAGAAAAATACCAGGATTTTGAGGCTCACTATGGACCCATAGATTAAAATGGGCTTCACTGTGAGAAAATGTTTGAAAATACCTTTCCCACTGAGCATGATCTCTCACAAAAGAAGCAAAGGCTCTCAACTAAACATCTCCTGAAAAAGGGACAAGATTTGAATGGCAGTCGAGAGGACAAGCCATCTCATGCAAATACAACTCGTACAATAGATTTTGGTCTTCAAAATTGCTTCTAAAAAAGGTCTCCAAGGATTTTGCTGAGGTTGTTATCTCAAATAACCTCCCTTCTTTCATAGCCCTTAACTTAAACCAAACAAATTGTTCAAATAAAAATACAGGGTAAGAAGAGGAAGGTACCCTAGTGCCCAGGAGTTCTTGCAAAAGAGCATACATCTGCTCTTTTTCCTTCTGCATAGACTGGAAATTTTTCAAATCCCTTAGTTTGTTCTATAGATTTTATTCTCAAAGTCTCTGGGTCATATGTTATTCTGCCCATTTCTCCCCCAGTCTTCTGATGGTCTTTTTATGCTCAGTGAGGGAAACCATCCCTTCTTGGTATTCTTTCACCTGGCTTTTCCATTTTCTTACATCCACTCTCAGAGTTGAGATTTCTACTATAGGTTTCAGGGCTTTTTCTTCTTTCGGATACTCTTCTTTGTCAGAATCCAGGTCAATGAAATTTCGAAGAGATTCAATCCCCACTTTGTCACCTGATATGCCACGTTGGACATTCTGCACATATGAAGTTACTTCTGGGGGTGTTGGTTCTTGTGTAACAACAACGCCTCCTGGAATTCCTTTAGTAACAACTTCCACCCCTTCTAGAGACTCCAGTTCTTGTGTAACAACATCTTCTTTATGAGGTTTCCCTTTGGCAACTTTGGAAGCTGGCTATGAGGATGTTGGTTCTTATGGAGCAACTTTCTCCTGCATTTTAATTCCATTCTCTACCTGATCATCAATTGCTATCTCAGCTAGAGATTGTGAGGCTACAAAGCCATGTTCTTCTTTTTCCTCATGCTACTGAGACTGGATGTATTATTTATTATGCAGTTGTTCCTCCGGGATTTTGGTATCACCTGAGGGTTGTGATTGGACTTGTTCATCTTCACCTAAATCCATCTCAAAAATGACATCCACTTGTTGCATTTCTACTACAATTTTCAGGGATGTTTGTTCTTATGTAACAAAATCTTGATTCACTTCTTCATCTCCCTGTTGTTGTGATTCCAATTCTAGTATCTTCGTGTCCTGAGACAATTCTAGAGTTATAGTACAAAATTCTTCATTAGACTCCAGAGTGCCTTCGATTCTTGGTTCTCCTCCCCTCATTTGGGCAACCACGTGAGCAAGAACATTCAAGGATGTTGGTTCTTGTGTGACAACATCTTGTTTGACCTCATCATTATCTTGTTGTTGTGGTTCTGCTTCTTTTATTTCTGTTTCATGGGAGGATTCCAGGGTTGCAGTGCAATCTTCATCCATAAAATCGATAATAACTTCATCCTTTGGTTCCTCTATCCTAGGGTTAGTGGCAATTTTGACAGGCATATTTAAAGATGCTGGTTCTTGTGTGACAACATCCTGTTTATTTGAAGCTTCCTCCTCATGAAGTTTTTCTTGGGGATTTTCACCATCAATAATATCCAAGGATGCTGGTTCTTGTGTGACAACATCTTGTTCATTTGCAGCTTCCTCCTCCTGAAGTTTTTCTTGGGGAGTCCCACCATCTCTCAAATCAAGTTGTACCTGTCCTTCCATAGTTGTAGGTGCAGATTGTTGTGTTGTGAAGGGACGAATTATAATCTTGTAACCTCATTCATTAAAGATATCTCCACAGGTGGGACATACCACTCTTTCTTCCTCATTGCCAAGCTCGGTAGGATCTAATCCTTCCACTTGATTTGCAGCTTCAACCAATGTGTGCAGCTTCCTTTCACCCTATTTTCTGCACGCTTCTTTCCAATTTTCCAATTCCTTTCTGAGTGTTTGGACTTCCTCTTTTAATAGCCTATTTTCGAACAAAATTCCTTCAAATTGGGGTTCTTCTTCAACGGACCCCTGTGGGGCATCAATTGGTCTAGGTTTAAGAATGGGGAACTCAATTTGTGCTTCTAAGGTTTCCCATATTTCCCTTGCTGCTTTTGCTGCTGTGACCGACCTGGTTCTTTTCCTTCTTATTGGTGGAGATACCTTAATTTCATCCTTTGATCTCCTCCTTTTTCTTTGTGGTGCTGGAGTTTCTGGATTCACAGCTGAAGTAGAAGGAATATTCCCAGTTCCAGCATTTTCTTGTTCCTCAGGATGTTCTTCCTCAATCAAGGTTCCTCCCCATTCAGGTGAGGATTCAATGGTCACCAACTCAGTATTTTCTTTTGTTGCCATGGCTTTGTCATCTTCAGGTTCAATTGTTGCAGCATCTAATGCTGCTCCAGTTTCACCCTCTGATGTCAGAGCTACCCTACTATTTAGCTCTTCCACAGGGTTTCGATGTACATCTTCTCTCAATTGTTCTACTTGTACCCCTGGTTGATCCTCTGACCGAGTCTCATATCTCCCCCCAACTACATTGGAGGGGCTCCAGGCCTCTTGTTGTTCTTCATTTCCCCCTAACTATGGATGGACCTGTTCTTCTTCTATTGGAATACTGGGAAAAGGAACGAGTTCCTGAACTTGAGCTGTAAATTGCTCCCAGGTTATATTGTGTTCAGCAAGGGTCCTTAAGATTATTAATTTAATGAGGCCATGGTGGGTCAGTGAGGAGAGTGGATGTTTGGAAACTCGAACAAACCCTGACATGTGATGTAAATAATTAAGTAAATAATATGGAATATTTAACAAAATCCAGTGACAGAGATAAGAGAGAAAAGGGAATTTAGAATGATGGACTGTTTGGTACCTACCTTTGCAGGTGATGTATTTCTTGAGAAAAACAACAAATTGATTCCATGGCTGTGGCAATGATTGTAGCACTATCCCTCTTCGCATCATTTGAACCCTCTCCCCTTCCATTAGAAAATCTTGTACTGCTGCAATAGCAGGGGTTTGATGTCCGAATCAAGTTCTTCCTACCTGAGGAAGACCAATGACTTCAGCCATTATGGCTTCAAAAACTTCAATACGCAATCCCCAAACCTATGAATAGCTTTCTATAAGATTCAAAGCGAACTGTAAAGCTGCTTCACAGTGAAATCCATTCAGGCATTCAAAAAAATCCGTCCAACCAGCAGCTTGAAAGATAGTGAAGACTGCAGCATTTCTTCTGAGTTCTCATGTGTTTGAAGGTTCATAACGAGCCGGAATACCCATGTTTTTGTTGTCAGAATTATATTGCAGTTCAACAAATTACAGATTCCGACAATGGAGGTTACAACACAGAGTATGCATGGACACCTGAGAGGAGAGTTAGGAAAATTCAGAAAGTTTTAGCGCACTGGATTATTTGAAATTTTATCCCAAATTGGGAAAGGTGGCGGTTATTAGGTAGCATAATTGGTCATTACGTCGCATGAGCAGAGACTTAATCGATGCAATAATGGGCATAAAAAGGGAGGTACGACTGATATTGTCAAACCATATCGATACTTAATCAAGTAGTTAATCAAAGCCATACCTTCGAAAATGCGCGATGGATGTCCTTTGGAGGATGATAGAGCATGTGATTGCAGTCGTTGCGAAAGATGAACTCATGCGCTGTGCAGTCATTAATTGTAATCATTATTACAGGGGTGTTGTAATAGCCTCTTTCGCCGACGAACCAAAAACCATCGTGTTAAAATGGTCAGAAATATGATGAATATTACATTATGAGTCAAATTGCCGGCATTAGGAATCAGAGCCATATCTAGAGGAGTTGCTATTTTGCAAAAAGATTTGCTAATAACACAGGAGTTACAACCACATGCCATAAAGAAATCAAAGTAGAGGCGCGGTGTTCAATGATAGAAAAATCAGGTAAATGTAGCAGAGTTTCAGCTACCAGAAAAGATGTCGTAGCTGCCGGAAAAGGGGGAAAAAATGTTAAGTGGACGGAAAGTGACTATGCTGCAGCTACGCGAAACAGGATTTATGGTCAAAAAGTAAAACGGGGTCACAGCTTGTGGAAATGGAATATGGTGGAATTTCATGGTGCTGCAGCTATCAAAAATGGTGTTGTAGCTGCCGAAAAATAGGTGTTGCAGCTGCCGAACAACGGGTGTTGCAGCTACTGGAAAAAAAATGTTGCAGCTGCCAAAAAAAGGGTGTTGCAACCGCGACAGATTTATTCAAGGAAAAGGAAAAAGAAAAATTCGGTGTAGGAAGTTATAGGGGAATGATTTTTTTTTTTTGAAGTCGCCAGACCTGATAATGACCACCATTCTTAGGCATTTTCTTGCACAATAAAATAAAAATGGATCAAGTGCGAAAGAAAAAGGATAACACATAATAGAAAAACAATTTATTTATGTACAAAGATCCATATGCGATTTACAGTGATTAATTAATGATTGGCAGGGGCAGAGAAAAATTCCTGCCCTTGTGCTAATTGGTAATTTGGATTAGCTGCAATTTGTGAGATAAATGAATCCTTTTAAATGGGCTTATGGTACAGTCGCAGCCTGTGACCATTAGAAAATAATGGTACACAGTTCTCATCAATGGTTACCAGGCGGACTGTACCATTATCAAATACTCTATCCACTAGGTATGGGCCCAGGCATCTTGTACCCATTTTACCCTTGAAATCTCTTTTGAATCTGGAATCATATAATAGTGCCTAGTCTCCCTCACATAAGACCTTATTTTTGATGAATCGGTTCTGCCAATTGGATCTCTATTGCTGAATTAACACTGTCTAATCCACAACAGCCAACCGGTTCTCATCTAGTTCGTTCAATTGGTTCAATCTCCTCTTCTGGGCTTCAGTTACATCTAGGTTTACCTCTGTGGCCATCTTCGAAGTCTTAATTTCAAATGCAATTGGGAAGACGACTCTTTTACCATACACTAAGTCGTAAAGAGAGAAACCTGTACTGTTACGCCACGTGGTGCAATACGCCCATAATGCTTTTGGGAGTCTGTCAAACCAATCTCTACGATGGCTCTTGATCGTCTTGGTGAGGATAACTTCAATGACTTTATTAGTGCTTTCCACCTGGCCATTGGCTTGGGGATGGTAAGGTGAAGCTACCCGATGCTGAACATGGTATTTCCATAGCAGAGCTTCAAATTGATGAGACATTATAAATTGCGGTCCTCCGTCAGTAACTACTTCCTTAGGTACCCCAAAATGGGTAAATATTTCACTGTACAGGAAGTCAATCATAGGCTGGTCATTCGCTTTTGCCAAGGCTACAACTTCTACCCATCTTGTCATATAGTCGGTATAGAGCAAGATGTAGGATTTCTTCTTGGAATGAGGGTTGATGGGGCCAATGAAATCTAGAGCCCATCTATCAAAGGGTTCAATCATTGATTGTGGTTGCAGAGGCATTTGATCTAATCTATTGGGTTGACCCATCCTTTGGCAGTTATCACAAGACTGGACATATCTTTTTGCATCCCTGAAAAGAGTTGGCCAATAGTAGCCCATTCTCAGCGCTTTGTGTCCCGTCCTTCTGTCTGCAAAATGTCCCCCACAAGGTTCATCATGGCAGGCCTTCAGTATATGAAAGATTTAATCTTCCCTTACACATCTTCTAATTTCAAGATCAGGACCTGTGTAAAAGAGGTGACCATTTACCCAACAATACCTGGCACTTTGCTGGATGATTTTTCTCTTTTCTCTTTTGGACATATGTGCCAGAAGCTTTCCTACAACTAAGTAATTAGCGACATCTGCATACCAAGGAGAATGAGTTGAAACTGCAAATAAATGTTCATCCTTCATTAACAGTGAAAACAAAGGAGAAGCATGTTTGGAAATTTTTTCTATAAATCTTCGGTAGTATCCAGCATGTCCTAGGAACCTTCACACCTCTTTTTGAGTTGCAAGAGTAGGTATATTTTTTATTACTTTGATTTTTGAGGGATCCACCTGAATGCCATCAGCAGAGATGAAGTGCCCTAATACTACTCCTTCATTCATCATCATATGGCACTTTTTAATGCTTAAAGAGAGATGGGTCTGTTCACAGCGAGTTAAAACCTTTTTCAAATTTTCCAGTGCTTCTTCAAAATCCTTGCCACAAGGAGTGAAATCATCCATAAAAATTTCCATACTTTCATTAACTAATTATGAAAATATGCCGATTATAGCTCTTTGAAATGTTGCTGGTGCATTACATAAACCAAAGGGAAGCACTTTGTAACCAAACATTCCCCAGGGATAGGTGAAAGTAGTTTTATCTCGGTCTTCAGGAGCAATTTGAATTTGATTGTACTCGCTAAACCCATCCAGGAAGGAGAATAACTTCTTCCCTGATAACGTGTCGAGTACTTGATCGATAAAGGGAAAGGGAAAATGGTATTTTTTTGTGGCTTTGTTTAGCTCCCTATAGTCGACAAAGACTTTCCATTTACCATTTTTCTTGCGTACAATTACGAGCGGGGAGACCCACTCGCTGTCTGAAATAGGATATATAAATCCTACTTCCAAGAGTTTCTGAATTTCTTCCTTCACTGTGTCCCTAAGATTGGGGTTCAGTCATCGTTGAGGCTGGCACATAGGCTGGGAGTCACTTTTAATATAAATATGATGGGTGCATAGGTTAGAGGGAATACCCCTCATGTCTATATAGTCCCTGGAAAATTCCCCCTTGTGCTCTTTCAAGAGACTGATCAGGTGCTTCTATTCATCTAAGGAGAGGCTGGGGTTAATATTCAGGGTTCTTCCAAACTCTACCTCAATGGGAATACTTTTCAATTTTTTCAATGCTAGGATTGTGTGTGTGTCACCAACTAGTGCTTCTTCTATGATATTTTCTTATTCTTCCTTACCCAGAGTAATGTGCAGGATTTGATAAACTTCTTTATTGACTGAGGTGGGTTCATTGTTCAAATTATTAATGGCATCTTCTTCAGTTTCATCTTTAAAAATCAAGGCCTTCCCTATAGATAATAATGGTTGAACGCCCTCTTCTTCCTCTCGCTCCATCCATAAAGAAGTTTCAGCTTCTAGGCTCGGCCGAGATGGAGGGTAGAGAGTGAGGTTCTTTGTCTCAGTACCATCTGATATGGTCATAGATCAAGATTGATAGATGATGCAAGCATTAGCTGTGGCTAACCAAGGCCTTCCCAAGATCAGTGGGTGTCCTCCTAGCTGCGAATTAGGTTGTAAAACCAAGAAGTCAGCAGAGTACTCCCAAGAATCAAGTGAGATGACAAGATCATCCAAATTTCCTTCAGGTTTAATGGTGGATCTATCTGCCAGTTCTAAAATAGTGGGTGTTGGACTAAGATTAGTGAGCCCAAGTTTTCTTATAGTTTCAATTGTCATTACATTAATCGTCACTCCTAAATATACCAGTACACTGGGTATCTGTGTATGCCCAATTTTCACAGTAACAGTGGGATTCCCAGGATTGTCATATTTAGCCAAAAGGGTTTTTCCCATTATCAATGCAGATAATTTCCCTATGACATGAATAGTGGGAGGATCTCTGGGTTTCCTTCCTGGTTTCTTTGTGCACAGATCCTGAACAGTTCTAGTATATATAGGAACATCTTGAAGAGCTTAAAGGAGGGGAATTTTAACATAAAGATTCTTTAACTCTCCTAAGAGGTTAAACTGAGGTTGTCCCCCTACCCTTGGTAGCATTAATCTCTCGAGATACGGTGGTTTCCTAATCAGATGGGTAGGCTGTGTATCGCTAGATATATCATGCTGTATTTCAGCCGACCCATTAGTGGGATGTTAAGCATATTCAATGATCAAGGTCGTATTAGATAGATGCTGTGGATTTGCTCCTTCTTCATGTATAGGGGATGGAACATCTTCAATGATTACAGGCTCTACTATTTTTCCTGATCATAAGAGGATATCGTTGCAAGGCACATGAGAAAGGGAGTAGGTAGGCATGTTGACAGTTTCAAATTGATGGACTATTTTATTGTTTGGGTTAGGATTAGGTTGAGTAGGCAGCCAAGGTCGTATCGGTATATTAGGGGCATAATTGTTCTACAACTGCAACTGCAACTGTTGATGAGGATATTGGGGATATTGAGGATATTGAGGAGGGTATGGTTGCTGTTGATGTGGAGGTTGTTGAGGAAATTGGTTTCTTGGATGGAAATTCCTCCATCCAGGATACCAAGAAGTTGGTTGGTGTGGTGGCTAAACCCAGGGGTTCCAAGAGTTATAATTTTGCATTGAAGGTTGAGAGGGGTTCCATTGAGAATAAGATGAAGGGAATTGTGTATTCATGTTTTGCATATTATTCCAATTATTCATGTTATTCAAAAATGGAAATGAGTCTGGAGTCATACCTTGGTTTCGGGGCTGCCAGGGCTTCTTTGGTGCAATGAAGTAGTTTGGTTCCACCTCTAGAGTTGATGCCTACAGAACAGCCTTCACTTGGGGAAGTGATAGGCATTCTTTTGTGTTGTGGTTCAGCTCGCACAGCTGATACACTTCTACCTTGTCGAGCCGGGCACTCCTTCAGAGGGTGGTTCTTTCTACATCGAGGGCAGAACACACCTAGTGTGAGATACTCTACTACTTGTTTTTTCTTTGCCCTCAGGATGTTGATTTCTGAGGAGATAGAGCTCATCATTTCTGTTTTGAAATTTTCAAGGAGGTTGCCTATCTCTGCATGGGTGGCTCCTCCATTGGATGACATTTGAGTTCTGTAGAAGACATCTCATTCTAGCTTATCTTGTTTGTCCCGCCTGTTATTCTTGGAAGACCCCCTGGAGTATCTTTTACATAATTCCACAATCTTCTCGAAAGACTCCTTGGAGATATTCCCCTTTCCTAACAGGTTTAACATATCTAGGTAGTCATCCATAATCCCGTGAAGCAGGATTATCTTGAGCACATCTAACCCCATGTTCGTCTATCTAGCTCTTTCCACATTGTATAAAAGCCTCTATACAAAATATTCCAGACTTTCGTCCTCCTTCTGCACCATTTTAAACAATTATTCTCTCTTGTCCTTGGTGTTGCAATATTCCTGGTATTTATCCAGGAACACCTATTTCATCCTATCCCAATTAGTAATGGTTCCACCTCCTATGCTCATGAACCAGCGTAATGCATTGTCCTTCAGAGTGGTAGGGAAGAGCTTCAACTTTTGTGTATCGGTGATGTACTCATAGCTGCGATAGAGGATATCAAACTTGAAAAGAAATTCATCTGGATCCTCAGCTGCTTTTCCATGAAAGCGAGGCAACACCGATGGCGATATATTTTTCATAGGGACTATCCCTTTTGGCTCTTGAATTGGGAACTGAAGTGTAGCCACTGTTCCTTTAGGCAGGGAATGATCTTCAAGATGATGGTTTTCTCCCATCGCCTCTTCCTCATCAGATTTATGTCTGTTACTCATTCTTTATTTTTTTTTCTCCTCTTCGTTCTCCTCTTCATTCTCCTCTTTGTTCTTCCACTGATCAACAATTTTCTGATGGAAATGTGTCCACTCCTCTTTAGTTAGAACCTTTTCATAAATGTGATAGATTGGACTTCGATTAACAGATCCTGCTGTACCAACGTTGTCCTCCTTTGCAGGGGTATTTGAGGATGTTGCAGCTGCTCGTGTGTTCTCCACTGTGGATCCTGATGCTGGCACCCCAGGATCAGTAGGGATTCTTTTGATAGGTGTTTCCTGATAGCAAGCCCTGGTAGAAGAATCAATTCTGTCAACAAGATGGTCAATGAATGTTCTTCTGCTCAATTGTGGACCTTGACCACAACCTCGACCACCTGCACTGTTCGTATTTTGTGGGGTTTTGGGAGTTGAAAGATGATCATCCTTTACCCTTCTTGTATTCATACAACCCAAATCATTCCAATGAAAATTTAAAAGAGATTGTATAGAAACAATTACAGGATGCAACTAATGATAGTGTTTAATTTTTATCCTTCACCGGCAACACCGCCAAAATGTTGGGCACCCAATATGCAAGTGAATTATAGCTAACATACAGAGTGTGCAATATTCACTGTCAGCCCAGGGAAGTCTTGTATTTCAAGGATAACATGCACAATATATGATTAAACACTTAATTGCTGTGAATGAACAATACTATCCTCTATTCGGCTATGCTCATCCCAATAATCCTTTTAATCTAGTTACCTTCTAAAGAATACAGTCACGATTACCTTCTACTATTCTTAATCTAGAAATTGAAAGATGAAATCACATCTAGATTACTTTTGCAGAAAAGGAGATCCTGTCCCAATCACTTAATAATTAACCCAACTATCTTAATCTGATTATTCTAGAAATCCAAAGACATGAATTGAATGTTAATATAGGGATTCAAAGTACAGAAATTGAGTTCAGCTATCCTATGAATTCAACGTATAGGAATTAAATCATGCAATCATAAAAGTAAGGAACAAACTATAAGGATTGATGGAAACAACAACTAAAGGATCTAAGGATGAATAGAGCTGTTACAGCTACCACACAAATTGCATAAAGAATAATCCTACTCAGTCAACTGTCACACCATGCCACTATAGATTTGCAAGAAATGTAATTAATAACACACTGTAAATCCACAACTGTTACAGCTTCCTGTGAAGAAATAAAATTAACATAACATCACACAATAGAATAAGTAAAATTCTTAAATTAACTCAGCAATCCCTGTGGGAAGGCAGGCCCAACCTTCACATAGAGATGCTGGATGAACACACATTAAAAACCCTTATATTTGAAGTAACTCCTTGTATTAAAAGGTAGATCGATTACGCAACTCTTAGTCACAGCTAATACAATGAATTGGTTATGGGTTCAACCCCTGGTTCATAACAATTCTCCATATTTATACAACATAAATCATAACATCCTATCCCTATTATTGGGCAGCCATGAAGATCTTTGATCTTCAGGCACCCTAAATTACAACAGCTATTACAAACATGGCAGGATGAAAGATAGGAAATAAAGGGAAACTGTTAATCGACCCAGGAGTAATGATATATTTAGATCACAGCTATACACAATCAATAGCGCACTGTTGACCTCCAAATCTGACACATTCTGTTGCAACTATCTTTGTACAGCTTTTCCTGGGATAATACACTGGGACCTCATTCTTTGGGCAATGGTAGGATGAATGGCAATTAGCTTGAGCGATGAATGCCCATCCTTTTCGTAGCATGTTCAACCCGATCTTCCTGCAGTCTATATATCTCAAAATACCTTTATAAACCATCATATGTTAGCATATTGAGAGATATAAAGCTTTAATTACCACAATCATAAGTATTAATAAAATAAGACAATAATCAATCATACCTTGGTGACTTGAAGAGTAGAGTGAGGGAAAAACATCTATTTAGCATGCTCAATGGGGTAGGATAGGGAAAAAAGAGGTAAATAAGGATGGTCAAAAGGGGCCATTTCTGGGCCCAACATCTCCCCCCAACTGCCCCGTTGCATGTCCTCATGCAACAACCTCCATTATTCAGAATCTGAATCTTGCACTGTGCTCTATTCATGGAGAGAAGAGAAGTTGTAGGGGAAATCAGATGTTCCTTCTTTTTCTATGAACCCTCTATGGGAAACCCAATATCTCTAACATCGCTGCTTCTCTACCTTGGTCAGTGAGAAATCCATCCTGTATGGTTTTGCTGGCCACTAGATGAGAGGAAATTTAAATTTCAGGCCCAACCAGTTAGCTCCACACTCCCTGATACATCCAACATAACCCTCAACCCTGGAAAGTGTTTGGGCATACAGGGTACTCCCAAAATACCGAACACCTTGAGCAACCACTTCACACAAATAGATCACAGATCAACACACTGATGTTTGTCACATGGTTAAAACCCTCGAGAGGGAAACAATCCACAACCCTAGCCAAATAACTACTTGGAGCAGTTTATTATGCAAAAGAAAGAAAGTTACATGAGCTTCTCATAATCGATCAACTAGCCAAGGACCCTCTATGATCTTTAAATAGAGATCATAGACTAATCGAGTGTTAAGCCACGGATCAATGGTAGGTATGATCTAAGAGAAGTTGAACCATCGGATCACTCTGTCTAGAACATATCATGACCGTTGGATTAGAACATTTACAAATGCATACTAATTCATACTAAAGAAACACACTTTTACCTAACGAATATATTACATAAGTTGATCTTAACTAACTCCTAAGTGTCTAAATATCCTAACATCCCCCCTTAAGAACAACTTGGGATAGGATTGAAGGATTTAAAAAAGTGACACTATTAGGAGAAGGAAGGAGGCATTAGAGCCTATCCCCCCTTAGGACACATTCTTGAACTCCTAACATAGACCAAAGTTTAGAAAACTTTGCTTCTGTAAGAGACTTGGTGAAGATGTCTGCAAGTTGATCATCTGTAGGGCAATAGAGCACTTCAATAATACAATCATGAACAAGATATATTATGAAGTGCATGTGTAGCTCAATGTGTTTGCTGCGCTGATGTAGAACTGGATCTTTGTCAAGCTTGATGGCACTTTGATTGTCGCACCAAAGTGGATTAGGCTGCTGCTAATCGAATCCAAACTTTGAAAGGATCTATCGAAGCCATAAAGCTTCCTGACTGGCATTAACTGTGGCTCGATATTCTATTTTTGCTGAAGAAAGAGCAAGAGCTTGTTGTTTCTTACAAGCCCAAGTGACAGGTCCAGATCCCAGACTGAAAACATAACCTGTAGTAGAATTTTGATCATCAAGATCGTCGACCCAATCTAAATCAGTGAAACCAACCAACAAAGGCTTTCCCCCTGTACTGTAATGAATCCCAAACTGAATTGTACCTCAAATATATCGAAGTATTCTTTTTGCTGCTTTCCAGTGACTTTCATGAGGAGTTTGCATATAACGGGCAACAAGACCAATGACAAAGGAAAGGTTAAGATGGGAATGAGTCAAGTATAAAAGACTACCAACAAGCTAACGATACAAGGTGGCATCTACTTTAGGGGAAGTACAAGTGGCATAAATTTTGACTCCAGACTGGAAGGGAGAAGGGGCTGGTTTACAATCTTCCATGTGGAAGCGACGAAGAAGGTCACAAGCATACTTAGACTGGGAAATAAAGATTCCTTCTTTGGTTTGCAATACTTGGAGACCAAGAAAATAATGCAAATGTCCTAAGTCTAACATTTCAAAATTTTGCTTAAGACTAGATTTCACATGGGTTATAAGTTTAGGGTCACTACCAGTAAGTATAATATCATCAACATAAAGAACAAGTATGATGAGATGGTTTCCTACTTTCTTGGTATAGACATTGGGGTCAGAATGGCATCTAGAAAAACCAGTGTCAAGGAGAATCTATCCATTTTGGCATCCCAAGATCTAGGAGCTTGCTTAAGGCGATATAAGGATTTCTTAAGGAGACAAACAAGGCTAGAGTTATGCTGAACATATCTAGGAGGTTGTTCCATGTAAATTTCCTCATGTAAATCACCATGTAAGAAGGCAAACTTGACATCCATTTGATGGACTTCCCAGTTATGTAAGGCTGCAAGGGAAAGAACAAGGCAGATGGAGTTCATTTTTGCTATAGGTGCAAAGGTTTCATTGTAGTCAATCCCTTGAACTTGGGAAAAAACTTTGGCAACTAACCTTGCCTTAAGTCTTTCAACACTTCCATCTAATGCACACTTAGTTCTGTAGACCCATTTACATATGACAAGTTTTCTTCCTTTTAGAAGAGGAGCAAGATCCCAGGTATCGTTCGCCATTAAGGAACGATATTCTTCATCCATAGCTGCATCCCAATCTGGATTTACTGAAGCTTCTGCAAAAGTTTCTGGATCATGATTCTTGAAAATTTGAGCCAAAAGAGAAGAGGCTCACTGAAACTAAGAACGTGTTTGACGTTTATCTCTAGGATCACTGGCAAGATCACCAGCTGCTTCACATGTTGAATGGACCCATCGAGGAAGTATTGGTGCTGGTGCAATTGGAGGAACAATAGTAGGTGGAGGTGGATTTTCATCCTCACTGTCATCATCAGAAACTGGAGTTGGAAACCTATTAAGGAAGTTGGAAGAAGAAGAAGAAGGCACAATCGCCGAATCAGGCTCACAAGCCAAAGATGGCACACCCGCCAAGTTAGGCTGGTAGGCCAAGAGATTTTCATCAAATTTAACATCTCTTCTAATGATTATATCATGTGAATGGGGCCGAAGAAGTATATAACCTTTTACATCTTTAGAATATCCAACAAATATGCACTTTTCACTTTTAGGCTGTAATGCTTTCTTTTTTTCATCCGGAATGTGAGCCAATGCTTCACAACCAAACACACAAAAGTGACTTACATCTGGTTTAATTTTACTCCATGCTTCTTCCGGTGTTATACCTTGTAAAACTTCAGTGGGTGTGCTATTAACTATGTAATTTGCATAATTTATGGCCTCAGCCCAATATTGAAGACTTAGTCCCTTAGATTGGATCATACAATTAGCCATTTCTTTTAAAGTGTGGTTCTTCCGTTCAGCTACACCATTTTGTTGAGGTGTATATGGAACAGTGTGTTGTTGTTGGATTCCTTGTTCAGTGCAGAAAGTAGTGAACTTGTTGTTAACATATTCTCCTACATTGTCAGATATTAACTTAATAATTTGATGACCAAATTGTTTTTCAACAAGGGCCTTGTAGGCCAAGAACATGTTAAATACTTCGCTCTTAAGTTTTAGGAAGTAAACCCAAGTGCATCTAGAGTAGTCATCAATGAAAGTTAAGAAATATTTGAACTCAGAAAATGATACAGATGGAAGAGGACCACACAAGTCACTATGCACAAGCTCCAAAGGAACCGAGGCATGCCAAGAGGCACGCTTGTCAAAACTGTCTCGATGATGTTTTTTGAGTACACAACCGGAACAAACACCATCCTTGCAAGATACCATCAGAAGACCAGTCACCATATTGTCTTTACATAGTTGTTGCAATGAGCGATAATTTAAGTGACCAAATCTCTCATGCCAAATTTAGCTCAAGTTATCACTATGAGCAACAAAAACAGAAGGAAAAGGTGATGACCCAAAGTTGTTAAATTTGTACAACCTGGTAATATCATCAACAGTTCCAGTAGAAAGGACATTTTGAGGATTTTTAAAATCCTTGATTACAACTTGGTGAGGTGTAAACATCACAATTTTACCTTCTCTTGAATGAGTAATTTGATAGACTGATAACAGATTGGAGGAAATTTTTGGAACACATAGTACATCACTGAAATGACCATTTTCTACTGAAACTATTCCAAATCCTACAACACTTAGAGATCTATCATCACCAACAAAAATTTGTTTGGTGTTACATTCATGCATAGTAGAAAAGATGGCTTGATCCTTAGCCATATAATAAGATGCTATAGAATCAATGAGTCATTCATTTGAAGTAGAAGAAGAAGATGTAGTATAAGAGTAACCAGAAGCACAAAGTGCATGTCCATGAGAGTTAGATTCTGAAGACAAATCTAGGCTGATGTGGTGCTTCTTCATTACTGCTTCCAAGGCTGCCATCTTCTTGAAACACTTAGATTCATCATGATTATCTTTCCCACAAAAATTGCAATGAAGTTCAGTCTTCTTTCCTTTTTTCTTGGATCCTTTGTCATTTTTTAAAGAAGGAGCTGACTGAGAAGGTTTGGGACCCTTGTTTTTTTGCTTATTATTGCGAAAATTCTGTTTCTTGGGAGGCGTGGACTTTTCTTTCTGTTGGGACAGTAAGGCTTTCCCAGATGTATCTACATTGTTAATTATTCCTAGATGAATGAGCTTATATTGCTCTGTAATTAAGGAATCACAAAAGGATTCAAGGCTAGGCTCTTGATAGCTAGCTGCAGTCAAGGATTCTTTCATGGAGTAGAATGTAGATACAAAAACAGAATATGCAGGTCCAAGTTTTGAAAGAATATGATAAATACATTGTTTGTCTTCTTTATTAATCTTGCATTCTGCACATAATAGTCTAAGAGTTTTATACTTAGATAAATAGTCTTGAATGCATGAAAAAACATTTGGATTCAAGGAAAGCAACTCATTCTCAAGTTGATGACCCCCAATTTCCTTGTGTTTACCAAACATAGATTCCAACTTTTCTCAAGCGAGATTAGGTTCATCAATTCTAGATATGTGGAATCGCAAATAAGTAGAGATTGGCATCCCAATCAATCCACGAGCTTCATCACATCTATTTTCCTATTTAATTTTCTTATCATCATCCGTGGGTTCTGTTTCTTTCCCTGAGGTTATCCTGAAAAGTCCCTACTTCGCAGAACATCCTCCATACGAGATTTCCATGAGAAATAGTTAGAACTTGTAAGTATAATATCACAAGGGGCAGCCATACTGTAAAATAATGGCTGAAAGAACAGAAACTAAATGTCTGGATGCAAAGAGCTCAAAAAAATATGCGGTTTTAAAAAAAATGACACTTAAAACTGATTCTGGATGATGAAGTTATGCCTAATCAAAGAAAAAGTTAAAGATGTCCCCAATAGTGACGTGGCAGATATTAACTTGACCAACTAAAAAAAAAAGCCCCATCTTCCCAAGATCAACCTTTGACAATCACTTTTACAATAAAGTTGCTTTGAAGTGAATCACTTTTGTAGAATAAGTGATGTTCACTTTTACAATAATGTGACTTTTAAATAGTGCGGCAATAAATTAAAAGCCTTAAGTGACTCACTTTTATTTTATTTTATTTATGTGAAATGCACTTTTACAATAAAGTAACTTCAAAATAGAAATTGCATGCACTAAAAAATAGCTTAATAAGACTTGAACTCAATACCTATTAAGTAATAAAGCAACTTTGGAGCAAATGAGCTAAGTTTAAAATGTACGTAAAATAATGGAAAGAGGAAGGGTTTTTTTTTTTTTTTTTACTCTTCTCTCTCGTTCTCCATGCGTGCTTTCTTTTCTTGCAAATCACAACAAAAAAATGAAAAACAAAAACAAAAAAAACTTTTCCACGCAATGGGGTTAGATCTTGGTTAGCTTACCCGGAAAGTCTACATTTTCAAGTTTTCTCGCTGTTTCTGATTTGCGATGATCGCACAAGGTGCACGACAAAGAGAATACGTAGCCGAGAAGACAAGAAAAAAACGTTCCCTTATTGTTTCTGATTCGCCACGATCGCACAAGGTGCACGACAAAGAGCATATGCAGTCAAGGAAGGAAACAGTCCAAGACTAAAACAAAAAATATATAATAGTAAACTGATAAAATATGAGAGATTTACAACAAAAAAAATCCATCACTGTAACATTATACCTTCAGATTTGCCGAAATGGGTGCTTCTGGAGCAAACGGAAATGGTTTTCGATGAAACAAAAACTATTTCCCAATGGAAACTGTTAACTTTTCATATGCTTAGATAATACATCAGTACTTCATTTCATTTTCATAACAAAAGCATATAAACAGGATCACTGAAATATAGACAAGCACAACAATATAAAAGGAACACAAAGATTTATCCTGGGGAAACCCTAAAGGGAAAAACCCAGCAAAATCTTCCTCAATATAGATGCCCCAAAAGGATAAAAGATAAAACTAGGAAGGAGATCAAAGCCTGATCCTCCTCCTTCTCCAGCTACTTCTCTTCTCCACTAATGCGCTACACAAGTGAGAATGTGTGTCACAAATGGGGAGAGCTACACCTCTATTTATATTCATCTGTTCACTTCAATTAACTCATCCAACATGTAGGCTCGAGTTAATCATGTAGGCTCGAGTTACACATGTAGGCTCAAGTAACCACACTGGGGTGCTAATGACCCACCTTTACAATTAGAGGGGACAACCTCATGACTCTTATTAGTTCTTCCGATTAGAAGCATCAGGTACAATATAATACAAGTGGTTCTCCCGGTAGGACCATCGGGGACCACAAAAAGATACATATAGAATATTCTTCAAAATTACAATATTTCAACAGAAACAACGCTCTGGATGCAATAGAATAGCTCCCATAAGCAAAAAATGCACAAAAAATCCAGAACCAGAAACCCTTTCAAAGTTTCGGCAACACCAGTTCCAGATCTTGATCAAAACTGAAAGCGGCTCTTCATAAAAGCTCTGATACCATGTTCGGGTATACAGGGTACTCCCAAAATAATGAACACCTTGAGCAACCGCTTCACACAAATAGATCACAGATCAACACACTGATGTTTGTCACGTGGTTAAAACCCTCAAGAGGGAAACAGTCCACGGCCCCAGCCAAATAGCTACTTGGAGCAATTTATTATGCAAAAGAAAAAAAGTTACATGAGCTTCTCATAATCGATCAACTATCTAAGGACCCTCTCTTCTCTTTAAATAGAGATCATAGACCAATCGGGTGTTAAGTCACAGATCAATGGTAGGTATGATCTAAGAGAAGTTTAATCGTTAGATCACTCTATGTCTAGAACATATCGTGACCATCGGATTAGAATATTTACAAATTCATACTAATGCATACTAAAGAAACAAACTTTTACCTAATGGATATATTACACAAGTTGATCTTAACTAATTCCTAAGTGTCTAAATATCCTAACAGAAAGTGCCTATTCAAATTTCTGAAATAATAGGGGTATTTGTTCCTAAGGGTAGGAGAGGCAGCTTGCCACCTATGATTACTGCCTTCTAAAGCTATTTGTTGATGTGTGGAGATATGGATGGTATAGGTAGAAATAACCTCCTCCTGCAGTTCCATTATGTGCCGAGTCTGGATGGGGCATGAGAGCAAACTCCTGTGTCGAGCAAGAAAAATACCAGGATTTTGAGGCTCACTTCGGACCCACAGATTAGAATGGGCTTCATTGTGGGAAAATGTTTGAAAAGACCTTTCCCACTGAGCATGATTGCTCACAAAAGAAGCAAAGGCTCTCAACTGAACATCTCCTGAAAAAGGGACAGGATTTGAATGGCGGTCGAGAGGACAAGCCATCTCATGCAAATACAGCTCACACAACAGATTTTGGTCTTCAAAATTGCTTCTAAAAAAGGTCTCCAAGAATTTTGCTAAGGTTTTTATCTCAAATAACCTCCCTTCTTTCATAGACCTTAACTTAAACCAAACAAATTGTTCAAATAAAAAGACAGGGTAAGAAGAGGAAGGTACCCTAGTGCCCAGGAGTTCTTGCGAAAGAGCATACATCTACTCTTTTTCCTTCTGCATAGACTGGAAGTTTTTCATCTCCCTTAGTTCGTTCTGTAGCTCTTCTTCTCGAAGTATCTGGGTCATATGTTCTGCTACCCATTTCTCCTCTAGTCTTTCGATGGTATTTTTATGCCCAGTGAGGGAAACCATCCCTTCTTGGTATTCTTCCACCTGGATTTTCCATTTTCTTACCTCCATTCTCAGAGTTGAAATTTCTATTGTAGGGTTCAGGGATTTTTCTTCTTTCGGATACTCTTCTTTGTCAGAATCCATGTCAATGAAATTTCAAAGAGATTCAATCCCCACTTTGTCACCTGATGTGCCACATTAGACATTCTATACATCTGAAGTTACTTCTGGAGGAGTTGGTTCTTGTGTAACAACAACCCCTCCTGGAATTCCTTTAGCAACAACTTCCACCCCTTCTAGAGATGTTGGTTCTTGTGTAACAACATCTTCTTTATGAGGCTTCCCTTTGGAAACTTTGGCAGCTATCTGTGAGGATGTTGGTTCTTGTTGAGCAACTTCCTCCTACATTTTAATTCCATTCTCTACCTGATCATCAGCTGCTATCTCAGCTAGAGATTGTGAGGCTACAAATCCCTGTTCTTATTTTTCCTCATGCCGCTGAGACTGGATGTATTCTTTAGTATGCAGCTGTTCCTCCAGGATTTCTGTATCACTTGAGGGTTGTGATTGGACTTGTTCATCTTCACCTAAATCCATTTTAGAAATGACATCCACTTGTTGCATTTCTACTGCAATTTTCAGGGATGTTGGTTCTTGTGTAACAACATCCTGATTCACTTCTTCATCTCCCTGTTGTTGTGATTCCAATTCTAGTATCTCTGTGTCCTGAGACAATTCTGGAGTTATAGTACAAAATTATTCATTAGACTCTAGAGTGCCTTCGATTCCTGGTTCTCCTCCCCTCATTTGGGCAGCCACGTGAGCAAGAACATTCAAGGATGCTGGTTCTTGTGTGACAACATCTTGTTTGACCTCATCATTTTCTTGCTGTTGTGGTTCCACTTCTATTATTTATATGTCATGGGAGGATTCCAGGGTTGCAGTGCAATCTTCATCCATAAAATTGAGAATAACTTCATCCTTTGGTTCCTCTGTCCCAGGGTTAGTGGCAATTTTGACAGGCATATTTAAAGATGCCAGTTCTTGTGTGACAACATCCTGTTTATCTGAAGCTTCCTCCTCCTGAAGTTTTTCTTGAGGATTTTCACCATCAATAGTATCCAAGGATGTTGGTTCTTGTGTGACAGCATCTTGTTCATCTGTAACTTCCTCCTAAAGTTTTTCTTAGGGAGTCCCACCATCTATCAAATCAAGTTGTACCTATCCTTCCATAGTTGTAGGTGCAGACTGTTGTGTTGTGAAGGCATGAATTATAATCTTGTAACTTGATTCATTAAATATTTCTCCACAGGTGGGATAGAACACTCTTTCTTCCTCATTGCTAGGCTCGGTAGGATTTGATCCTTCCACTTGATCTACATCTTCAACCAATGTGTGCAGCTTCCTTTCACCCTATTTTCTGCACGCTTCTTTCCAATTTTCCAATTCCTTTCTGAGTGTTTGGACTTCCTCTTTTAATAGCCTATTTTCGAACATAAGTCCTTCAATTTGGGGTTCTTCTTCAATCATCCCCTGTGGGGCATCAATTGGTCTGGGTTTAAGAATGGGGAACTCAATTTGTGCTTCTAAGGTTGCCCATATTTCCCTTGCTGCTTCTGCTGCTATGACCAACCTGGTTCTTTTCCTTCTTATTGGTGGAGATACCTTAATTTCATCCTTTGATCTCCTCCTTTTTCTTTGTGGTGCTGGGGTTTCTGGATTCACAGTTGAAGTAGAAGGAATATTCCTAGTTCCAGCATTTTATTGTTCCTCGGGATGTTCTTCCTCAATCAAGGTTCCTCCCCATTTAGGTGAGGATTCAATGGTCACCAACTTAGTATTTTCTTTTGTTGCCATGGCTCTGTCATCTTCAGGTTCAATTGTCGTAGCATCTAATGCTGCTCTAGTTTCACCCTCTACTGTCAAAGCTACCCTACTATTTAGTTCTTCCACAGGGTTTTCATGTACATCTTCTCTCAATTGTTCTGCTTGTACCCTTGGTTGATCCTCTGATCCAGTCTCATCTCCCCCCCTCAACTACATTGGAGGGGCTTCGAGCCTCCTGTTGTTCTTCATTTCCCCCCAACTGTGGATGGACCTGCTCTTCTTCTATTGCAATACCGGGAAAAGGAACGGGTTCCTAAACTTGAGCTGTAAATTGCTCCTAGGTTATATTGTGTTGAGCAAGGGTCCTTAAGATTATTAATTTAATGAGGCCATGGTGGGTCAGTGAGGAGAGTGGATGTTTGGCAACTCGAACAAACCCCGCCATGTGATGTAAATCATTAAGCAAATAATATGGAATATTTAACAAAACCCTGTGACGAAGATGAGAGAGCAAAGGGAATTCAGAATGATAGACTGTTTGGTACCTACCTTCACAGGTGATGTATTTCTTGAGAAAAACAACGACTTGATTCCATGGATGTGGCAATGATTGTAGCACTATCCCTCTTCGCGTCGTTTGAACCTGCTCCCCTTCCATTAGAAAATCCTGTACTGCTGAAGTAGCGGGGGTTTGACATCTAAACCAAGTTCTTCCTACTTGAGGAAGACTAGTGACTTCAGCCATTATGGCTTCAGAAACTTCAATACACAATCCCCAAACCTTTCAATGGGTTTCTGTAAGATTCAAAGCGAACTGTAAAGCTGCTTCACGGTGAAATCCATTCAGGCTTTCAAAAAAATCCTTCCAACCAACAACTTGAAAGATAGCGAAGACTACAGCATTTCTTCTGAGTTCTCGTGTGTTTGAAGGTTCATAACGAGCCGGAATACCCATGTTTCTATCGTTAGAATTATATTGCAATTCAACATATTACAGATTTTGACAATGGAGGTTACAGCATAGAGTATGCATGGAAATCTGAGAGGAGAGTTAGGCAAATTCAGAAAGTTTCAGCACACTGGATTATTTGAAATTTTATCCCAAATTGGGAAAGGTGGTGGTTATTAGGTAGCATAATTGGTCATTACGTCGCACGAGTAGAGAGTTAATCGATGCAATAATGGGCATAAAAAGGGAGGTACAACTGATATTGTCAAATCATATTGATACTTAATAAAGTAGTTAATCAAAGCCATACCTTCGAAAATGCGTGATGGATGTCCTTTGGAGGATGATAGAGCATGTGATTCCAGTCGTTACGAAAGCTGAACTCATGTGCTGTGTAGTCATTAATTGTAATCATTATTATAGGGGTGCTATGATAACCTCTTCCACCTGCGAACCAAAAACCATCGTGTTAAAATGGTCGAAAATATGATGAATATTACATTATGAGTCAAATTGCTGGCATCAAGAATCGGAGCCATATCTAGAGGAGTTACTATTTTGCAAAAAGATCTGCTAATAACACAGGAGTCACAGCCGCAGGCCATAAAGAAATCAAAGCAGAGGTGCGATGTTCAATGATAGAAAAATCAGCTAAATGTAGCGAAGTTGCAGCTGCTGAAAAGGATGTCTTCAAGATGATGGTTTTCTCCCATCACCTCTTCCTCTTTAGATTCGTGTCTGTTACTCATTCCTTCTTTTGTTTTCTCCTCTTTTCTCTTCTCTTCGTTCTTATCTTCGCTCTTCTCTTCGTTCTTCCATTGATCAACAATTTTCTGATTTAACTGTGTCCACTCCTCTTCAGTTACAACCTTTTTGTAAATGTGATAGATTGGACTTCAATTAACAGATCCTCCTGTACCAACCTTGTCCTCCTCTATAGGGGTATTTTAGGATGTTGCGGTTGCTTGTGTGTTCTCCACTATGGATCCTGACGCTAGCACCCCAGGATCAGCAGGGCTTCTTTTGATAGGTGTTTCCTGATAGCAAGCCCTGGTAGAAGAATCAATTCTGTCAACAAGATCGTCAATGAATGTTCTTCTGCCCAATTGTGGACCTTGACCACGACCTCGACCACCTACACTGTTAGTATTTTGTAGGGTTTTGGGAGTTGAAAGATGATCATCCTTTACCCTTCTTGTATTCATACAACCCAAATCATTCCAACGAAAAGTTAAAAGAGATTGTATAGAAACAATTACAGGATGCAACTAATGATAGTGTTTAATTTTTATCCTTCCCCGGCAACAGCGCCAAAATGTTGGGCACCCAATATGCAAGTGAATTACAACTAACATACAGAGTGTGAAATATTTACTATCAACCCAGGGAAATCTTGTATTTCAAGGATAACATGCACAATATATGCTTCAACACTTAATTGCTGTGACTTCTAAAGAATACAGTCACAATTACCTTCTACTATTCTTAATCTAGAAATTGAAAGATGAAATCACATCTAGATTACTTTTGCAGAAAAAGAGATCCTGTTCCAATCACTTAATGATTAACCCAACCATCTTAATCTGATTATTCTAGAAATCCAAAGACATGAAATGAATGTTAATCTAGGGATTCAAAGTATAGAAATTGAGTTCAGCTATCCTATGAATTCAACGTACAGGAATGAAATTCTGTAATCATAAAAGTAAGGAACAAACTACAAGGATTCATGGAAACAACAACTAAAGGATCTAAGGATGAATAGAGTTGTTACAGCTCCCATGCAAAGTGCATAAAGAATAATCCTACTCAGTCGACTGTCACACCATGCCACTATAGATTTCCAAGAAATGCAATTAATAACACACTGTAAATCCACAACTGTTACAGCTTCCTGTGAAGAAATAAAATTAACATAACATCCCACAATAGAATAAGTAAAATTCCTAAATTAACTCAAGAATCCCTGTGGGAATGTGGGCCCAACCTTCACACAGAGATGCTGGATGAACACACGTTAAAAACCCTTAGATCTGAAGTAACTCCTTGTATTAAAAAGGTATATTGATTACGCAACTCTTAGTCACAGCTAATACAATGAATTGGTTACGGGTTCAAGCCCTGGCTTAGAACAGTTCTCCATATTTATACAACGTAAATCATAACATCCTATCCCTATTATGGGGCAGCCATAAAGATCTTTGATCTTCGGGTGCCCTAAATTACAACAGCTATTACAAACATGGCAGGATGAAAGATAGGAAATATAGGGAAACTGTTAATCGACCCAGGAGTAATGATATCTTTAGATCATAGCTATACACAATCAACAACGCACTGTTGACCTCCAAATCTAACGCATTCTGTTGCAACTATCTTTGTACAGCTTTTCCTGGGATAATATATTGGAACCGCATTCCCCTGGGCAATGGTAGGATGGATGGTGATTAGCTTGACCGATGAATGCCCATCCTTTTCGTAGCATGTTCAACCCGATCTTCCTGCAGTCTATATATCTCAAAATACCTTTATAAACCATCATATTTTAGCATATTGAGAGATATAAAGCTTTAATTACCACAATCATAAGTATTAATAAAATAAGACAATAATCAATCATACCTTGGTGACTTGAAGAGCAGAGTGAGGGAAAAAAATCTATTTGGCATGCTCAATGGGGTAGGATAGGGAAAAAAGAGGTAAATAAGGATGGTCAAAAGGGGCCATTTCTGGGCCCAACAATATCAAGTCAAGTATTCTCATAGAATGTACCCTTTGAAAATGGATCTCCAATTATGGAGGTGATTTTGTGTTGTATCAAGATTGAAGTCTTGTGTTGTATCAAGACCGTGGACCTCCATTTGTTGAGGTAGTTATACTATGTGATATATTACTAGTCATGGCCACTGAGTGCTATATGTCTCCTTTAGGGATTAACTACCCTTAGAGTGAATTACTTTAGCATATGACTATATGGTTTGGGTTAATATGCATGATCATCAGTATGTATGGAATAATTATTTTGAGTATGTGTTGTACAGGAATAAACACCTTATAACCGAAGGTCTGGGGTTACCAACATACTCAATAAACTTGCAGACAATTGACTCTAGATTGTAGTAAAGGAAATAGGAGGATAGGAAAGACTCACCCGATACACGACGGTTGATCCTAGCTTGTCCTCTTCCGCTCTACTTCTCCTCCAAAGTCTTCAGGGATGCTTTCTCCTTCACCTATCAAGGATCAATCTTCCAAATACAAGATGATTCATATATATAAACAGGTTAGATGAATCATATACAAGATGTTGAAACATAAACATTTATCAAACCATAATACATGAGATACATTCAAGACACAATATGGAAGAAGGATTCTCTTTATTAACAATAATGGGAAGAGTACAGATTACAACCCAACGCCTGAGACAAGGACTCCTCTGCAGCCAAAGGATTCTGAGTTCCACTGCTCCAAAGACTTCTGTATAAACTCCACTAGCATAAATTTGCTCTCCAACTGTATATATCCAACACCCTCCCCAAGGCCTGTATTTATAGTTGGTGAAATAAGGCAGTTTCGAAGGTTGAGGAGGTTGAGACAGTTAATGAGATTAAGGTAAATGGCTTAACTAATCTCAAGTAATCGTGTGTTTTTATTTTTAATGTCAAAGGTACGTATCCACGGGTATCAAGACTAGCAACTTGTGTATGATCTGTGAGTTTCTCTAAAGGCAACTCACGTATACATATATACGCGACATGCAACAATCGAGACTCGCGTATGACACACGAGTTGCATATATAAAGAGTCGCGTATATGACTTGACATAGAAAAAGGGTAAAAATAACCAGCTGGATGGATGATGGATGTAGTTCATAATAATCCCATCTATAGTGTTTTGGGAAACCCTCAATCCATAGATGTCCTTTTGTGTGCCAACATGAGGGATGTTGACACTCGGACGGAGAGGTGCCACTCAGGTGGATAACAGATGCCCCCTAATGTGTGAGGTCAGAGGGGAACGATGGCCAAAATACATTATAATCTTTATCTTTGGAGAAATCAGAAATCCAATGGAGCAGAGAGAGTGCCTAAAACAAATACATAGTAATGTCATGTACAAAGTTACATCTGAGGATGCTATGTTCAATTTACTGGAACACTAGCTCCTTTACAATATTTGAGTACATCATATGATACGGGTATGAAAACCACGTATATTACAAAGGTGGATCGAAGCCACAATATACAATAATGACGAGTCTTCAAATATTTGGAAGTTGTGTATATAGATAGAACATAATCTTGCGCAACTTAGTCCATAGGTGAGGAACTAAGGTCTTCATAGAGGATCCTAAAGAACCAGTACAATCCAATCCATATGAATAAGGGTAAGCTGAAGTCAAACATGGAAAGGATTCAACAGTTTGTCAATCAATCGATGATAATTGAAAACTAAAGCAAAGGAATCCACCAATGATGAAAGTGAATCCTGAGGTACAAACATCAAAACTCTAGGTCTTCGTCATCAGGAATCACTGAAACGGAACCATGCTATGATAAGGAAGGCAATAGATCCTCCAACGGATCACAAGAGTGACTAGGAACTGGGAAAAAGAAGGGAGACAGAATAGATAATAGATATAACAATGATGGGATCAGGCTATAGATCAGACATTGGGTATAGTCCTTGAACAATGAGCACAAAACAGAGATGACCTAAGGAAGCGGTTAACTTATAGATAGAACAACTAGACCTATCTGTCATGTAGGAGACATGATCAGATTCCCCAGGTATAACAGAAACGAGGAGGAGTAAGAAACTCAAGGTAATAGCTGAAGGGAAAAGTAATCACTGAAATATGGATATCGGAAAACAAAGAGTGCTATGTTCAAGGAGGACATGCTGCCATTACTGAAAACAAGAGAAAACTTATTCCTTACCTTCCCTGTTAAATTTTAGTGAGTCCAGGAAATTCAACTCGGTTCCCTCTTCATTTTTTAACAAGCTTGAAGAGATGGGAAAATAATGCTTGATAGTGTCACTGATTCGTGGATTTAATGAACCCGAACTAGTACATGCTCAGTTGGTGTTTTCACATTTAGAGAGTCTGAAAACTCCAAATAAGACTCCAGGGGGGTCCTTTTTCATCCAATTTAGTCTCCTGAGGCCGAAAAAGTATAAAACATACCACAGAAGAACTCTCTTAATTTCTGAAGAAGAAAAGGTGAACCTTTTTCATACTTAGTCAGGGAGGTCCAAAAAAGGTTAAATTACCACCTACCCAACGCTCCTTCCAGAATAGCATAAAATAGCTTGAGTTTTACAAGTGTGAAGGAAAGTAAGATCACTTGGAAAGATCCATTTGGTTACGAGAAATGGGGCTTACAACAATAAACTTGTTGCTTTGTTCTTAAGTGTTTAACGAGCATGACAAAGACACAGAGTACACTCGAAATCTTTTTCATGTTTGGGTCCAGAGCATGAAAAAGAGAAAACTAAGCTCAAACCGAGTGTTCCTTTTCCGTAAATTTAGTCCCTCAGGTCCAGAAAAGTGATAAACCTATACCTGAGAATACTCTTCTCAATTCAAAAGAAAAGAGAGTGATCCTTTCTTGTATTATTCTGCATGGTCCGAGAAAGAGATAACCTACCACCAATGCGGATGCTCGCTCACATATTCTTAACGAGCTTGAACGGATGAGTTAACTTGGCAGTCAAGTCTATTTTGAAGGAGTCATACCTGGGCCTAAATAAACTCCATAAGGATAGGGAGTCCTATAAAGGGATAGCTTGTAAAAAGAGATTCAAAAGAAACTCTATTTGGCGTGAAAAATAGCTAAGAGGATACCCCTGAACCTGGAACAGATGTGGCATGAGTACCAAAGGATGACATAGGCATATAAGAAGGACACTCATGAAAGAGGGTCCTAGCCATGGAAGAACAATGGTAAAAAACAAGGGACTAATGGCTTAGAATACCATAGTCCGTGGCAAAATGTTGAATGCTAAGGTTAATGTGGATTGAATAAAGATGCCAAAATGTATTGGAAATTACAAAACCACCCTATGGGAGCAACAACACCTTGTAAGGATGAAAAACCTGTTCCAAAGCACAAAGAAGTATGGTATTAGTTGATTGACATTTCAAACTATAGAAAAAGATCCACTTTAAGAAATATGATTTCTATAAATAGTTTGAAAATTAAAACAAAACTCACCATTTGAACTTTTGAGCCATAAAAAGCAAGTTTTACCTTCTACCTTTGTTCAATCATTGTGAACAATTGGATGGATGAAATAGAAATCCGCCAGTTGTAGGTAAGCCTACACCCTAAGCTCTTCATTTTGATCCAAGCAATTGTTAATTTTGAGTCTGAATTCCATATTTAAAAGTGTCCTGAACTATAGCACGGTGCATCCACGGGTTGCTGATATGGAAACTCACGGATACGCATTCTATACGCGGGTTTCCTAATTAGATAGTCACGTATAGTATGCGACTTGTCTAATTAGACAGTCGCGTATGCTGCGCAAAGGATATAAGGTTTAAAATAGAATTTTTTTTTTGAATTTTGGTATGGAATAACTGAATCAAAATACTTGTATTTGCTAGGTAAAATATGGTTTTGGAATGGAGGGAAAGGGAGCAAAAAATAATGGACCAAGCGACACTCCAAAGCGCGCCTACCATACATGCATTACTCACAAGCGGGCTGCTAAAATTCTTTTGTACATCGCCCATGCAGGCTAATGTCCGCATACTCGAGTTCATGGTCAATTATTGGGATCATGAGTTGGGGATGTTAAACTTACAAGGTGAAACCTTAGAGCTTACCACTGAAGACATATATTTCATTATTGGGTTATCATGACGAGGGGCGCCGATGAATTTGGAGGGCACTGGCAGGGGCGGTGACCCCTTAATTGTCCAAAACTATGTATATGTGTTCTGTACACCGGGCACTCAAAGAAGAGGAACCAGTGTTCCGGTTGCAGAAATCCAAGATTTTACTCTCCAGGTATTAGCTAGCACCATTGTGAGAATATCAGGATCCTCATCTCTACATTTGGCCACAAGGAACCAAATGAGGTTGGCAGTTGACTGCTTTAGAGGTGCTCTCTATGATTGGTGCTCGGGAGTTGCCCCAATCATGAGGAGACAACTATCCGACTGCAAGAGGGGAAGGCGGAAAAACTTTGGCTATGCAAGCATATTGGTGGCCTTCTTCTTTGAGAGAGTACTAGCACTAAGCCCTGCTATACTGCTACCGATCAGATCTCCACGTCAGCTGAGGCTGAGCAGGTGGGGAGATATCTTCCTTCATCAAGGAGGAGGAGACTCGGTACACAACGTCTATGATGATGATTTTTATACCTGGTGGGAACGACAGCTGCTAGCATTGGAGTAGTTTCCATACGCTGGGATGGACTTTAGAGGTGACCCCGACCTTGTCCTCCCTCCAGGAGGAGCATGGGGAGAGCTAGGTAAGTAATTTTTAATTTTTATCATTTTCAAATTTTTATGAATTTTAGAATGATAGATATATACATATGTACAAGTATTGACCCTATTCATGTGTCAAAATGCAAATATTGGACCAGTCCTCCCTAAAGGGCACCCTCGCATTTTTGTTCATCCTGTTGTGGGCGAGGATCCAGGATTGATCAGGGTACTAGAGTGAAAACTGGCCAGGCCGACCCAATGAGTACCTACTATGCGGATTGAGCATATCCCTATAGCCATGCAGGAGTTTGTTGTGGGGGTTCCACCGGTTTGGCTACATCTTTTCAGATGAGTAGTTAGAGCAGTGCTCGTATACATAGACACAGTGGAGGCTGCCGAAGCCAAGGAGGATGATGAAGCCAGAGTGCAGAGGGATCATGGGGACCAAGGAGGTCCTAGTGACCAGGGCGGTCCAGTGTAGACCTAGGGAATTTTGATGGACTATGATCCACCTTTTTGTACATTTTGTATATGACAGGATCAGACTTAACCTATCTACAGACATATATTTTACATATATATATATATATATTGGTGTTGGTTGTCAGTTTATTTACAAGTGTTTTTATATGTTTGCTATACAATTTTATAAAATGTGTGTGAGATGCCAATCCAAAATGTAATTAGCATAGGCATCAGTCAATGAATTTTGGTTTCGTGGAATATGATTGAAAGTGATAACCTCAAAATGTCTTTCCAATAAACGAATTTTCATGAACTGACGTAATAAGATAGGATTTCGTACCTGATAAGCTCGATTGAGCTGGGAAACCACCAACTGAGAATCCAAGCAAACCTCAAGCTGGGTGATGCCACATGACAAAGCATCCCATAGGAGCTCAATTACAGCCCTATACTCAGCAACATTATTAGAAGCAGGACCTAAACAAGCGCCTCCCTCGGCAACAAGCTGTCCTGAGGGAGAATAGATAACCCAAGCTGCTCAGGCGAGGTTACAAGTGTGACGGATGGCGCCATCAATGAATCCTAAATACCTTTCAGAAGACATCTGCAACAACCAACAGATAGTATAAAAAATAAAACCGACAACCTAATGTACATAAAAATACATACAAATAAAAATACAAGAAAAAGTGCTATGCCTAGGCATAGTACTTCTTCAGGTAGAGCCCATTTCTAGGCTCAGGCAGCTTATTCCCATCGAAATCAACCAACTCATATGCGCCCTTACTTAATACTTTCGATACAACATAAGGTCCTAACCACATAGCCTTGAATTTTCCTGCCCCCAGAGGTTCTTTATCTTGGTCCCAATGCAAGACAAGTTCCCCTTCAGAGAAAACCCTAGGTTTGACTGATTTATCATATTGATTTTTGACCCTATTTTTATGAGCTTGATTAGCAGTTAGCGCATCTCTATGTTGTTCATCAAGGTGTTCTAAATGTACCAAATGTTCCTCAATCTCAGTCGTATCAGGTAACACATGAATGGCTATCTTTAAAGACGGGATTTCACATTCAATCGGAGTAACTGCTTCCACCCCATGGATGAGTTGTAAAGGGGAGAAACCCGTAGCAGTATTTACGTTAGTTCAGTAGGCCCAAAGAGCAGGATATAACATGATGTGCCAGTTAGAACGGGCTGCATCAATTGTACGTTTAAGGATAGTCTTTAAAGTCTTGTTGACAGCCTCAACCTGACCATTTTCTTGCGGATAGTATGGAGAAGAATGTTCTTGTCTAAATCCGAGCATGGTAGTTAGTTCCGTCATCATGTCATTTTGAAAATGACTGCCATGGTCAATGACAATCACTTTGGGTATACCAAACCGTGCTATAATCTGATTGAATACAAATAAAGCTGTTGTTTCCCTGTTGGCTTTAAAAGTAGGCATTGCCTCTGCCCATTTCGTAAAATAGTCAACAGCGACAATGATGTATTTATGCCCCCCAGCCGAGGCTGGGTTGCATGTCACGTAATCAATCCCCCATTTCATGAAGTAGCCTACCGAGACAACGGGAAATAACGGAGCAGAATGTGACCGCATCTTCCTGGTGTAAAGCTAACATGGATGACAGCGCTTCACTGCTTCCACACAATCTTTAAATATCGTGGGCCAAAAATAATCGGCACACAATATCTTCTGGGCCGTTTCTAACCCAAATAAATGACCCCCACACACTCCACTATGGGAATCATTCAGGACAATCTCTGCTTCCTCATGAGTAAGGCAATGACGTAAAACATAATCCACCCCTCGTCGATATAATGTATCTCCTATAATGAGGTAGTTCTTGGAATGAAGGCGTAACTTACGTCATTCCTCCCTTGAGGAAGCTGTAGGGTACTTCAAATTCTGGAGATATATAAGAATATCTCCGTACCAAGGATCACAGGTGGATATCAGGAAGATGTGCTCATCTAGGAATGAGTCATCCTCAACCACTACATCTTCTTTAGTAGGAAATTCTCCTATAAGTTCAACAAAAACTAAGGACTTCTTAGACTTAGCAGACTGGAAATCCAAGTCAAACTCTTGGATAATGACTATCCATTTGTTAAATTTCCCCCCAACAATCCATCGGGATAAAACATATTGGAACGGATTCACATCCGCCACCACCGTGGTGGTCCTCAATAAAATGTAGTGATGTAACCTCTGTACAACATAAATAGCTGCTAAGGCTAATTTCTCAACATGGGAGTATCTAAGTTCAGGTCTGGCCAAAGCACGACTAAGATAATAAACAACATGCTCTACAAGCTTATCATCCTCCTAGACTAGTACTACCCCAATGGTCGACTCCGATGCGGCCAGATATAATATAAAATCCCTAGAATAATCTGGTGGATGTAATAAGGGTGCCGATAGCAAAGCTTTTTTCAATGCCTCGAATGCAAGTTGTGCGGTTTCATCCCATACAAATGGGGTGTTCTGTTTGAGCAGTCGCATGAAACCCTTAGTAATCTTGGCATAATTTACAATAAAACGTCGAAGGAAATTAGACTTTCCTTGCAGGCTTTGAAGTTTCCTGAGAGAACGAGGAGGAGGCAAATTTACAATAGCCTCAACTTTCAAAGGATCCACCTGGATGCCTCTACTAGAGACTATGAATCCAAGTAATCTTCCTGACTCGATGCAAAATACACACTTGTGGGGATTCAAGTGAATTTTATAATATCTGCATCTTTCAAATATCAAAGGTAAATGATCTGGATGTTGAATCCTCTTACGAGAATGTGCGGGCAGATCATCAAGGTATGGTTCGACAATGGCTTTAATGTCATGAAAAGCAAAGTTCATAGCCCGTTGAAAGGTTGCCCCAGCATTTTTCAATCCAAAGGGAATTTTATTGTATGCGAAGGTACCCCAAGGACAAATGAAAGCAGTTTTATGTTGGTCTTCCGGTTTTATTTGAATTTGATTGTATCCGGAGAAACCATCCATAAACGAAAACACCTCACTTCCTGCACAGGCATCTATGATTTGGTCTATAAATGGTGTGGGATAGTTTTCCTTAGGACAGGATTTATTGAGGTCTCTAAAGTCTGTACAAATGCGGATAGTCCCTTGCTTTTTATCAACAGGAACAGGGTTGGATACCCATTCAGTTAAAGCTATGGGATATATAAAACTAGCCTTCAACAGCTTTTCAACTTCAGCTTTCACAGCCACTGCTTTATGCGGGTTCACGGGTCTTAATTTTTGTCGAACTGGCTTGGCATCAGGATATGTTCGGATTTCATGTTCAACAATCAATGGATCAATGCCTGGCATATCCTCATATGACTAGGCAAAGGTATCGCAAAATTCCTTAAAAAGGGCAGTATAGATGGTGATCTCTTCAGGAGAGTAGTTTGCACCTATATATATGTTTTCCATGACATCAAGGTTTACAGAGATGTTAATAGGTATAGTAGCGGAAATATTTTCCATATTCCCCTCGACAAACATTCCTTCCCTTGGCAAAGGGTTGATAGGTGTATCAACATCTTTTGACAGTCTCACGTGAAATTCTTGGTTTTCTATTCTGCTTAGTTCTGGAAGAAAATAGGATCGATGATGAAGATCCTCACAAATCTTATCACGTCCACTCATGGCTTCCAGAATAGCTTCATCGGAAGGTAAAACCATGTCTAAACAATCTATAGAATGCGAAGAGTTTTCTGCCCATACGGGAAAATATACTTCTTCCAGATCATCTGAGACTGTTAGAGGATCTGGAATGGGATCAGTAGTGGCTTGAGTGATAGCTTGATAAGAAACCTCCACTGTCGATAGGGGCACTTCCAGTTCATGGTGGGTTGGGAGAACCCAAGGATCAGTCCTAACAATAACCGTAGTGATGGAATTCCTCACACTAGTAGAACCAATATAATTAACCGGGGATGGAAGATCAAATGTGCCCATTAGTGATGTGTACATTCTAGCCCCCAAGCTCTGTGCAGCAGGTTTGACCTGATCAACCAATGGCACAGTGGAATCATTAGATTCTAAACGACCTTTTCAGGTAAAATCAAGTTGGTCAATAGTAACCAACTTGCCCTCATGTGGAAAAACCACTACACGAAAGACGACCGACGCAACAGCGGACACCGCATAAGTCTAGTTCCTTCCCAGAAGCAAATTGTAGTCCAAAGGAGCATTAATCACTTCTACTTCAACAGACACTGCTTTTCCTGCCAACTTAATTTTGAAATCCGGTAGGATACCATGTGGATGAAAGGATCTTCCATCAAAAGCAGTTAGCAAAGTGTTTGATGGGACCAGCTTTGGGGATCCAAGAGCTTTCCAACAGGCCAAGGACATAACACATGTAGAGGCCCCCTCATCAACAACTGCCCTTCCAATGGTCTTACCACCTAAGTCACAAGATTTGGCGAATTTGAACCTTCAAGTTCGAATTTTTCCGAATCTCAAGCTGGTTCGAATCTAAAGGCGAATTTTAAGGTGAATTTAATTAAAAAATTAAAAAAATTGATCTTTGTTTCTTCACTTGAACCTTAGTCCTAAAACCCTATGGTATACCTATCCTAGTCCCGACTCCCAACCCATGCGCAAAGTTTTTATCTCTACTTGTCACTACTTAGCAAAGAAACCCTCATGCTAGTGCTTAGAGTTCGCAACTCCATGAGTTTTGATCTTAGTGTTCATGAATCACTGCTACTGCTCAATCACCAACTCACTATTTTAGTAACATACTATAATCTAGAAGTGCAATTGCGGTCATAAACCCGCGATTCTATCGTGCCGCCATTGAAGATTGAAGTTAATCGCGATTGAGATTAAATTTATTTAAGCAGTTGAGCTGAAAGTTGAAACAAACCCTGAGTTGTGTATTTCTAGTTCCACAATTAAATTGTTGATGTAACCTTTTTATTTTATTTTGTATTATAGTTCAGTTATATATATATATAGAGATTCTCGAATCTAAAGACGAATCTCAAACGAACCTCATTAAGAAGTTCAAATTCGAATCAAATCAAATAGTCCTCGAACTCAAATTCGAATTTGAACCATGTGACTTAGCTTACCACCATGGATGACATCTATTGATAGGGCTACATGGTAAGGCAGGAGAATTTTAACATTGAACAAATGAAACTTCGCCGTGAGACTCAAAGAGTCCATGCTGCCTCAAACTGCTAAGAGAGCATCTCGCTGGGTAGGACAACTTTGTAACACCTCTAAAGCTGACATTGCACACGGATTCTGGGATAAATATTCAACCACAGAGTAGTTTGAAGCAGCCCTAGCATTAGGGTTATGTAAGGTCTTCTTGAAGACACCTTTCGGTATCTTCGGCATAGTTTCAGTAGGCTTCTCTATTGTGAGAGGGTTTGAAGTTTCACCTACAGCTTTACCCTTCTCAAGAGTCTCTTTCTCATAATTTTTGTTCCTTGTCTGCAACAAAGTCGAAGATCAAACCATGTTGATATAGTTTGGGTCAAGGGCAGTTTGAGTGCCCCCTGCTACGTTAGAAGCTGAAGCAGAGTTCTGTCCTTGGGGAAAAGGATCCTTGAGGACAACCGCTTATTGAGCTTTAAGCAGCTTCCGGGCTTGATCCATAAGGGGACAAAGGTGAGTAAGGTGGTCCTCTTGGCACAACTTACAAGGGAACTTGACCTTCTTCTTTTCTTTTTTCCCCCCATCAGCATTGTTCGTGGGATTTTGCTTGTTTTGATTTCCCTCTCCCTTCTTGCCTTTCTTTTTCTTCCCGTTGGGTTGCTGATTTCCCTTCTGAGAGGTTTGTGCAAAAACATTTGCACTCTGGGGGGAGGGGGAAGCCTTTGCTACCCCCACCATATATTGTTTGATGGACAACTGATGAAGTTTCTTCGTCAAAGATTCTACGGTGGGAGAGTTAACGGACCCAACCACACCATCGGCATGGGGTCCAGGATTAGGCTTCTCTGCATCGTACGAAGGCCTCGGTGCCTCAAGGATAATCTCATATGAGATCCCAGATTGTGAATAAATCAAATCCAACTGCTGGGCCCTGAGAATGGCTTCTTCTTCATTCGTCACTCCTGAGGTTGATACATCCTTAGATATTTATGGCAACAAAGATTTAAGGAACCACTCTAAAAGGAACTCAGGAGGGATAGTGGCTTTTATAAGGCTCTTTCGCCTCCTCCACTCTTGGATGTGATCCGAGATGTGGGTAGCCTTGTTTTGTCTAAAAGTAGACAGCAAGTCCATTCTGAAATCATATCGGACTGGAAGATGAAAGTGGCTAAGAAATGCACTAGCCAAGTCCCAGAAACTACTGAAAGCAGCAGAAGGCAATTCAATATACCATTTTTTCACCGTACCTATTAAGGTTCTTTGGAATAGCCTCAACCTTACTGAATCTTCATTTAGCGAATTTGAAGAACACCATAAATGGAATGTGGTGGCATGAGCCCCAGGATCTTCACCAGTTTTGCCTTCGAACTTAGGGATGTCCGATGGCAATTTGGTGGGAACAGGTGGCCACAAGGGGTCATGCCTCACCCGGTCATTCATCAATTTTGACAAATCTGGCAAGTTTAAAGTTTCCAGGAATGGAAGTTTGGGTCGAACTGAGGAATTAAATGTGCCAGCTTGGGGATTAGAGGGACCTGCCCCTGAATGCCCATGGGTAAAAGTGGGGTTGCCCCCTGCCACCGGTTGCGAGGTGGGAATATTGCTTTGAAATGGATTCCTTCTGTAAGCCACAGGATTGTTTGTGGGAGGTGCAGTGTAAGAAGTTCGGGTTGTCCCCATAGAAACAAGGGTCTGAAAGATAGGATCCAGAATCCCTCCGCTAAACAACGAAAAGGGAGAGCTCGTGAATGGGACTGAAATAGGAGTTTGGAAACTTTTCCCATAAGAGGTGTTGTTTCCAAACTGCACTCCTACATAGGAAAGAGATGGACCTACGTATGGACTGGATGGGGGAATATGTCTCCCATTCCAAGGAAATCCTTGGACAAACGCCGAGGATCCTACCAGACCACTCTGGGTAGTAAATGGAAAGGAAGAAGGAATAGTAGGTATACTGGGGATCCCAGTAACCATGTCACCAGAAGTACCTGCTAGGTTTGAGTGAACTGGTGGCTGAACCACCCGGCTCGCTGGAGTCAAAGGTGTAGAAGGTAGACTAGATCTAGGGGCACTTACCAGGGGTGGCAGTACCCCTTCAACCGAAACAGCTGAGGTGAACACAAAAGGACTTTCTTCCGTAGAAGACATGATCCTACCCATAGGGACACCTAATACAGGTGAATCAAAAGGTCTAACCTAAATGATCACAGGATCATTTAAATCAGTCAAGGGGGTGTTAAAGTTTCTTGCAAACTCGTTAGTCTGCAATTATTCTATCTCAACTGTATCAAGATCAAAACAGATAGTTATCAGTTCTGGTTCACCAAGAACTTCACTTATTCCTACTGGTTCAAATGAACCATCTGTGTCCAATCTCCGCCTTTGGGGTAGAGGTGGAGGCTCCAATGTGGTGGGAGGAGGAAGGTTTCTCAACCTTCTTGACCTTCTAGGAGGTTGGTCCTCCACGATTGAAAATTTAACAAATCACACCCTAAGGCCAACTAAACACAGGAAAAACCACAGAGCATACACTAAAAAAATCCTAAAGCCTCAAGCAATCAAACAAGGGTAAAAGATATACTTTTCCAAAGAAAGCTGATGAACGATTACTTGACGTCCTTGAAGTGGTTCTTAGGCACAAGCAGAGGAATCACCCAACCGCCCTCCTACACTTTTAACAAGGGTTACCTTCCAAGCCCATTCAAGGTGAACCAGAAATAGCCTTCCGGTTTACCTAGGTATGAACCCTAAAAGACAAGAGACTAAAGGCTACCTTAGCTATACCAACAGTCTGGGGGGATAGTCACAAGCCTGAATTGTACGCATGGGTAGAGTAGCTGAGCCCAAAACTCTGTCTAGGACAGAATCCCAAGATGCGTAAAAGTCTTGATCTATGCTTTGACAAGGATTTGGAGGGTTATCTCCTCTTTCCAAGCCTCCATGCGGCCTCGTGCTTGACTCCCGTTTGAGAGGAGCTTCCCAGATACAGTCAATAAAGTCAAGGATTTACCTAAAGAAAGGTCCACTACATCTGAGTTTTATAACTTGTGGGAAGTTTACACTTCCTAGCCCACAAGTCTAGCCTAAGCTAGTAGGTGAAAGGCCCCTAAAAAACAAAAATTACTAGTAAATTTTAATTATGCGTTCATTTTAAAGGGCCATTTCTTACTCAGAAGGAAATGGAGTGATGTACTTATGGTGTTTTTGACTCAATAAGAAGTAAATGAAAGTAAAGGTGTATTCAAAGAAAATTACTACTATTTAAAACAAACTTCTTTTTCTTTTTGCAAATATATATTGATGAATTAAATGCAAACGATAAAAGAAACTAAGCCTATGTTTTTTGTAGCTTTTGAGATTAATATTTTTAAACTGAAATAAACACTACTTATGCAAAAAGAAAAATGAAAAAGCTTGACAATGTTTTCTTTTCACTTTTAAAAATGCTCAAACTCTACTATGCACCTAAAATGCACTATACTTGAGTAAACTTGGAATTAATGAACTGTATAAAACCAACAAACTGAAGTAAAGAAGGCTGATAGAACCAAGAAACAACCAACAAAGGCAGACTAGGAACCCTAGCTTGGGTGCACACAATGACAAAAATCACTGTAGACTTATAAAGGCAAGTGACAAACCAACCAATATCGAAAGACAGACTGGAAAAACAAAGCCCAAGACCCCGATCACTGATCCGGATAGAGACACTTCAACCTATAACCCAAACAGGCCAAGCTACTTTAGCATGCAAACAGAAAATAATCCAAGCAAAAGAGACTCAAGGGCTTTCGAAAAAGCACAAAGTGTGATCACCAACAGGTCATCAAACACACATCACAGAATTTAATAATAAAGTCCACACAGAAATAGGAAATACACACAGAGAGGGACAAGCAAACCCAATCTTAAAAAATTCCTACTTTCAGGCTTATACGCGACTGTATAGAAGGGAAACCCGCGTATGATACGTGATTGTCCAGTAGAGTAACCCACGGATGCAAACCTCTATACGCGACTGTGCAGAAGAGCAACCCACGTATAGGTACAATTTTTTTATTAGAAACTAAGAAAAATCCACAAGATTTTCAAACACTGTGACAAGTATGAACCAGGATAAAAGACCACACATAGACTTCAAAGCAAAGACTAGTCAGGGGTGACAGAAACAACCTACAGCAGTTTGGGCTCCCTAGTGGAGTCGCCAGTTCTGTTGTACAGGAATAAACACCTTATAACCGAAGGTCTAGGGTTACCAACATACTCAATAAACTTGCAAACAATTGACTCTAGATTGCAGTAAAGGAAACAGGAGGATAGGAAGGACTCACCCGATACACGACAGTTCATCCTAGCTTGTCCTCTTCCGCTCTGCTTCTCCTCCAAAGTCTTCAGGGATGCTTTCTCCTTCACCTGTCAAGGATCAATCTTCCAAATACAAGATGATTCATATATATAAACAGGTTAGATGAATCATATACAGGATGCTAAAACATAAACATTTATCAAACCACAATACATGAGATACATTCAAGACACAATATGGAAGAAGGATTCTCTTTATTAACAATAATGGAAAGAGTATAGATTACAACCCAATGCTTGAGACAAGGACTCCTTTGCAGCCAAAGGATTTTGAGTTCCACTGCTCCAAAGACTTTTGTGTAAACTCCACCAGCATAACTTTGCTCTCCAAGTGTATATATCCAAAACCCTCCCCAAGGCCTGTATTTATAGTTGGTGAAATAAGGTAGTTTCGAAGGTTGAGGAGGTTGAGACAGTTAATGAGATTAAGGTAAATGGCTTAACTAATCTCAAGTAATCGCGTGTTTTTATTTTTAATGTCAAAGGTATGTATCCGCGGGAATCAAGACTAGCAACTCGCGTATGATCCGCGAGTTGCTCTAAAGGCAACCCACATATAGATATATACGCGACATGCAACAACCGAGACTCGCATATGACACGCGAGTTGCATATATAAAGAGTCGCGTATATGACTTGACATAGCAAAAGGGTAAAAATAACCAGCTGGATGAATGATGGATGTAGTTCATAATAAGCTCATCTATAGTGTTTTGGGCAACCCTCAATCCATAGATGTCCTTTTGTGTGCCAACATGAGGGATGTCGGCATTCGGACGGAGAGGTGCCACTCAGGTGGATAACAGTATGATATGATAATATGGATAAATAATACACATATGGACCATACATTAACGATTTAATGATAATGCGATAAAGCATAGAGAAAGATAATTTGAATTTTCCATGCAAATGTTTGAGTGAACTCAAGTTATAAAGCTTCAATAAAGTATGAATGCCTCAATCAATGCCTCAATCAAAGAATCAGTTGAACTATTAATGAATGTAATTAGTTAAATAAAGAATAGCTTAACATTCATCAATCAACATGCATCAGTTAACTAAAGAGATCCATGCAAAATTAATAATAGAAATTGTGCATGTATGGAACTAAGAGTGAAGCAATGATGACACTTAAGTTAGCCTGTTAATTGGGTGATCAATAGTCAGTTAAAGATTGAATTCATTTCAAGTAATTTAACATTCAGTTCAAGTCAGTTAACATTGAGTTTAAGTAAGTTAAAATTTAGTTCAAGTAAGTTAACATTCATTTCAAGTTAGCTAACATTAAGTTCAAGTCACTTAACATTCAGTTGAAGTAAGTTCACTTTCAGTTCAAGACAATGAACATTTAGTTAAATCTAATTGAGGAAAGGAAGGGAACTAATGCTTGCATGAAGGGAGTTCTAGTTAGCTCCTCCTTGTGAATGCACTAGGTGGTGCTCTCAGTGTGTTTAATGAGCCTCCTATGCACTACCTTCTGCATGTTAGGGTTTTTGGCATGTTATTAATATGCTAGGTATATTGCAAGTTCAATACAATTGCATACAATTGTTTTTACAAGGTTGCATTGGTTCTCTCTCCTCTACTACTGTGGTGATCTCTCTTATCAACCAATTTGCTTATGTGTTGTAAAATATTCTTTGCAAATCTATCTATCATACCCGAATAATTGTTGGGTTTTCCATCCTCCATGTTTAAAGGGTTTTCCCATGGTATACCTTGTCTCTCAAGGTTGATTGATTTATATGGATGATTTATGGAGCTAACAAATCCTTTGTGCAACTAGAAAAGACCTTTCCGCACTTAACATGACCTTTCTGCAGTGCGGATTTCGAAATTCAGAATCCCATGTTACAATCTATTTTCCTTTCTTAATTTCAGCCTTTCGTCTTCCACCTTCCCCAAGGAAGAATCCAGGTTGCGGAAAACCCATATTCTTTATTTTCTTCTTTTTCACCTTCTACCTTCCACCTTCCGTAGGGCATATTCCGGGGTGTGTAAACCACTTCGATCTTATATTTTACGTTTCTTTTTTTGCCTTCTACCTTCTGCCTTCCACAAGCAGACTCTAGGATGCGAAATCCAGTTTGAACTTATATTTTCCGTTTCTTTTTTTGCCTTCTGCATTCTGTAGTGCAGATTTTGAGGTGCAGAAACACTTAAGATAGTTTCATTTTGATGCTATAACCAAGCATCTAGCCCCATGAACATAAGCAAAATGCATTGGAAATAAAAGGCATATGCAGATATATATAAGGCAGGAAAATATAACATAAGTAAACTCTACTTGAACCTCTAACAAGCATTCAATACATTCATAATAATTCTTAAACAAATACATTGTAGAATTAATATAAGAGAATACTTTTCTTGAAAATGAGTTGCCCTGAGCAACTAGCTATGTCGCTATAACATTCCACCCAACCATAGGCCAATTGTGCTCATCAATATCTCAACAAAAATTCCACCCCCGAGCTGGGCATGATTTCTACAAGGAAATAGGGAACAACATGCTCACACATAGGCATAATCACACCAAGGTTCAGCCAAGCCAATCCATAATTGTGTCTATCAGGATGATAAGGAAGTGCCTCACACATAATCAAATACACAAAAGGTTTAGCCAAGCCAATCTATGATTGTGTTTATCAGTATGCTAAGAAAGTGACTCACACATAGCCAAATACACACAAAGGTTCATCCAAGCCCATCTATGATTGGGTTTATTAGGCTACTAAGGCAGTGGACATGAAGACTTTCTAAGCTAGTGAGCTCAACCACAGAGCTATGGACACCTGCACAAGATCCATCTAGATTTTCCTTCCATAATACCTACACACCCAACACAATAAATTAATCCCTTCACTTCTACGCAATCCCTCAGGCCATACCTTCCCTTTGAGTGTTATCATGGGTGTGCATAGAAGATTAGCCAACCCCTCTTGATATTTTTGTGAGGTTCCTCTATTCACTACATTTATCAATCCAATTCTGGGGCTCTTCCACTCCTAAGTCTTAGTCACAGTTTAGACCAAAAACAAGGATACACATAACAACAAAACACAATGCTGGGTATGAAGAGAACAATTACGGGCTTTAGGCAGTGGAAGGGAAGAATAACTAAGCTAGTGAGATCAACCATAGAGATATGGATACCTCTACAAGATCTATCCTAGCTTGGTCTCAAGGAAGTATTCCTTTCTCTGCTAAACATTCCCTCAAGCCATACCTTCTCTTTTAGTGTTCTCATAGGTTTGCATAGAAGAGTAGCCAACCCCTTGGGATCTTCCTTGAGGTTCCCCTCATCACTAGTTTTATCAAGCCAACTCTGATCCTCTTCCACTCCTAGTTATTTTCTTACACTGTGCAACACAAAATGGATTTCTTAGTCATGGAAGGATGAAGGACCCAACATAAAGGATGAAGCGAACCCATGCTAGCTCTCGCTACGTGAGGAGAATGAAAATCGTTATGGGTGAATGAGGAATGAATGAAATCGGGCACACATTTCCTAGGTGTTTACTTGCCCCATAAGAAAGAATACAGTTTCCCAGACTTCATGGATTTCCCATACACAAAATCCACTACCATGCCTTTCCCTTCCCAAAGAATTAACTACCTCAATCAACTCTTTGAAGATTTAAATGATTGAGTGCATAGGACAAAATGGGTAGTTGAGGGTTTATGGGTCCTCCCATTGAAATTTGGATTAACCCTATTGGACCAAGGGTTTGAATAACCCCCCCCTATTCCTTGTGGAAACCATGCCCTCATCTCTCATTGCATTGCATAGCTAGTTGTGAACATTTTATTAAATTGCATATTTACATGCTATCTCAATTTATACTATGGCTCTCTAGCACGAGAACCATACATGTCATTTTTACTTCCCGATACATACAATGCTAAATCAATGGCGGGGCCTTAGCCATGATCTCCTCACCATGGTTTAATTACAATATTTACATCATGTACAATTTTAATACCATAGGGTCAAAATCAGGATATTACATTCCCCTCCCCCTTACATTAGCACTGTCCTCATTGCTTTTCAAAATTGAAAAAAAAATGGATATGCCATTCTCATGGCATCCTCCAACTCCAATATAGCCTCATCAGGACTGTAGTGCTTCCGTTGCACCTTTACCTATCCAACGGCTCGATTCTGGAGCAATGTTACCTTCTTGTCTAGGATGCACAATGGCTCGGTTTGGAACTCTCCCTTGGGTTCCACCTAGATCACATCCCAATTAATCACATGGTTAGGATCACATACATATTTCTTAAGCAAAGAGACATGAAAAACATTATGAGCTCTAGTGCTAGCAAGAAATGCAAGTCGATATGAAACTGACCCTATTCTTTCAAGAACTTCAAATGGACCACAATATCTAGGTGATAGATTGGCACAAATCCCAACATTCAAGGAACTCTTCCTTGGCCTCACTTTAAGATAAAAATGATCTCCAACACTGCACTCCTTATGCACTCTATTCTTATCTGCATAGCTCTTTTGTCTATCTTGGGCTTCTTTCAAGTTCTGCTTGATCTTTGCAACCTCTTGTTCCATTTCCTTAAGCAATTCTTGACCAAGCACAATTCTATCCTTTGGATTATCCCAAGTCACTGGTGTCCTACATCTTCTTCCATATAAAGCCTCATATGGACTCATTCCCAATGATGCTTGCTTCTCGCTATTATATGAAAACTATACCAAGTGTAAATAATCCTCCCACTTGGATGGTTTGTCCATTACATACATGTGAAGCACGTCTTCAAGAACCCGATTTACTCTCTCTGTTTGTCCATCGATTTGAGGATGGTAGGCGGTGCTAAATTTCATCTTTGTACCCAAATATGCAAAAAGACCCTTCCAAAAATTGGAAGTAAACTTGGTATCCCTGTCAGAAATTATTGCCTTAGGCAATCCATGCAATCTGAAAATTTCCTTCATCAAAATCTTTGCAATGGCATCACATTTATATGTGGACTTCACTGGTATAAGATGTGATGCCTTTGTTAACTTGTCCACCACAACCATGATGGGATCATGTTGTCTCACAGTCATTGGCAACCCTATAATAAAATCCATGGAAATGAATTCCCATTTCCATTCTAGGATTGGAAAAGGTTGCAACAAACCTACTAGGTGTTGATGTTCAACCTTCACCAACTGACATTTCATGCACTTAGAAATATGCTCAACAAAGTCCTTTGTCATTCCCAACCAAAAATACTACTTTTTGGCTATAGTAATTGTTTTATGATATCCCGGGTGACCAGAATATGGATCTTGATGGATCCCATCCATAACAATCCTACTTAAGTCTTCCACATTTTGAATATAAATTCTATTCTTATAAGTAAGAAGTTTGTCTCCTTCCAATTCATATCCTTCTTACTTCCTTTCAAGGTTTTGCTGCTGCAGCTTGTCCTTTATCTGCACATACACTTCATCCTCGACAATATGGTTAATAATTTGCTGCCTCAAATCTAGTTGGAAAGTACTAAGAGATGACACATGCATTTCATGTACCTTCTTGCTGAGTGCATCAACCACCTTGTTTTCTTTTCCTTTTATGTGTTTGATTTCAAAATTAAATTCACACAAAAATTCCAACCATCTAGCTTTTGTAGCATTTAAAGTTGTCTTATCAAACAAGTATTTCAGACCACAATGGTCTGTCCTTAGCTCAAATTTCCTTCCCATTAAGTAATACCTCCACATCTTTAGAGTATGTACTATGGTTGCAAGTTCTAAATCATGAGTAGTATAGTTCTTCTCATGCTCCTTCAACCTTTTTGACTCATAGTATAGGGGTAATTTTTAGAGGAAAAATTTCTCCAATTGGCTATTTTTTGGTTTTTTTATAAAGTAAATTCGCTATTTGGTCATTTTCAGTGTCTAATATTGCTTATATTTACATAAAATATGTTTTTTTTTATCATAATATTCGCCAAAATTTACACATTTCAGTGTTAATTTTATGTTTCATATTTAATATTCGCCTACCTATCTATAAACATGTTTTTTTCAATCCAAACAATGGCCTAGAATACTATAGTTAAGTATAATATTAGAATCCTTAAAAAATGCCCTGAAGCATACCACGGGGTTGTCTTTCATAAGAACTCCTCCAAGTCCTTGATTGCATGCATCGGTACACACCACAAAGTCTTTTTCTGGGTCTGCAACTTTCAAAATTGGTGCACTCATAAGATGATTCTTTGACCGTTGAAAGCTTTCCTCACATCTTGCTGTCCATTAAAAAATTGTCCCCTTATTTTTCAAGGAAGTGATTGAATGTGAGACCTTGGAGAATCCTTCAATGAGCCTCATGTAGTACCCAAAAAGTCCCATAAAGGATCTCACATCTGTCACATTTCTTGGAGTTGGCAAATTCATAATGGCCTCAATCTTCTCAGGGTCCACGGATATTCCTTCGTCTGAGATAATGTGACCCAAATAATGAATTTTATCTTTATAAAAGTCATATTTTCTCAACTTTGCATACAACTTCTTCTCCCTTAGCAATTGCAATGCCATTCTCAAATGTTCCTCATGCTCTTCTTCATTCTTAGAATAAATAATAATTTCATCTAGGAAGACACAAACAAACTTGTCCAGATATTTGCTAAAAACACTATTTATGATACACATGAATGTAGCGGTGCATTTGTGAGACCAAATGGTACCACCACAAACTCATAGTGTCCATACCTTGTTCTAAAGGTTTCCTTAAGAATATATTCTTCTTTGATTATTACCCAATGGTAACGAGACCTCAAGTCAATTTTTGAAAATACCTTTGCTCCTCTGATTTGATCAAAAAGGTCATCAATTCGAGGTAATGGGTATTTATTATTCAAAGTAACTTTCTTCAACTGCATATAGTCAATACATAACCTGAGTTTCCAATCTTTCTTTTTCACAAATAGAACTGGTGCTCCCCACAGGGACACACTTAGCTTGATATATTTCTTTTCTAGCAACTCTTGTAACTGCATTTTCAGCTCTAGTAATTCTGGTGTGCTCATCCTGTAGGGTTTCTTGGACACTGGCGCGGCTCTCGGCACAAGGTCAATTGTAAAATCAATGTCTATCTTTGGAGGAGTTCCCAGAATCTCATCAGGAAAAACATCCCTAAATTCTTGCAGTACATGATAGTCCTCCAACTTAGGAGTTTCGTTTTTCATTGCCTCCAGAACATGGGCTGCATACAATTGACAACCTTTCCTACATAAATTTTCCAATTGTAGTGCTAAAACCTTCCTAACATAAATAACCTTTGGAATGTCTCTTACAACCCTTAGGTTTCCTTCTTCATCCATGCATTCAAATGTCTTGTTGTAGTAGTCAAGTTTAACCTGGCGTGCTTCTAACCAGTCCATTCCAATGAGAATATTTGTAAAATCAATGTCTCTCTTTGGAGGAATTCCCAGAATCTCATTAGGAAAAACATCCCTGAATTCTTGCAATACATGATAGTCCTTCAACTTAGGAGTTTCATTTTTCATTGCCTCTAGAACATGGGCTGCATACAATCAACAACCTTTCCTACATAACTTTTTCAACTGCAGTGCTGAAACCTACCTAACAGAAATCACCTTTGGAATTCCTCTTACAACCCTTGGGTTTCCTTCTTCATCCATGCATTCAAATTTCTTGTTGTAGCAGTCAATTTTAACATGGCATGCTTCTAACCAGTCCATTCCAAGGAGAATATCATAGGAACCAAGTGGTAGAATATTCAGGTTTGCATAAGTGAATATCCCATCCATATCTAATGGACATTTCTCTACAATTTCACTAACGTTTCTCTTGATTCCAGTAGTTAATTGAAATAACCATGATTTACTATGCTTTGATTTCTCTAAAACACAAATCTCAACAATTTTAGGAGTGATATAACTGTGAGTAGATCCAGGGTCAATCAAGATAGAAATAGATTGCTTAGCAATCTTACCTTCAACTTCAACCACACTTTATTGATGATCTACCTGGTGGTCCTATAGTGATGCATATATTCTAGGGATGGTATTCTCCACTTGACCCACAGTCTCTGCTCCTCGGATGTTGTGAACTTGACTTACATTCCCATTCTGATGTGGACAGTTCCTAAGCATATGGTCTCCTCCACATCCCCAGCATTGAAGTGGTTCTCTTGGCTCCTTTGGTTCTATTGGTTGGTCTCCCATCATTCTTGCTGTCTTAGTCACAACTTATAATGGTTTCCTTTGCTGATTTCAAAGGTGAGAGGGTTTGAAACCTTTCTTTCTTTGGTCAAACTTCTCATTCTTCTTTTCTTTCCATGCCTTATGGAAATCAAGTTTGCTTTTGTTTTGATCATAGCAAAATGTGGCCTTCCTTATTGCCTCTTTTAGAGTTTGAGTTTCATCAAATTCAATCCTATCTTTATATGACTGAGGTATCCCACTTAGAAAATGCTGAATTTTCACTTTATCATCTCAAATATACTTGAAATACCTCAGCAGTTCCAATAATTCGTTTGCATATTCTTCCATGGTCAATTATCAAAATTTCAGCTCATGAAACTCTTTAATATTATCATCATAGTACCTATTAGAGAGATACTTCTGCTTGAAATATTTCTTGAATTGCTTCCACACTTTCTTTCTTACATTGATCTTCTTCACTTGCGTGTGGTGCTCCCACCATGCAAATGCTCTTACACTTAAGTTGAATATGGATACCCTTGCCTTCATATTTCCAAAGTAGTCTTGGACTTGGAAATACTTTCTCATCCCAAGAAGACAATATTCAGCTTCTTGACCAGATTTTTCCTCACCATCAAATGTAGGAGGCTTTGCCTTCTTAAATTTCCCATACAAATTGTTCTTGTAATGTCTCTTCCTCTTTCTCCTGTGAGATGAATATCTTGAACCCCCAATGGATTCTTCAGAGTTATATGATCCACTAGAATACATTTCTGGAGTATATGTTCTATCTCTAGAAACTCTTCTTGAGCCATTGGACCTCTTGCGGGAATTTCTCCTTAAACTACTCCCACTCCCCTCTAGATTTGTTGTCCGATGCCCAAATTCTATCTTCCTTTGGATGCCTGTCAAACTTTGTAGCATGGATGAATTCAACTAATTTTGGTCTTCCTGCTCTTTAATCATCCTTTCATTATCTTCTCTGCCACTTTTCAACTCTACCCTTAGGCTCCTCATGGTGACTGCAATAGATGGGGGAGTCTCTTGATTTCTTCTCCCATTGGATTCTATTTCAGCATTCTCAACCTGTATGTTTTTTCCCATGGCATCTATCTCGGGTTCATAGGGATCCTATGCATCATTCATGATGTTGATCTTCTTGGCCCAACCAAGACCAAATTTCCAAACTGCACTATGTGGAATGTTTCCTTTGATGTGACTATGATTATGCAAAATGTGTTCATAAACACAATTGTTAGCTGCGTGATATTCTCAGAAATTTATAAATTACTTGCTTCCATTTGGGGAAATACTATATTGACAACTTGTCAAAACATAGACTTTTGTCACAATCAATGACTGTCTTCTCTGACCCGTTTCGCTATAGTTTTCTCTCTGCAACTATTCAACTTAGCCCATTTAGGCCCGGTGTTGTAACCTGTGGGATTTTATACCACTTTGTAACATACCCATACAACCTGAGAAAAATGCATATATAAAGAAAAGCAATTTCTTTCATACAATTTATGGGTCATGTATCCTCCTATATACCTCTTACTTAAGCTTAACTATTACTGTAATAGTTATTCCACAACTAATAGATCCTTTCCGCAACTAGAAAATAGCTTTCCGCACTTAACATGACCTCTCTGTAGTGCGGATTCTAGAATTCGGAATCCCCTGTTATAATATATTTTCCTTTCTTACTTTTCACCTTTTGCATTCCGTAGGGTGGAATCCAGCTTCTGGAAAACCCATATTTTTTATTTTCATCTTTTTCACCTTACGCCTTTCGCAGGGAAGATTTCGAGGTGTGGAAACCACTTTGACCTTATATTTTCCGTTTCTTTTTCCACCTTCTACAGGTGGACTTCGGGGTGTGTAAACCACTTTGACCTTATATTTTCCATTTCTTTTTCCGCCTTCCGAAAGGCGGATTCTAGGGTGTGGAAACACTTAAGATAATTGCATTTTGATGCTATAACCAGGCATCTAACCCAATGATCATAAGCAAAATGCATTGGAAATAAAAGGCATATGTAGATGTATATAAGGCAGGAAAATATAATAGATGTAAACTCTACTTGAACCTCTAACAAGAATTCAATACATTCATAATAATTCTTAAACAAATGCATTGCAGAATTAATACAAGAGAATACTTATCTTGAAAATGAGCTTCCCTGAGCAAATAGCTATGTCACTGCAACATTCCACCCAACCATAGGTGAGTTTTTCTCATCAGTCTCTCAACACAATTTCCACCCCCAAGCTGGGCATGATTTCTACAAATAAATAGGGAACAACATGCTCACACATAGCCAAAATCACACCAAGGTTCAGCCAATCCAATCCACAGTTGGGTTTATCAGGATGCTAAGGCAATGACTCACACATAGCCAAACACACACAAAGGTTTATCCAATCCAATATATGATTGGATTTATCAGGCTGCTAAGATAGTGACTCACACATATCCAAATACACACAAAGCTTCAACCAAGCCAATCTACTATTAGGTTTATAAGGATGCTAAGGCAGTGGAAAGGAATATTTGCTAATCTAGTGAGCTGAACCACAGAGCTATGGACACCTACTAAATATATATATAGCTTGTCCTTCCACAATACCTACACACCCAACACAAGGAATTATTCCATTCATTGCTACGCAGTCCCTTAGGCCATACCTACCCTTCCAGTGTTCTCCTGGGTGTGCATAGAAGATTAGGAAACCCCTCTTGATATTTTTGTGAGGTTCCTCTCTTCACTAGTTTTATCAAGCTAATTTTGGGCCTCTTCCACTCCTAATTATTACTCACACATCATACCAAAACAAGGATACACATGACAATGAAACACAGTGTTGGGTATGAAGAGAACATTTACGGGATTTAGGAAGCGAAAGGGAAGAATCACTAAGCTAGTGAGCTAAACCATAGAGCTATGGATACCTATACAAGATCTATCTTAGCTTGGTCTCAACAATACCTACACACCCAACACAAGGAAGTACTCCCTTCTCTACTACATAGTCCCTGAGGCCATACCTTCCCTTCCAATGTTCTCACAGGTGTGCAGAGAAGAGTAGCCAGCCCCTTGGGATATTCTTTGAGGTTCCCCTCTTCACTAGGTTTATCAAGCCAACTATTATCCTGTTCCAATCCTAGTTATTTTATTACATGATGCAACACACAACAGATTTCTCAGTCATGGAAGGATGAAGGAACCAATAGAAAGCATGAAGCGAACCCCTGCCAGCTCTCGCTACGTGAGGAGAATGAAAATTGTTCTGGGTGAATGAGGAATGAGTGAACTTGGGAACAAATTTCCTGGGACTTTAATTTCCCAATAATCAAGAATACGGTTTCCCAGACTTCATGACTTTCCCATACATGAAATCGACTGCCATGCCTCTCTCTTCCCAAGGAATTAGCTGCCTCAACCAACTCTTGGAATATTTAAATGATTGAGTGCATAGGACAAAATCAGAAGTTCAGGGTTTATGGGTCCTCACATTGAGATTTGGATTAACCCTATTGGATCAAGGGTTTGAATAACCCCCCCCTATTCCTTGTGGAAACCATTCCCCCATCTCTCGTTTCATTACATAACTAGTTGTGAGTATTTTATTAAATTGCAGATTTACATGATGTCTCAATCTATATTGTGCCTAGATAGCACGAGAACCATATGTGTTGATTTTACTTGCCGATACATACAACTCTAAATCGATGGCGAGTCCTTGGCCTTGAGCTCCTTACCATGGTTTAATAACAATATTTACCTCATGTACAATTTTAATACCATGGGGTCAAAATTAGGATATTACATAGTTGATTTATGTGGCTGATATATTTATGAGATTTATATGTGGATGATATATTTACATGGATGATAGATTGATGATATTCATATATCGATGATCTATTCATATGCGGTTTATTTATGAGATTTACATGTGATGAAATTGATCGATAAAAGTTTTAAAGTTCAAGCTTCTCCGATTTTGCTCAAACATCAACAATTCCACCTCCTCTAGGATATACCCCTTGCCTCTACCTAGAATATTGAAGTTCGTCCTCCAAGGACATTCATCAACACCCACTGTTTTGATGAAAGTTCCTAATCCAAGATTTAAAATAGGGTAGAGAATGTTGATGAAATTGTCATTGATGCCAACATGAACTTGCAGTGGCCCCACGGGATGTCATTGATGCTACCAAGTCCCACTTGCAGTGCCTTGACCCCTTATAGAGTGTGTTTGCACCTTGCAGTGCCTTAGATCCCAAATAGAGTGGGTTTGTGCCTTGAAGCACCTTGTATTTAGTTGACAGGGTCCATGTACCCACAAGCTTGGATATTGATGCCACCACCTTGCTGAAGATGTTGAAGACCCTGTTGATGGTGTTGGAGACCCTGGAGATGGTCTTGAAGACCTTACAGAAGTTGGAGAATCCCTATATGGGTTGGAGAATCATTAATGACCCATTCTGTGGTCATTCATGCTCTGATGGTGTCATGGTACCCTAGGAGAAGACCTAGCTATCCCATAGGTAGTATCATGCTGGATCTTGACCCTTGGGGTTCTCCTAGTTTGGTTGAGGTGGTTAAAGAAGCCTATGAAGCCCATTGCTTGATGAAGAAGCACATGAAGACTTGGAACCCATGATGAAGACCTTGATGCCCTTGGTATGGTATTGGATCCCACTACTTGCACTTTACATGGTTAGAAGGCATGACACCTTGGACATTTGGTTGTTTATGGATGTTGGCTTCTTGGTCATGCATGCCCTTGCTTGTTGAAGAAGCACTTGAAGAAGCCCACCTTGAATATGAGGAAGCATTGATAGACGTTGGTCATTCTCTTGCATATGGGATGATGGCATCTTGGTGATATGGATCACACCCTTGCTTGTGGTGACCTAAGTCATTTGTGGACTAATTGATGTCTTGTGAACAAGACCTAATTCGTTATGATAATAATGAGGAGCTTATGTGGAACCTTTCAAATGACTTGTGGACAAGAGTGATAAGGTTGACTATTGAAGAAGTGATTGGGTAATAAAAGAATAATAAAATTTATATTAAATAAAAATTCAAGTAGAAGTCGGCTCAATCATTTTTTTAATTAAAAATAATATTATTTTTATAGGTTGGCTCCAAACTACATAAAAAAACCACTATAAATACCCTAACAAATTTCATTTTAGTGGTGTGAAATTAGTATAGCTCTGAGGTAAATTCGGAGGTCTGTGGCAGCTGTAGTAGGGAGCAGTCCACTAAGGAAAACACAGGAGCAGTCTTTTGAAATTCTTTTTTTTTCCTCTCTATTTTTCAAATGGTTGAGTAAGGCAGCATGCACTGTGATTTTTGGATGGTTGACTGAGGCAGCATGCACTGTGATTTTTGGATGGTTTCCTGAGGCAGCATGCACTGTGATTTTCAAGTGGTTGATTGAGGCAGCATGCACTGTGTTTTTCGGATGGTTTACTGAGGTAGCAGTAGGAGCAGTCAACGAATTATTTTTGCAGCAGTCAAATTTAATTGGAGCATTCCGAAATTTTTCCATATATAGACCCGAGATTGCAGTAGCATTGTGAAGTTTTCACAGTGGATTGTGACAGCCACAAGTCATACTTCAGTCAAGTTTTTAAATAGTTTCTCTCTCTCTCTGATTTTGGGTTGCCTTAGTGTCGAGGGTTAAAACTGTGAAGTTTTCTTTTGGTAACATATTTTGGGTATTAATTCTTTGCTGCAATACACAACCTGAAACTTGATGAATCTATGTGACATATCTAGCACTAAAAAGTCATAAATTTTTTCCTTCTTACAGTTTGAACTTTCATGCTTTAACAGTCCACCATGCAGTCTGAATTTGGAAGTTTAAATAGTTCGAATAGTTGCGCTAATACAGTACAAATTTTATGTACTTGATAGAGGTTGGATGATGGTTATTGTTGCTCTACATACAATCTGAATTTAAGTGCTTGAACTGTCCCTTTTTTTGGGATGCTTGATAGAGTTTTTAGTTGACGATATTGATACCTTTTTCACATACATGTTTGATGACAAGACTGAGACTTCACGGCTGATATTCTTTGGACACAAACAGTCCCGAGTTTGAATGAAGGGTCACTATCATACACAATCCAAATTGGAATTTGAAGTTCAAGTCTGCAAGTGTATACAACCCAATTTTGGGATGTGTTTGGGGTTATCTTCCATTCATTACGCAGTCTTGAATGTGAGATCATCTATAGTATACATACAGTCCCTAAGTTGACATAGGTTGGGATGTTCTACAGTAGCTTGTTTGTATTTATTTACAATCATATAAGGCAGCATCAGTAAAAGTATACAGAACGAGTTTTATATCAGAGAGTTAAAATTCTTCGATAGTGATCATTACTTTCATACAGTCCTGAACTTGTTGATGCCATCTACAGTGGTTAAGGTCATCTTTATATACAAGGTATGTATGCAACCAATGAATGAGATATTTGATATGCACTGCTAAGGTAAGATCATACATAATCTACAATACAATGCATACTTGTTGATACTACTGATGATACTATGATGACGATATAATGATGATGCATTAAACCCGATGGAGATGATGCACCTTTACACACTATGTTGCATAACCTATGATGATACAAAGCTAGATGGTGATAGACCTTGTTGATGATAATGCTGTAATTTGTGATGATAAACTAGGTCATCTACAACAGTGACTTCTTTTGACATCTAAGGTTACGAACAGTCCTCTGACAGCTTGACACATAGCCTGAGTATGAGATGTTTGAAAGATAAAGCGGTATACTCAGTGGTGTATTTATGAAGTGTGAAGTTGCATGATAATTACATATTGATGCATGCTATATAGATGATGCTTTGATAATGATACAGGATATAATGATGAGAGTAGACATATATGCACATTTTTACATGATGATTAGTACCTTGTTCTATGATGATGCCTAATTATGCATGCTTGATGCACCTGTTGATAATGATAATTTGTTGATGATGATACCGATGATAGCCCTAGAAGCTGTTGATGAAGTATTTGGATGATGACACTCTAGGTCTTTGAATTCCAAGTGAATGATGATGACATCCCTAGTATTGACATCCCTAACTTGTTGATGATGCAACAAAGTTGAGTAACATACATGAGTATAGGAGGATGACAGTCCTATGCATATGAAGAGTGACTTGAAAAAGATTGACTGCTGCTTGAAAAGTAGTTTGACAATTTATTCTTGACTGATTCAATATGGAATGAACTTACAGCAGAAGACATGACCAGCAACAAAGTGAACCAGACAATGGTGACTATATAGCAGTGATACACCTACAACAAAAGACAGGATGATGAGATGACAATTGACATGGAAACACCAGAATTGTCATGTGGATTGATGAGGATTCTTGAGCAATGGTTAATGAGCAGATATTGACCAGAGATTCATGAGTAGCAGTATTGATGAATAGACTGATGAGCAGACCTATGACCAGTAGTAAAGATGATGAGCAGTGTTGATAAGCATTTGACCAGCAATAGCAGAGATGAGAAGACCTTGATGACTTGGAAGTATTGAAGAGTAGGTGTTGATGAACAACGAATATTGACAAGTGTGTTGCAGTAGTGTTGATGAGAGTGTTGAGCAGATGATCAGCAGTATTGACCAGCAGTAGAACAGATTGAAGAAATAGATGATGTTGATGTGACAATGAGATTTAATTGTAAAAGCAAGCTTGTTTTTCTTTTGAGGTTAGGACACCCCAAACCCTTCTTAGCAGGGTCTAAGAAAACCAGGCAGGGTCCTGGATGCATAGTAGGTGCTCTTTGTATCAGTAGGTGTTGATTTTACCTAACGGTTGTAGTCGGACCAAAACTATTACAAAAAAATTACAAAATTATATGGTGTTGTGTTTTGTGGTATTATGGTTCTTAATTCTTATGATACGTGAATGATCAAGTGAAAGATGTTTATGAAATGATTATGCAAATGGTAGAATAGTTGAAATGGTAGTTAATTGTGACAAGCCAAGAAAAGTTCTACAATTTCTTTACACTGATTCACCCCCCTTTTAGTGTCTAACAATTGGAATCAGAGCCAACCTTCGTCACAAGCCTAGCAAGCTTGAAGGAGATCCTTAGACATAATGGAGGAAAAGAAATACTTATCAAGCAATGATGTGCCTGTACTTGATATTACAGATTATTTCAGTTGGAGGAGAAAATTGAAGGCCTATTTGAAGAAGTTTGGTATTTGGGAAATTGTCATCAATCCACCTGCTCCATCAAACAAGAAAGGAAAATCAGCTGCACAGAAGGAAGCAAAGAAGGACAACACTACAGCCTTGAAGTTCCTCTTGGATGGAATTCCTAGCTTAGTGAAGGAAAGTGTAGGAGAGAACACTTCAACAAAAGACCTATGGTTCAAGTTGGAGAGTGAGTATCAAAGGGAAAGACCTGAACCTGAAAAGATAGATCAAGAATCAGAAGACAAGCCCCCATAAGAACTCAATCCAAAAGAGCTCAAACAAGAAGAGGACTCTAGTAAAGGTATGAACTCTTGTGATTATGATAGCTTGTGTGATGAAATTGAGAAGGTTCTTGTAGATGAATGTGCCAGTCAAAGAATTCAGTCAAGAAGGAGTACTTCATATACATCAGCAAGAATATTTGAATATCAGAAATCAAATGCCTACAATCAGGGACACTCTCAAGCATGGAGAAATAAAGTTGATCAAAGAAGTGTTGGAAGTTCCAACAGCTCAGTTAGATGTTGGTCATGCAACAATGTTGGTCACATTGCTGCACATTGTTGTATGATGAGGTGTTATAGCTGTAGTGGCCTTGGGCACAAAGCTCAAGATTGTTGGAGTACACGAAAAAAATCATTGAGAAGTTACCTAGAAAACTCATCAAGGAAATCCAGTACAAATGAAGGAACAAATGCTCAAAGGACAGATGCCAAGAAGCAAGTATGGATGAGGAAGACTAAGAAGTTACAGATAGGATGACTGCCATACGACAAGCCAAGTGTAAGGTTTCTCAAATACCTTAGCACACCTTGAGTTCATAAGGCTGGAGGATGAACTCAATAGAGAAATGATGGTTACTCCAGGCATACAGACAAGTCCTAGGATGGTGCATGTTAACAGGGGGAGAAAATACCAGTGATCAGTGATTTTAGATACATGTATGTGGACACCCTTTTCCATTGATGCCAAAGGGGAGAGATGAAGACAAAGGGAGAGATGTAGACAAAAGGGGAGCATGCTCATAAGGGGAGCATGAGTTGTTGACATCAATGATAAAGGGGGACATTGTTGATGAAATTGTTATTGACGCCAACATGGACTTGTAGTGGCCCCACGGGATGTCATTGATGCCACCAAGTCCCACCTGTAGTGCCTTGACCTCTTACAGAGTGGTTTTGCACCTTGCAGTGCCTTGGATCCCAAAGAGAGTGGGTTTGTGCCTTGAAGCACCTTATACCTGGTTGATAGGGTCCATGTACCCACAAGCTTGGATCTTGATGCCACCACCTTGCTGAAGATGTTGAAGACCCTACTGATGGCGTTGGAGACCCTGGATATGGTCCTGAAGACCTTATATAATTTGGAGAAGCATTAATGACCCATTCTATGGTCATTCATGCTCTGATGGTGTCATGGTACCCCAAGAGAAGACCTAGATATCCCACAGGTAATATCATGCTGGATCTTGACCCTTGGGGGTCTCCTAGTGTGGTTGAGGTGGTTAAAGAAGCCTATGAATCCCCTTTCTTGATGAAGAATCCCATGAAGACTTGGAACCCATGATGAAGACCTTGATGCCCTTGGTATGGTCTTGGATCCCACTACTTGCACTTTACATGGTTAGAAGGCATGACACCTTGGACATTTGGTTGTTTATGGATGTTGGGTTCTTGGTCATGCATTCCCTTTCTTATTGAAGAAGCACTTGAAGAAGCCCACCTTGAATATGAGGAAGCATTGATAGCCCTTAGTCATTCTCTTGCATATGGGATGATGGAATCTTGGTGATATGGATCACACCCTTGCTTGTGGTGACCTAAGTCATTTGTGGACTAATTGATGTCTTGTGAACAAGCCCTAATTTGTTATGATAATAATGAGGAACTTATGTGGAACCTTTTAAATGACTTGTAGACAAGAGGGATAAGGTTGACTATTGAAGAAGTGATTAGGTAATAAAATAATAATAAAATTTATATTAAATAAAAATTCAAGTAGAAGTCGTCTCAGTCATTTTTTTAATTAAAAATAAAATTATTTTTATAGGTCAGCTCCAAAATATATCAAAAAAACCACTATAAATACCCTAACAAATTTCATTTTAGTGGTGTGAAATTAGTATAGCTTTGAGGTAAATTTAGAGGTCTGTGGCAGCCATAGTATGGAGCAGTCCACTGAGGAAAACACAGGAGCGGTCTTTTGGAGTTCTTTTTTTTTCTCTCTGTTTTTCGGATGGTTGATTGAGGCAGCATGCACTATGATTTTCAGATGGTTGACTAAGGTAGCATGCACTGTGATTTTTATATGGTTGACTAAGGCAGCATGCACTGTGATTTTCGGATGGTTGACTGAGGCAGCATGCACTGGGTTTTTTGGATGGTTGACTGAGGTAGTAGTAGGAGCAGTCAACGAATTATTTTTGCAGCAGTCAAATTTAATTGGAGCAGTCCGTAATTTTTCCATATGCAGACCCAAGATTGCAGTAGCATTGTGAAGTTTTCACAGTGGATTGTGACAACCACAAGTTAGACTTCAGTCAATTTTTTGAAGAGTTTCTCTCTCTCTTTGATTTTGGGTTGCCTCAGTGCCGAGGGTTACAACTGTCAAGTTTTCTTTTGGTAACATATTTTGGGGATTAATTCTTTGCTGCAATACACAGCCCAAAACTTGATGAATCTCTGTGACATATCTAGCACTAAAAAGTCCTAAATTTTTACCTTCTTACAGTTTGAACTTTCATGCTTGAACAGTCCACCATACAGTCTGAATTTAGAAGTTTAAACAGTCCGAATACTTGAGCTAATACAATCTAGATTTTATGTACATGACAGAGGTTGGATGATGGTTATTGTTGCTCTACATACAATCTGAATTTAAGTGCTTGAGCTGTCCCTTTTTTTTGGGGTGCTTGATAGAGTTTTTAGTTGATGATATTGATACCTTTTTCACATACATGTTTGATGACAAGATTGAGCCTTCACGGCTGATATTCTTTGGACACAGACAGTCCCGAGTTTGACTAAAGGGTGACTATCATACACAATCCAAATTGGACTTTGAAGTTCAAGTCTGCAAGTGTACACAACCCAGTTTTGGGATGTGTTTGGGGTTATCTTCCATTCATTATGCAGTCTTGAATGTGAGATCATATACAGTATACATACAATCCCTAATTTGACATAGGTTGGGATATTCTACAGTAGATTTTTTGTATTTATTTATATTCATATAAGGTAGCAGCAATAAAAGTATACAGAACGATTTTTATATCAAAGAGTTAAAATTCTTTGATAGTGATCATTACTTTCATACAGTCCCGAACTTTTTGATGCCATCTACAGTGGTTAAGGTCATCTTTATATACAAGGTATGTATGCAACCAATGAATGAGATCTTTGAGATGCACTGATAAGGTAAGATCATACATAATCTACAATACAATGTGTACTTGTTGACACTACTGATGATACTATGATGATGCATTAAACCCGATGGGGATGATGCACCTTTCCACACTATGTTACATAACCTATGATGATACAAAGCTGGATGGTGATAGACCTTGTTGATGATAATGATGCAATTTGTGATAATAAACTAGGTCATCTACAGCAGTGACTTCTTTGGACATCTGAGGTTACTAATAGTCCTCTAATAGCTTGACACACAGCCTGAGTATGAGATGTTTGAAAGATAAAGCGGTATACTCAGTGGTGTATTTATGAAGTGTGAAGTTGCATGATAATTCCATATTGATGCATGCTATGTAGATGATTCTTTGATAATGATATAGGATATAATGATGAGAGTAGACATATATGCACACTTGTACATGATGATTAGTACCTTGTTCTACGATGATGCCTAATTATGCATGCTTGATGCACCTGTTGATAATGATAATTTGTTAACGATGATACTGATGACAGCCCTAGAAGCTTTTGATGAAGTATTTGGATGATGGCACTCTGGGTCTTTGAAGTCCAAGTTAATGATGATGACAACCCTAGTATTGACATCCCTAACTTGTTGATGATGCAACAAGGTTGAGTAACATACATGAGTATATGAGGATGACAGTCCTATGCATATGAAGAGCGACTTGAAAAAGATTGACTGCTACTTGAAAAGTAGTTTGAAAGTTTATGCTTGGCTGATTCAATATGGAATGAACTTACAGGAGAAGACATGACCAACAACCAAGTGAACCAGGAAATGGTGATTATATAACAGTGATACACCTAAAACAAAAGACATGATGATGAGATGACAATTGACATGGCTGCAATAGAATTGTCATGTGGATTGATGAGGCTTCTTGAGCAGAGGTTAATGAGTAGAGATTGACCAAATATTCATGAGCAATGGTATTGATGAATAGATTGATGGGTAGACCTATGACCAGCAGTAAAGATGACGAGCAGTTGACCAGCAACATCAGAGATGAGTAGACCTTGATGACTTGGCAGTATTGAAGAGCAGGAATTGATGAATAGTGAATATTGAGAAGTGTGTTGTAGCAGTGTTGATGAGAGTGTTGAGAAGATGATCAGCAGTATTGACCAGTAGCAGAACAGATTGAAGAAATAGATGATTTTGATGTGACAGTGAGCTTTAATTGTAAAAGCAAGCTTGTTTTGCTTTTGAGGTTAGGGCACCTCAAATGCTTCTTAGCAGGGTCTAAGAAAACTAGGTAGGGTCTTGGATGTAGAGTAGGTTCTCTTTGTATCAGTAGGTGCTGATTTTACCTAATGGTTGTAGCCAGACCAAAACTAATACAAAAAGATTACAAAATTATATGGTGTTGTGTTCTGTGGTATTATGGTTCTTAATGCTTATGATACATGAATGATGAAGCGAAATATGTTTATGAAATGATTATGCAAATGGTAGAATAGTTGAATTTGTAGTTAATTGTGACAATCCAAGAAAAGTTCTACAATTTCTTTACACTGATTCACCCCCCCCTCTCAGTGTCTAACAGAGAATATTTTGATGCTTAATAAGTGATTTCACTTGAGTGAAGGGTACATTTTTGTTAAAACCAAGGCTGAGGAGTTCAACAATAAGTATCACCAATATCAAGGTACATAGGGAGGTTGATGTGCTTGATTACATGCCAATTTCATGGGCCCTCATACATGATAGAATTAATTGGAAACCTTGCAATCCTAACAGCTTGAAAATTGTTAAGTTTGTTGAATTCTAGATGGGATCTAAAATTTAACCTTTTACATATGAAGTCCAATGAGGTTGGAACCACTCTCAACCATCCTCAATGAACATAACGCATTAAACATGTTGAATCCTTGCAACAACTTGCTCTCACAAGTAACAATGCATTCCATACATGGATCTTGAGGATTTTAAAGAACATGCTCAAATATCATGTTAGATTTAAAATAATGTAAATATAAATTTACAACATAGGACATTTAACACATCTATCAATTTAAATTAATATACATAAATTTAAGATGGAATGTTATGTTGATTTTTCAATGTAATTGTTCAATTTAAAAATTTAAATTATAAATAGTTCACTTTGTTATTTGTTATACATCAGTTTTACATTTTTCATTTCTTAGCTCAGTGTCATTATACCATGTGTATTTTTCTAATGATTTTCTTTTTGTGTTTATGATTGCAATGGATATTATGGATCCATACGCGAAGATTCTGAGAGAGATTTCCTACTTGAGAGAGATTGGTGCTACATGGAGGAGTGGAGACCAACTTCCCTTCTCCCTGGAACAATCATTGTATGCCATTATGGACAACATTAGCCACTCTATTGGTGCTCTATATGACATCACATCATACAAATAAAGGAAAAGGAAAGCATATGCAAATGTCTTGAGTTACAATGAAGTGAAAAAGCTAAATATCACAAAGGAGAAAATATTTTCATTGTTTGGAGTAACTGGAAAGGATGAGATTCCAAGCACCAACAAAGGAAACATTTTCATTGAGTGGTGCATATATCCACCATTCCAAGAGAATTCGATGGATTAATGGTACATGGTTTTTGATGTGCCACCACACAACAACATGTAACTTCTACCATACTTCCTTTGGAATATGTATGTTGAGTTTGTGCTAGAAAGAGACATAAACTAATTTTCCATCTTGCAGTTCCAGGGCATTGGTTTGGGGATTCCCATAACCGTAGGAATGTTAGGATTCGAGATTCAAATCAATCCATACCTCTACCTCACAACCAACTACCTAGGGCATGTGTACCTCTTGCACATCGGATGATTCCTAAGACATTGGAGGAATTTCTGATTTTGGCTCAGGAAAATGTTCGCCATCAGCCTACTATTGACTAGGATGTGACATATTCCTCTAGTGGGGTACATCCATCACCTCCCGATGGTGCATGACCGTCAAGTGGTGGGATTCTATTGACATCCCATGAGTGCCACATTGAGACACATGTGTGCACGATGAGTGGTAGAGCCTTCTATTGTCGTGGGCCAACACATGCTACCTCTACGATGACTTCCAGTCAGGTAAGTATATGGTTAACACTAATGTCGTTCAAATTATTTTTATTCCATATTGTACACATATTAAGATTGTTAATTTATATGAAATTGTTATTCTTGTATGAGCTTGATGCCTCCAGGGAAAGCAGTCCCATAATCTATGCGGTGTGTTGATGTACTAGGTGTTGTCATATTTGAGGTGACAACAACTAGAATTGAGTTCATATTTTAACACGTCCTTTTGTTAATACATGTTAGTTTATTAATGTTAGATGGTCTAATATTTACCATTTTTGAAGTTGCAGTAACTAGAAACTGAACAGGTTGAGGAAGAAATTGACCTTAGTGATATCCTAGTGGGTGGCCTCTTTGATTTTTTCAAGAAGGTAAGTACATGGTTAGCAATTTAATATTGTTCATTTTTTTCTTCTTACCGTACTCTTTTATAATTGCTAATATTTATAATTTTCAAACTTGCAATCATTATCTGGATCTATAGAGGGGAATGGATTTGCTAGTAGCGATCCCTTCCATGGGGGAGAGATAACCCGAATAGAGGTAAGTATTAAAACATGTTAGTTTTTCATTACATCTTATTTAATTAATTCATGTGCAAGTATAATTATGACAACACTTTGTTATTGCAGGCATCGACCTAAATCCTAGTGTCACCACTTTTGTTTGCCTCTCCCCACAGTACAAATGTAAAGAAGGGTTATGTCTACTTCATATAGCCCTCTTCTGTAAATAAAGTGAGTGTCCATGATCATGGACCTACTGATTCCACTATAATGTATAACATTCGATAATGAAACTATTGATTAGCTTTAAATTCAGTCGACAACTTGTTTTTCTTGATGATTTTTTTTCACATTTTACATCATCATGTTGGAGAGTCTTACATACTAGAACTCAATGGGCTCATTGATGCAACATTTAATGCTGCTACGATGGGAAAAAGTCATGTAGAGGTATCTATTTCACTATGTGTACATAGTTTATTCATGTTAGGTTGTTTATTCATGCATGTCTAACCATTTCAGCATTTGGTGACTATATCCATTGGAAGAAGCAGTGCTTGACCCCTCTATTCCATTCATGAATGTGATGGAGCACGATGTTCAACCTATGACTCCATTCGAGACATAGGAAACCTAATCTCCTGTCCCATATTCTATTTTTTTTCGGTGAGCCATGTTCATTAATGACAAAGTGTAGGCTTAGTACTTTTACATGCACATGTTGATACTTGTTTTAAATTAATTAAGAATGGATCGTTTATTTGCAAAGCACATTTGTAGAGAAGATTTTTGTGAGGAGGAGGACACCACATGCATCGATACCTCACATGTATTCAATGAGTGTTTTTTATAAGTAATTGAGCCATAATTTAAATTATTACACTGGTTAGTTCTAATGTATTAGTGTAGTTAGCTGATCAAAGAATTTGATCTTTGATTTGTAGACTCTAGAGATGCACACTGATCCTAGATAGAGGCATGATGCATCAAAGTCAGGAAAAAACAAGAGGAAGATTGAGTTTTTATGTGTAGTATAGGGAGGATGTACTTTGGGATACATGTGTATCACCATTTTACTTTTTGATACTTGTACATTGATAGGCCATTTAAGGGTACTCTACTTTGTCATAACTTGGATTATTGTATTACAACTTGCATGATATAATTTATCTATATTTTCTCTTGACTCTTCAAAAAAGTCTTCAGTGTGATCACACGTGTGTGGCCAATGATGTTTCTATATGTAATATTTCCATTATATGATATCTTGTATGATCACACGAAGATCACAGTTATAATGTCGATTAATTTTCTTAGTTTCATACGAAGGAATGTAATACTCTAATATGCAATAGTATTTTGTGTTGTAGAAGACAAATATGAGTTATTATATGAGGCATTGGTATATAATTGTTGTTGCACTAAATACGATTGTAATGTTAGATATTCTTAACAAGTTTGCAAAAGAGAGCATAAAGTGGGTATGCAACATGAGATAATTACAAGATAAATTATTTGTATAATTTGTCCAAATAAAAAAATAGTCATAAATCTACTGGCCCACCCTAATAATTATTAATAAATAGACTTTAAGAATTTGACCCACCCTAATGTTCTACCTCTATACTATGATAACTTGCGAAAAAAAAAGTTGTTGAAAAGGTAAGTAGGGCATATCATAGCTTTGGAAATTTTAAAACAAGTGTCATAGTTATGGTAATTTCTCGATCCATATAGATAGTTTGTATATTTTGGAGATAATAAAAATATAATTTAATAACATTTTATACCATGCATTTCTTGAGCTATGGTGTACATGGTATTTCTACACTTTATTAATATCATGCAACACAAAGTCACACAATACACATCTTGACAACAATGCATAACTTGACACACAACGCACATTTACAATGTTCTTGACTACAATCCAATTGTAAATCCAACAATTTCATTATAAGCCAACATTTCTTCATAAACCATCTTTTTAAAACCTAAGCAATGTCACTACACTTAGTGCAAAATTACAATGCCTCTTATTGAGGGAAACCCTAGTTTTTGAAATCATCAAACAACACTGGCTGTGAGCCATGGAACGAGAGAAGAGATGAACTCCTAGCATTATTACCACATCATGAATCCACAAGATTCGATGGTTCATCTATTCGATCCATAGTCATAATTTTATGGCCAATTGAAACTCACATCCTAGACCCTTTCAGGGACACATGGTGAATCCTTTCTCGGAGCATAGAATCCCAATCGAGAAGCAAACCAAATTTATGTGAGATACTACAAGTGTGTTTGGATGGGTTCGATGTGGGAACACTAGCCATAAGTTCATATACAAGGTATTTCCAAAGTTTTCCCCTTAGTGCAAAAATTGCAATGCCTCTTATTGAGGGAAACCCTAGTTTATGAAATTATCAAACAACACCACCTACTGTCCATGGAATGACAGGAGAAAGTCACCCCTAGAATAATGGCCACATCACAAATGTAACTGAGTTGATGATTCATTGATCCGAGCCATGGTCATCATTTTATGGCTAGTTGAAACTCACATCCTAGAGGATTTTAGGGGCACATGGTGAATCCTTGCAGGGGGCATAGAGTCCCAATCAGGAAACATGATAAAGTTCCATGAGATCCTGCAAGTGTTTTTGGGTGGGTTTGACGTGGTAAAACTATACATAATTTCACAGATGAGGTCTTTCTGAAGTTGACCCCTTAGTGCAAAAATTTCAATGCCTTTTATTGAGGGAAACCTTAGTTTTTGAAATTGTCAAAAAACACCAGCTACAGACCATTAACCGAGAGGAGAGAGGAACCCCTATAATTATGACCACATCATGAATCCAATCATCATTTTATGGCTAGTTGAAACTCACATCCTAGAGGCTTTCATGGACACATGGTGAATCCTTGCTTGGTGCATAGAATCCCAACCAAGTAGAAGAACATAGTTTTGTGAGATCCTAAAAGTGTGCTTAGGAGGGTTTGATGTGGGAATTCTAGCCACAATTTCATGTACAAGGTGTTTACCAAGTTGACCCCTTAGTTAAAAAATTATAATTCCTCTTATTGAGGGAAATCGTAGTTTCTTAAATTGTTGAAGAACACTAACTACGTGCCATGGAACAAGAGGAGAGAGTCACCCTTAGATTTAAGATTGTTTCATGAATCCGACATATTTTATAGTTCATTGATTTTATCCATGGTCATCATTTTATGGCCAGTTGAAACTCAAATCCTAAAGGCCTTTAGAGACACATGGTGAATTCCTGCCGAGGGCATAGAATCCCAATCAAAAAGTAGAATGAAGATATTTGAGATCCTGCAAGTGTTTTTGGGTGGGTTAGATGCAATGAAATCTAGCCACAAGTTTCTTAAATTGTCAAACAACACCAGCCGTGGGCCATCGACTGTAAAATTGAGGCACAACAATATTAGAACCAAGAAAAACGTTACTACAGATCCATATAGATCAATTTACTTAATGAATGCCATAAATTTTGCAAAAGGTTTGCAACAATAATATTATAATCATTAATTCAAAAGATTACATTACAATATTCTATAATGGCATTAATATCCAAGCAATTCAAATCCTAGAGAGTTAATTCAAATTGAGTGCATGCGAGTGGCTTACTTTTCAGTTAACACCACTCTACACATTAGATAACCACTTAACTACAACATGATTGACTCTAATAGACTCAGAGGCAGTTTAAATTAAGTCTAATTGAGTCAAAACTCAACTGCATGCCAACAAGTATATCGGGGCTCCTTTTTTACTCCAGTTAGCTGAGAAGACCTAAATTGAATGACCAAAACTAGGTGAGGGAGCCTTTAAGTATTCAGTTAACTGAATTTGGTGCCAAAAGTTAAGTGGAGGTGCCATTATCACTTTAGTTAACTGATTTGAGTGCCAAAAGTTAGGTGGAGGCACCTTTACATTTTAGTTAACCCAAAATTAGGTGTGGTATCTCCTATTTGTTTGAATGGTGGTGCATTAATCATGAAAATCAACCCATATTTTCTCTCTGAATGAAGGAGGAGGCCCAGATAACTGAAACTGATGAGATGATGATGATGCAATCACATGTTTGAGTCAAATAATTAGGATAAGTGGTAAGTTAGGATGTTTAGGCCCAACTAATAATGTGGGGTTGGATAATGACTCCAACCCCCCGCTTAAGATAATCTCATATGGAGGAGTAAAATAAATAGGGCCTTGGTAACAAAGACCCTAGGTCACCATGTACAAAAATAATCCTAAAATGCTAAAAAAAAAACAAAGTGAGGAAAGAGGGAAAAACCCAGTGGGAAAGAAAACCACCCCTCAAACTGAAAACTGAAGGATCTAATCTATCCTCACCATAGTGAAACTCACCCCCAATAGTGAACGAAGGTAAGAGAAATTCTTCTCAATGAATCTCTTGGTGAAGATGTCTGCAATTTTCTCTTCTGTAGGGAAATATTGTAGTACAATTGTTCTGTCATGCATAATCTCTCTGATGTAGTGCATGTGGATCTTGACGTGTTTGGTCCTATGTCTCTGAAATGGATCTGCCAAGATCTTGATAGCACTCTGATTGTCACAAAAATGGCAGTAGAATTGGTGCTACCAATATCAAACTCTACTAGAATACGCTGCAACCAAACTGCTTGAATGCAAGCATTGACTTGTCCTTGATACTCTGCCTCTATTGAAGATAAGGAAACAAATGATTTATTTTTTCTAAACGAACAAAAAGGACCACTACCAAACATGAAAACATATCCATAAGTATAATTCCGATCAATGCTATCACCTTCCCAATCTAAATCAGCGAATCCAACCAAGTCTAGATCAGAATCTGCAGCATAGTGAATGTCAAAGTGTCTAGTTACCTGCACATACTGTAGAATTATTTTGGCTTCCTTCCAATGAATCTCATGAGGCTGCTGCATGTAAATTGATACAAAATTCATGGCATAAGAAATATTGGGATGAGAATGTTTCAAGTACATAATACTTCCAATCAGTTGTCGGTAGAGTGTAGAATCCACCAATGGTGTAGAATCACCCTCCTCAAGACTGATTCTTGATAGGAATGTGAATGGTGCAGCCTTACATTATACCATATTAAAATTAATTATCAGTTCTGAATAATATTTTTATTGGGATATCATGATCCCATCAAAATTCTTAGTGATTTCTAGGCCAAGAAATTGCTTTAGTAGGCCTAAATCACTTATATCAAATGCTTGATGTAAAGCGGTTTTTATGAAGTTGATTGAATCAAGAGTGCTTCCTATAATAAAAATGTCATCAAAATAAAGTACAATAATCATTAAATTACCTTCATACTGGTGTAGATACACATTTTGATCTGATTTGAATATTGCAAATTTTTGTGACAACTGAAAAGAACCCATCTTCGAATACCATGCTCTTGGGGCCTGTTTTAAGCCATACAAGGATTTCCTAATGTCAGATCTGAAACACTAATGTCAGATATGATATGTAAACTTTAGGATGATTCATATATATATTATCCTGCAGATATCCATGAATAAAGGCACTATTCACATCCATATGGTGCACCTCCTAGTGTTTGGATGCAAAAATTGCTAAGACTAGCCGAATTGAGTCCATCTTTGCAATCGGTTCAAAATTTTATGTGTAGTCCACTCCTTGAACTTGTAAGAAATTTTTTTCCACCAACCGATATTTTTATTTGCAAGTTGAACCATCAGCATCAACATTGGTTTGGTATATCCATTTGCATTGAGCCAGTTTCCTCCCAGGTGGAAGAGAAACTAGATCCCATGTTGCATTCTTATGAAGAGAGTTGTACTCTTCATCCATGCCAGCTTGCCATCTCGGATCATGGTGGTAATGATAGTATGATTTTGGATCTGATCCTATCATAATAAAACATTTTTTTAGAAAAAAATTATCAATACATAAAATAGCCATACCTTCTCTTTGAAAGTCTACTCGAGTTCTTCTTGGATCAACAAGATTTTCAATGTTTGAACCGACATATGAGGTAGCCTTTTCTGCCCACTTTGGAAATTGATGGGTCTCATGTGTATCTGAATAAGAACATGATTATTAATTCTTATTAATATTAGATATATAATATGAAATACTAGAAAATATACTTTCATTTTCATCTCCGGAATGTTTATTAAGAAGAGGAAACAATTTGGCAGTTTTTTCCTCCACTAGTTGTAGATCTTGACGAGGTTCTTCAAATAGAACACTTATCTCAATGAATATTTTTTTGGAGCTGATATCCATGAGTTTTTATCCTTTTAATTATTAATCATATCCAATGAGGATGCACTCAATACTCCGTGGCTCCAAATATTTTCTCTTATCTAGTGGAATTCTAGCCCATGCAGTGGACCCAGAAACCCTGAGATTGGACACATCAGGCTCGTGACCAATATAGCCTTTGGAAGGAGTTTTACCTTTTAGATATGAGTGTGGGAATATGTTATGAATTTATGCAGCAGAATTCATGTCCTCATCCCAAATATTTGTAGACAAACCTTTCAACTCAAGCATACAGGTTGTCATCTCTTTTAGTGCTCAGTTTTTCCTTTCTGCTACACCATTCTGCTGAGGCGTGTAGGGAACTTCGTGCTGGATCTAGATTCCATTTTCCGCAAATATTTGCAGAAAATATGATTTGATATATTCCCCTCCATTATCATATATGAGAAATTTTATCTTTCTCCCAGTAGAAGTCTCAACATAAGCTTTAAAAATATTAATTTTTTCAAATACTTCTCATTTCTTTTTGAGAAAGTAGACCCATGCAAATATTGAAAGGTCATCAATAAAAGTGAGAACATAACTCGATCCATTCATGGAGGTAGTTTTTAATGGAACGCTGATATAGCTATGAATCAAACCCAAAATACAGGAAGCTCTGCTAGCTTTTCCTCGATCGAACTTGTGCTCAAGATGCTTGCTGACTATGCACCCCTTGCAGATCCCTTTTGAGGATTTGATGTTCGAAGGACTTCCACCATGAAATATTTTTGTAGCAGAAAAAAATATTTATAGTTTAGGTGTCCAAACATCTCATGCCACATCCATCTGACCTCATTCCCATGAGTTAGAAGGGAACTTGGCTTTGAATAAGCCACAAAGTTGGAAAACTTAGAAACTTTTGCAGCATGCTTTGCTTTCCCTACCGCAATGAGTTTTCTGGTGGATATATCTGAAATCTCAACATCATTGGTGATGAATAAAAATCTTTTAGGAAAACCAATGTGTGTCATTTGATACACATAAATAAATTTTGAGACTAGAGAGGGAACTCATAGAACATTCTGAAAGCTGCCATGTTCTAGATGAATAGTACCTTTGCCTTTTGATGAGACTTGAGAATCATCTCCCACGTGGATGGATATGCAGCTATCATAATCCAATGATGTGAAATAATATTTACTTTCAACCATATGATTCAAATCTCCAAAGTTTATGAGAAGAGATTTAGCATTCGAAACACTAGCCATGAGTGCATGACCTCTTTCAGGCTGATCATTCCGATCTCTATTATCCTTCTTCCTTGCGCAATATGGAAGAATGATGTTGTTTTTCTCCAAGAAAAGGGAAATATGATCAATAGTACTTTTCATGCACAAGCTTTTAGGATGAAATCCTCTGCCACAATAAGAGCACTTTGTCTTCTCTTTTCCCTTTTGGTTGTCTTTCCTCGAACCTGAGGGCTCATCTGAATGCTTGGTTTTCTCTTTTTTCTTAGGAGGGTCAAACTTTGTATTCTCTTTCTTTTTCTTTCATTTTGTATTCGTAGCCTTGGGTCCTCCAACAAACATAGCTTGATATTTGGAGGATCTCATGGATCCCATCTGAACAAGTTTATCTTGCTCCTTAGTTAAGGACTCAATGAATGCATTCAAGGTCGACATCTTCCAATTCAGAATTGTGATCTTTTTGGTATGGAAGATAGAGACAAACACAAAGTAGTATGCTTCTACATTTGGAAGAATAGAAAGAATTAGCTGGTCATCTTTCTTCCCTACTTCTCATTGCTTCAATTGAAGCACAAGATGTTTGAAATTTGTGAAGAATTCATTTATAGTCTCGAATATGGTAGTATTGAGAGAGACCAGTTCATTCTCCAACTGATAACTTCTCATATAATCTTTCATTCCTAAGAGTTTGGAAAGTTGTTCCCACACTTATTTGGGAGCCTTAAATCCATTGATATGGAAAACAAGATCCTTCAAAATGGAGGGGAATAGGAAACCATAAGCTTCATCAAGCTTGTTCCAATATTTGGACTTCTCTACTGCTACATTAGGCTCTAGCTCTATGCCCATGGTGACTTTGTAGAGTCCCTTGGAGAAAAATATTATCTTTGTGTCCTCTTTCCACTGATGATAGTTGAAAGGAGTGAGAAGATTTCAAGAGGAAGAGTCCATTTTCCAGCTGTAATGAATGCAAATGGATATTTTGAGATACTTGCAGTCGCAAAAAAAGAAAAAATAAAGTCAAACAACCCGCACTTTTGGAGTTGCTTCACACCCGAATAGACTTATCTAGATAGAATCTAGAGGGAGCAAGGATATAATTCCAGGATTTATGTGGAAAAAACTTTGCTTCTAGTGCAATGTTGGAATAATTTTGTGCAATTTTTCTCAATATTCATCAAAGGTCCATCAAGAAATATATAGAAGAGTTGTCTTGTCCTGCCATGGCTCCGATACCATATAAAATTAAGGCATATCAATCTTAGAACCAAGACAAAAGTTGCTACAGATTCATATAGATCAATTTACTTAATGAATGCTAGAAACCGTGCAAAAGGTTTGCAACAGTAATATTATAATCGTTAATTCAGAAGATTATATTACAATATGATATAATGGCATTAATAGCCAAGCAATTAAAATTGTAGAGAGGAAATTTGAATTGAATGCATGAGAGTGGCTTACTTGTCATTTGACACCACTCTACACATCAATTAACCACTTAACTACAACATGATTGACTCTAATAGTCTAGGAGGAAGTTTAAACTGAGTCTAATTGAGTCAGAACTCAACTGCATGCCAACAAGTATATGGGGGCACCTTTCTTACTTCAGTTAGCTGAGTAGAACTGATATGAATGACCAAAAATAGGTGAGGGAACCTTTAAGTCTTCAGTTATATGAATTTGGTGCCAAAATTTAGGTGGAGGCTCTTTTATCACTTTAGTTAACTGATTTGAGTGCCATAAGTTAGGTGGAGGCACCTTTACACTTCAATTAACCCAAAATTACGTGGGGTAGCTCCCATTTGACTGAATGGTGGTGCATTAATCATGAGAATCAACCCATATTAGCTCCTCGAATGAAGGAGGAGGTCCAAATAACTGAAACTGATGAGATTATGATGATGCAATCATATGATTGAGTCAAGTACTTAGGATAAGTGATAAATTAGGATGTTTAGGCCCAAATAATGATGTGGGGTTGGATAATTACTCGAACATCAACCAAGAGGAGAGAGGAACCCCTAGAATTATGGTGATATCATGAATACAACAAAGTCAATGATTCTTTGATCTGAGCCACGATCATCATTTTATGGCCAGTTGAAACTCACATCCTAGAGGTTTTCAGGGATAGATGATGAATCCTTGTCGGGGACATAGAATCCCAACTGAGAAACAAAATGGAGTTCCATGAGATCCTACAAGTGTGTTTGGTTGGATTTGACATGGGAAATATATCCACAAGTTCATGGATGAGGTATTTCCCAATTTGAACCATCAGTGCACAAATTGCAATGCCTCTTATTAAGGGAAACCCTAGTTTTCAAAATTGTCAAACAACACTAGTTGCGGGCCATGGAATGAGAAGAGAGAGGAACCTATAGAATTATGACCATGTAAAAAATCCAATGGAGTTGATGGTTTTTCTATCCAAGAGATTTCATGGACATCCTAGAGGCTTTCATGGACACATGGTGTATTCCTACCAGGGGCATAGAATCCCAACCTAACACTAGAATGGTGTTCTATGAGACCCCAAAAGTGTGTTTGGGTGGGTTCAAAATGGGAATTCTAGAAACAATTTCATGGGCTAGGTATTTCATTAGTTGACTCCTTAATGCAAAAATTGCAATGCCTCTGATTGAAGGAAACTCTAGTTTTCGAATTTATCAAACAACACCAACTGCGGGCTATGGACCGAGAGGACAAATGGTGATGATGATAAAAATGACACTAAAAATGAGGATTATGGTGATGATGAAAATCATGATTATGATGAATATATATGACCCATAAAAAAGTATAGAGTGAATAAGACATATAGGGTTTTTGGGGCTAGATTAGGTTTCTAGGGTTAGATTAGGTTTCTAGGACATTTCTAGAGTAGGTTTCTAGGTTTCTAAATTATGTTTCTAGGGTTATATTAGTGTTTCTAGGGTTGCATTAGGTTTCTAGGTTTGTAGATTTGGTTTCTAGGGTTTTAAATTTGGTTTCTAGGGCTAGATATTGTTGAGTTGAGTAGGTTTATTGGTTCATTGGATTGAGCATGGAGATGGTGTTAAGCATGATGATGATGATGGATGAGGATATTATGGTGTACTTGGATGAGATAAAAAAGATAAAATGAATCCATGATGAATATTGTGCAATTTATCAATTTTTTTATGAATATGAAAAATTGAACCAACAAAGAAACACATGATATTTTGCTTGGAAAGCAGTGCGAGTGGCACAATGTGAGATGCATGGTGTTGATGATGCATGATGGTGATGGTGAAAATGAGCATGGGTATGGTTAAGTTGTCATGTTCCAATTTTTATAGAACCATTAGATTCCCACGGTTTCAAGTGGAATTCAACATTAAAATTGGAATTGATTGGCCTACAATAACTATGCATAGTTATTTAAATAACAAGAAGTTATGTAGGTCTATAAATTTGAATATTTAACTGTTATTAATTTGTGTAATGATTTGGAAATGTCTAGGTCTCCCAAGAGGGTGTATAGGAGGATAGGTGTACCCTTATGAGTTGTCTCCCTCAAAGGAATATGAAGAAAACAATTGAAAAGTAGGAAAGAAACTGAAAAGAAGGAAAGTTAGAAACTTCCAAAATTGAATAAGGAAAAAGGTAGAGAAATGATTAGTAACTATCAATAAAGTAAGCAGGAATATTAGAAAATATATAGGTCCTATTTTATCTAGTTAGGGTGCAACTGTTAATACAAGTGGGTCCATATACAAGGTAACTTACCAATGAATCAACCAACTCATCAATGGGTCGAATTCCAAGAAAGAAGGATCTAAAGGAGGTTAAAAGCCATCAAAATTTTATAAAATGAGTATTAGAGCCTCCTTGAAGAATATTTTGGTAAATGTTTCAATTGTATTGGAGAGCTTCATGCTTCTCACAACCTGGGAGATGTGACCCTGGTTCGCATTAGGAGATGTGCCCCCTTGCATACTATAGCTAGTTGGATGTGAATTCAGCTAGTGATTAAGGAGTTGAACATCTAGTATTTCTCATTGTGCATATTACATAAGTTCCATGGTGTTCAATGTATCATGACTCCCAGTTGATGTGATGGTTCCCCAATTCCATCAAGCTTCCAATTTCAGTGAGTTTTCCTAGCTGGTTTCTAGTGGTGAGTGGTGTGGTTTTTGGTGGCACACCTGTGGATGTCCTAGTGCTTGAATTGGATAATTTGCATATATATATTGTTTTATACAATATTCGAAATTTTTTTTTTATCAGTTTGGAAGGGGAACAAACTCCAAGGGGATCGATATTGTATGCATGGGATTCCTAGTATTGAGAAAATATTTCTATTTCTCCCACTCTGCACTCTTTATACCTTCTACTCTCTATTACTTATGTATTTTTATGTTGAAAATTCAGACACAATCATGTATCTCATGTCAACACACTATTAATAAGAGAATAGTGTGCCTTCATATCCAAGATTGTTCCATTTCCCATGCATAATTTGTCTTATCATGCAATATGCTAAACATTGTAAACATCTTTAAAGTTAATCTCTAATTTATTGTCAATATCACGTCCAATTATATGTATAAATTTCCTTGATTTCAATTATAATGTATTTTTACCCCTTCCAAGCCTCTTATAAGAAAATATTGACCTCTAGGTATCATTAGAAATCACTAGGAAATCTGCAATTTCACTCTCCTAGAATTCAGTTTTGCACATAACCTCCACTTTCTATTTTTGAACTTGAGTTAGTTCCTTTTCCAAATATGAAGCATATTATCTTGATAATGTATAGTTACTTCTAGTATTTCACTAGAATCAGAATATTTTCTACATAATTCCTGGGGAAATTTCCTTCGGTCATTTTATCGTCTGCCTAGGTGTGATGTACTCTAGAAAGTGCAAGACGTTGAAGTAAATCCTTTTGATATGGCCATTTTTTAGTATTTATAATTTTTAATATCTATCCTATTGTGTCAATATCATTGTTTCCAGTAGGAAACACATTTTATTTTGTCGAAAAATGTTTCTAGATTCCCAAGTTATGCCCATTCTACCAAACTAGTGCATCTTCAGACATAAGTTACGGGCTAGTATTGAGTTTCACTGATCCATGCTTCCTTAAAAATTCTATGGAAGGGTATTTTTTAAGTATTATAATAGTATACTTAATTATACTATTCTAGGTGCTTATTTTGGAATGAAAAAACATATATTTAGATAGGTAGGCGAATATTAAATATGAAACATACAATTTACTATTGAGAATTTTAAGTTTGGGTGAATATTATGATGCAAAATATTTTTATGTAAATATAGGTGATATTAGAGACTAAAAATGACCTAATAGACAATTTCTTTTTTAAAAATAAGCCTAAAAATAGTCAATTGGCAAAATTTCTTCCCTAAAAATTTCCCCGGTCTCTAGTGTCAGTGTAAGGATCACACATTTTAGTTAGGATGTGTTATGACCTATCCCCTATTTCATATATGAAAATAATGAGGTTTTGATGTCATTTGGAGAGATTTGGAAATATACAGTTTTAGCTTCCAAAGTTAGAACTTAGAAGTTGCACATAGTTTTCAAACTTTCGATTCTTGTTTTCAAATTGGAGTTAATATATTTGGTTTTCAGATTGGGGATATTATAGAAGCACAATAATGAAAATGGATGGGGATATTAAGGTGTACTTGTATGGGATAAAACCAAAAAAACAATGAATCCATGACGAAACTTGTGTAATTTATCAATTTGTTTATGGTTATGAAAAATTGAGTCAACATAGAAACATATGATATTTTTGCTTGGAAAGAAGTGGGAGTGGCACATTGTGTGATTCATGGTGTTAATGATGCATGATGGTGATGGTGGTAATGAGCATGGGTATGGTTAACATGATTATGGATGAGGATCTTATGGTGTACTTGGATGAGATAAAAATACAAAGACAATGAATCCATGATGAAGTTTGTGCAATTTATCAACTTGTTTATGGATATGAATAAAATAACCAACATAGAAACAAATGATATTTTTATTGGAAAGTAATGGGAGTGGCACAATGTGAGATGCATGGTGTTGGTGATGCATTATGTGGTAATTAAAATGAAAATGGGTATGTTGAAGCATGATTATGATGATGGATGGGGATCTTATGGTGTACTTAGATGAGAGAAAAAAACAAAGACAACAAAACCATGACGAAGCTTGTGCAATCATTGACTCTAAGAAAATGTTAGTGTTAAGAACATATGCATAAAAATGAAGTTTCACATGTTCATAAAACTTAAATATAAATGAAACCTTCCATTATTAAACAATATATACCATGTGCAGAATATTTTATACAAGTCCCATCAACGTGCACAATCGGTTTCTGATTTACCTCATCATGTTGGCATACCTACTATTATACTACCATTCCTCTAGATTATCTCTACTTTTGATGGTCTCCATTAGTCTCTCATGCTCTGCATATGGTAGGAAGTATCATACCTTTGAGGAATGTGTGCTAAGAATTGTTGTATCTAGAGGTTTGTACCAGCAATTAGGTCAGTAAAGTGATACACACTTGCATTTGGTCTATAATCCGTGAAAACATTTATACCCTTCTTTCTTGAATTCTTTTCCCATGTCAAGTATTAACCTTTAATAGCCATTGACCCAATTGGAAAGTGTATATGTTCATCATCAATCACATACATATGGAGTATTTTCCTTCCCTCTATACAACGTTCCAACCAATAGTCCCTACCCCATTCACTGTCTTTCGGGGAAACCACTACATATGCATTCCTTGCAAAATATAAGAGTAGGTATGCAACTAACATTTAAGAATAATTGAAATATCATTAATGTCCAAATAAGGACCATATAAATATGTCAAGTAAATTGAAAATCATACTAGGTTCTATAATATATAAGACATGATCAAAATATGGAGAAATAATTAATGGGTCTGCCTCCAACAAAGTTAACTGAAAATTTGCACATTGATAAAGTGTAAGTGATACACGATTCCATGCATCAACCTAATCTATTGACTCACACCTGTCTCGGTCACCATTTATACCTAGGGGGGAAAAGTAAGCAATTTTTTTGGTCCATATTTCAAATATGAGGTTGTTGGATCTTCAAATCGAATGGAATCCATGAGTGTCAGTCACACTCTTGCATTCTTATGCATGTGAATGATATATATAAACCACCACACAAAAATATATTAGCATATGTATTTTTCTTGTGGATTTTGCTCGCATAGATGATTCCTCTCCCATTACTGACCTACACCACTTGACTATAGATTGATCATCTTGAATAATAGGTCCAATTGATAATTTCAATTCCTCTCTACATAGGAATATTTTGACACATGCTACAAATCTATCTTGCTCTCCTTTATCCTGCCTAGTCTCAAAATAGTTCCACATATGTGGTACCCTATATTTTTTGTGCAATGAAGACAATCATTGAAATATGTGTGCATTTTTGAATTGACGAGCACATCGATCTGGCCAAATCTAGATTTGATCCATCTGTATGTTCCTCCCCTAAAAATGCTCATAGAACATAAGGAAACAATGACATACATAATGTAAGCCACATAACCTATAATCACTTATGTACAAGTGATATTCCTTCATGATTTCTTGTTGTTCTTTCTTGCTTTTTGGGCCATGCTTATATGTGATATGGACCATCAAATAAACATGCTTAGAATGATAATATTGACTTTGAATCTCATTTTGAGGCTATAGAGTGTAGTTATTTGCAAAATAAACCACCAAAAGTATAGTGCCACGAGGATATGTATCTCAGTAAATCCTAAACTAATTATCTTGCCATCTAGCTAGGTGCACATGCTTAACATATTGTTGAGTCTTTTTGATGAATTCTTTGATGAGGTGGGTGACCTGTATGTGGAGGCAGAAAATGATCTCAACATAAGTTATTCTTATACATAAGGATTGAAACATAATTGAAATTAAAATTCATAGAACTAGATACTAACCTAATATGTCACCAATTTTATCTTTTTTCTTTCTTTCCCAGTCTGGTTATTTCATAGTTGATGTATTTGAATCTTTTCATGTCTATGTCCATATTCCCAAATTCCTTAACTCCACTTTCATGAAGCACTTATCCAATAACTTTATTACACAATAGTTGGAGCATGTACCATCTATACAAGCCTTTTCATAATAATATTTCCCCCTCTTTATTATCACACATGATGCTATGGATGCCATTCCATTGACAAATAAGCTGGTATTGTCACAGATCAATCCTACACATGGTTAGTATGCAACACACTACGGATGTTTGAAAATGTATTATATTAATATTCATATTCTACATTATATCTACAACAATGAGTGTTACAAAGTGTATTTATTCTAAAATAACATGGCATGTGAACCCCAAAATATCTATGTCCCAAGTTCAATTCCCTATGCTCATTCTGGAATTTATCTTATAGTTCTATTTATGTTATGTCAAGAAGATGTTTATTGTGTGGTTCACGATCCTTTGAACCCCTTCTAAATTTTAGTACATCCTTCTGATTTGAAGAATTTATGGTGTTATCATGCCAAAAAATATGCACTAATCCATTTATTGCATCAATTAGTTTCAAACGTGGAAACCTACCAATGAAGGCCCAACAATCTATCTAACCAAATTTAAGAAGTTCTCTTCGAATATAATACCTATAGAGTGTTTTGACATTCAAATTAAAAAGCATGGATGTAGGATTAGGAAAACACAGGGCCCTATTGTTCTTGTTTACCATTTATTGTGACAACATTCAACGAGCCACATTGCGATCCTTCTAACAAGTTTTCTTACCAATTGTGCTAACGAAATCTACTAAGATTTTAATAATATGAAAACTTGGTTCAGAAATGTTTATCATGTTTATCATTAACTTTATCCTAACAACAACCATACACCTATATTTTAACAATGATAAAAATAATAAACATTTATCTCCATCACATTTAGAATCAAAATAGTTAACACGTATTTGTCGAGTTTGATATGCGATACCACATTTAGATAACATACCTTCAAGCGAACCAATGAGACTTTCATCAATCTGTATATGTTTCAGATTTCTTCGATGTGAACTTGATAATGGAGGTAGGGAGGTTGGAACTGTACCATGTAACACATCACTTGATTGGGTTATCATTTCAACATGAGCTTCATGTCCTTCTCTCTCTTGTTGGTAGTTGTATGGTGGAAATTAGACACCCTCTTGAACAATATCAATACATTGTATTCTTATAGCATAAATTCGAAATGCAATGCCTCTCTAACTTCATCATTTGTATAACCACAAAATGAAAAATTGGAAATGATCTCAGGTGGCCTTGATACGGGGGTTAAACCCCATCCAATGGGAACCTGAATTTTAATTCTTGATGACTACCATGGGGTGCTTGTTCCTTTCCTATTATTGAAATTGAGGTCCCCTATAGTGAATGCTTTCATTTTTCTTGTCATGGATTGGTAGGAAGAACCATGCCTTCATATATAATTTGAGTTGGATGAGTGTCCATAGAATTCCTCTGGTTGATCATGTCTAATATTTTTTCTCTCTATATTCTTCAATTATTTCTTGAGGTTTCTTGTTCCTCTCTAATTTTCTTGTTCGATTGCACAAATTTCCCAGCACCATAATTTTCTTTGACACTCTTCAATTGGAGACAGTCTATGGCACTCTTCTATTGGAGAGTATTCAACCTTTCCCAATGTATTTGGTGCTTCTCAATGTCTTTGGATATGGCGCTCTTCAATTGGTATATGGTACTCTTCAATATGCAATGGTATATCGTCCTCTTCTATTGGATATTATTCAAAATAGTTTAATAACTTCAAGTTGATATTCAAGTGAATGATGGAGATGGATTATTGGAGTATTCAATTGGAGATGATGCTCTTTAGTTGGATATGGTGATATTCAATTGGTTCATGGTTCTCTTCAATATGAAATGGTATATGGTCCTCTTCTATTGGATATTCTTCAACATTATTCAATGACTTCAAGGTGCTCCTCAAGTGAATGATAGAGATGGACTATTGGAGTGTTCAATTGGATATGGTTCTTTTCAATTGGATATGGTGCTATTTAATTGGTTTATGGTGCTCCTCAATATGCAATGGTCTATGGTCCTATTCTATTGGAGATTTTTCAACATTGTTCAATGAATTCAAGGTGCTCCTCAAGTGAATGATGGAGATGGTTTACTAGACTATTCAATTAGATATGGTTCTCTTCAATTGGATATGATGCTCTTACACTAGAGATGGTGCATGATCCTCTTCTATTGGATATTCTTAAACATTTCACAATGACTTCAAGGTGATCCTAAAGTGAATGATGGAGATGGCCTATTGGAATCTTCAATTGGAGACATGTATCTTCAATTGGATATGGTCTATGGACCTCCTCTTTTGGAGATTCTTGAACATTGCTGAATATTTCAAGGTGCTCCTCAATTATTAGAAACTAAATGATGGATAATGTCAAATTTGATGATCAAATTGAGAGTTTTTGTAAGATCCCAAATAACAGATTCTATATGTTGTTTGTATTTCCTTCCTTTTTTTCGTAGATGTTGGTTTATTAAATTTATTGGTTCTTAACAATGTTATGATGTGATAGTATGTTTACTTAAATATTGATTGCATGCAAAAAATTATCATAATAAATTCAATGATATAGAGTGTGTGAAACCATATGGAAAATATAAAGTATTTATTCAAATTTGAACATATAAATTACTTAAATTTAACCACATCAGAATTGGAATATTTCTAAACTTGAATAATGAAGAGAATGAATGTTTTTTAGCTGTAGAAATGTGTAATAACATGCAAATTTGTGACTGTAATATACTAAAGTACCGAGGCTTGAGTAAACATCTAGTTAAGAGATAGATTCCCAAGGGAAAATCATGTTCCTCCTTGGTGTATGTAGTTCCCTTTGATATGAACATGACCTTATTTATTGATGTAAATATATATTGACTTTAAACAATGTTGACAGTGAATTGTAGATAGATGTAGTAACTGATATAAATAATTAGAATGGTGCATAAAGTTGGAGGAAAAAGTGTTGCATATGAGAGACACCCAACTGATATATATAAGCACCCAACTTATGAGACCCTATGCACCCAACTTATTAGATCACACCCTTTTTGGATAAGGAACCCAATAGATAATGACTGCATCCCTCCTTCTATTTCATCTTCCTTCTATGCATGTGTTAGTTTTTCAACATTTAAGCTAGCATTATGATAAGATCTTTTCACTGAGAGAATAACAAGCACAGCAATCACATAAGCACATCACAAGAGACA